>JAPDOI010000547.1:357500-411167 GCA_029168955.1 Aplectana chamaeleonis | reverse complement strand
CGAACGTTCGGCGGAGCCGAGAGATGCAAGATACACTACGCGTGGTTGAATGGAGGTTGGGTCGGCAGAAAGCCGGCTTGCATCGTTCATCAGAGCCGAACGATTACTACGCGTGGTGAATGGAGGTGGGTTGGCGAAGCCGGAAAGCCCCATCGTTCGGCGAGAAACCGAACGAATACTACGTGCCGTTGAATGGAATGGTGGGTCGGCGGAAGCCAGCGAAATCGTTCGGCGGAGCCGAACGCAGATTCTACGATGCGTTTCAAGAATGGAAGGTGAGGTCTAAGCGAAGCCGGCGCATCGTTCGGCTAAGCCGAACGAATACTACGCGTGGTGAATGGAGGTGGGATCAGCGCGAAGCCGGCCCATCGCTCGGCTAACGTCCGGCGGAGCCGAACCAAGATACTACGGCGTGGTGAGTTGGAGGTGGAGTCGGCGAAGCCGGCCGCATCGTTGGCGAAGCCAAACAGATACTACGCGTGGTGATAGAGGTGGAGTCGGCGAAGCCCGCCCATCGTTCGGCGAAGACCGAACGAATACTACACGTGGTGAATGGAGGTGGCCGGCGAAGCCGGCACCATCGATTCGGCAGGGCCGAACGAATGCACTACGCGATGTAGTAGTGAATGGAGGTGGGTCGGCGAAGCCGGCGAAAAAGGGAGCGCCCATCGTTCGGCAGACCGAACAGATACTACGATGTGTTGAATGGATTGGTGGGTCCGGCGAAAGCCGCTTAAATCGTTCGGCGAGAAAGCCGAACCAGATACTACACGAAGGGTGGCCGGCCAGAAGCCGGCCGTAATCGTTCGGCGGAGCCGAACGAAAGATACTACGTGTGTTGTTTAGATGGAGGTGGGTCACGGCGAAGCCGGCAAATCGCTTCATTGGCGGAGACCGAACGAGATACTACGTTAATGTTGAATGGAGGTGGGATTCGGCGAAGCCGGCTTGTCGTTCCGGCTAAGCCGAACGAGATACTACGTGTAGTGAATGGAGGTGGGTCGGCGAAGCCGGCCCATCGTTCGGCCAGACCGAACGAATACTACGTGTGTTGAATGGTGGTGGGTCGGCGAAGCCGGCGCCAAAAATCGTTCGGCAAGCCGAACGAGATACTACACAGAAGGAGGTGGCCCGGCGAAGCCCGTACATCGTTCGGCAGGCCGAGACAGAGCCATCTCGGCAGACCGAACGAATACTACGTGTGTCATTTGAATGGAGGTGGGTCGGCGAAGCCCGGCGCGTGTCGTTCGGCGAAGCCGAACGAATACCACACGGAGGGTGGCCGGCGAAGCCGGCCGTAATCGTTCGGCAGGGCGAACGATTACTACGCGTGTTTGAATGGAGGTGGGTTGGCGAAGCCGGCCCATCGTTCAGCGAAGCCAAACGAATACTACGCCTTAATTGTTGATCGGAGGTGGGTCGGCGAAGCCGCTTGCAAATC
Organism: Aplectana chamaeleonis; assembly: GCA_029168955.1. NCBI lineage: Eukaryota > Metazoa > Nematoda > Chromadorea > Rhabditida > Cosmocercidae > Aplectana > Aplectana chamaeleonis. The sequence continues at coordinate 409,726 of JAPDOI010000547.1, read as the reverse complement.
GCGTTCGGCAGGACCGAACGATTACTACGATGTGTTGAATGGAGGTGGGTCGGCGAAGCCGGCCATCTGTTCGTGCTATAAGCCGAACCCAGATACTACGATGTGGCTTGAATGGAGGTGGGTCGGCGAAGCCCGGCTAATCATGTTCAGCGGAGCCGAATGAATACTACGCGTGGTGAATGGAGGTGGATCGGCGAAGCCGGCCCATCATCGTTCGGCGAGAAGCCGAACGAAGATACTACACGAAGGGTGGCCGGCGAAGCCGGCGCCATCGTTCGGCGGAGACCAGGAACAGATACTACGTGTGTTGAATGTGGAGGTGGGTCGGCCAGAGAGCCCGGCACATCGTTCAACGAAGCCGAACGAATACTACACGAAGGGTGGCCGGCTGAAGCCGGCCATCTGATTGTTTAACGGGAACCGAATGAATACTACGCGTGGTGACTGGAGGTGGGTCCGGCGAAGCAGGCCCATCGTTGAGCAGGAGCCGAGCCAGATACTACGTCGTGTTGAGATGGAGGTGGGTCGGCGAAGCGCTTTTATTCGTTCAAAGCTAAAGCCAAGGCGGAAATGCCGTGACGGAACCTGGAATTTCGGTCAGCGAAAGTCGGCCCATACGTTCAACTAAGCCGAACAGGTACTACGCGTGGTAGTAAAATTGGAGGTGGGTCGGCGAAGTCGGCCATCGTTCGGCAGAGCCGAACAGATACTACGCGTGGTGAATGGAGGTGTGGCCGGTATAGCCGAACCCATCGTTTGGCGAAGCCAGAAACGAATATTAGATAAGGGGCTGGCCGAGGCAAGCCTGCTGCTCCCTGCGAGGATGCAAATGATACGTACACGCAATTTTGCGTTAATCACTTATGAGCGCGACCTGCATGATTGGAGAATTGAAAACATTGAGCAGTTAAAAAGGCTTTTTGACGTCATGTTTATTTGCTTGCCTTGACCGAATTTTCAAAAAAGACAACTATACTACTGCCATCGTGGTATTCGGTCTTTGGAACGGCGCTTTAGCTCCATGGTTATGTAGACGTATTACTGGTCCATTCACGTTGCTTTCACAAGCATGTTTCCAGGAGCTTGTACCCTACATTAGGAAGTGAAATTTATTGTTCGCTTCGCGTGCGTATGTGGAGCTGGGATACAGACTTGGTGTGAGTGTGTGGGATAGTTGGAGTAGCTTAGAATACACGCGCACACGCGCGCGATACACCTGAGTGAATTCGACTCTGAGAACAGAGGGTTTGCAGCCTTCAAGTCGAAGAGTGGCTGCCCCAGGAAGGGGACAGTTGAAGGGTCACTAGTGAAGAAAAAAGGTGGGGTGAAATACAAAGGATCATGGTGTGGTCTTCTGGGACGTTTTTCCACTCAATTTCTTCGTCATTTTCAGTTCTACCCGGTGACGAAACAATCGTGTTCAGCGATTAATATCAAAATCGAAGATTCATCATGAACACTGACCTTGCTAAGCTGAAATGCCTTGGAAGATGTGATTTTGATGTTTTTAGAATGTTTAAAGCTTGACATCTGAGTTTTGTGCTCAACTCGCCTATCTTGCTATATCTTATGCTATATCAGGCCACAAAAGGGCATTGAGCATTCTAAAAACATCAACATTAGAGAGAGAGAGAAAAATGAAAAGGAAACCGCACGACTGCTAATGAACGAAGCAAAAAAAGGCCAATCGATGAGCAGGCATTGCTGTAGAGCCGAGTCGCACCTGCAAGATAGCGTGTCAACTCCGTGCAATGCTGCTGGAACGGTTCGGCAACTCCCACAAGCTGCTTGCACGGTTCCTTACGTGAATAAGGCTGATTGCACGGAACCGAAGCTGGTACGCACCCTACCGATCCACGATAAGGAGGCTTGCACGGAACGAAGTGTCAGTAAGCTGGTTAACACCGTACGATAAGCTGTTGGAACGCTTCGAAAACCCCCATTAAGGCTGCTCGCTCGGTGCTTCCTGGGTCCTCTACACTGAAAGCTCGCTTGCATCATACCAAGAGGCGAATAACGTGTTTGCACCGAACAATTGGCTTTTAGAGTTAACAGCCTGTTTCAAAAGTTCTGAGAAGCTATACCGTTTTGGCCTAACTTTTTACCCAACGGTCAGGGCAAAAATGACTAGAGAGTATCTTACACATATTCATAGAAGAGTTGAACTGCTAATGTTTCGTTAAAGTCAACCTTTGCTTCAGAAATAGCAGGTTTTCGTTCCACTTTTTATTTAGAACGGCGGACATTACTACAAAATATTATAAAAAACTTTCATTTTAGCTCAGGATACACATGGATGCCACCGATGCCGCAAAATTTTGATAGGATAATTATTGCTGACCTGTAAATTAAGCCGTGCAATTTTTTGATGTGGACTCGACTGAAAATCGCTCTAAAGACCCTTGGAATCAGCTTGCTTCATGTTTATGTTTTCAAGGATCCTTGGTGGGTTGTGCCCAAGACTGTCGAATGTCAGTTTTTGCTGGCTATGCAATATGCATCTAGGATAATTTGCATGCAAAACTGCAGGTATGCCTTGGAGGTCCGGTTAGGGTTTTCGTTCTTGAAAAGACAGAGGCACAAATTGAGCATACACAGCGTGGCTATAGGTTCCGCTATGAAGCCGTGGAAGAAGCTGGCAACTTCAGGCTGTTTTACAAGAGGTCCTGCAGATGTGATTCCTATGCCAACGCAAAGTGTTACATTCAACCAGGTGCGTGCTCTGGCAAATTATGATAAATGAAGCCAGATGAGAACGGTAATGCGAGCGATGGAAATTATCTTCCAGTCGTTGTTCCGAAGGTTTTCTTTTCAATAATGTCGATTGCATCTTCTTTGCAGGATCAGGATCGCTCTCCATCGTATATTTTAAACGAAAGGGAGACGAGAGACTGCAGTTCCTGAACAGGATTGTTCATCTCAGCAGCAGACATTGATTTCGGTAACAAAGAAAGTGCAAGGTACCTGTTGATAAATTTGAGAGGCGCTCGATTAAACAGTGACCAAATGTTGCTGACCCCCCGAGCAAATGAGACAAGTACCAGTGTTGACCACGAGAAGGTAAATGCTACAATGGAGCTTCTGAAGCTTGACGGCATCGTTCGCGCCGAAAACAAATTTCCATTTTTCAAGCTCAATTCCATGTACAGGTACACCACACCGATGCTCTACGGCGCGTAAAAACGTAGGACAATGAGGTTGGAAGGGGTCGAAGATGAGAACCCGCCACCAGTTCTCACCAGTCATCTAGCACTTTTTCATAAAATGCTGATGCGACCGTCAAACAGCACGAAAAGCAGTTACGGCACAAGCCCCACATGCAGAAAAACTTTGAAAATGACAGTGACGAGGACAGGGCCCGTTCGATACTTTCGTTCGCTAGAGAAGTCAAGCTTCACAAAAACATGAAAAAGTAATATACGGTTTTCTGCGCGTACGATGCCTTTGCGCATCTTTTTGGCTGCTTAGCCTTTTTAAAGTTCTTTCGAAAAGATTAGAGTTCGGTGATAGTGCCCAACAAAACAGCTACGTTGTAAAAACCGCGAAAAAACACTGAAAACAGCTTTTTCGGACCGAAATTTCCTCAAACGACTTTTGGGAAAGGAAGAGTCGGTCGCCAGGAATCGCCATGTTATCAAGTAATCATGTAATACTTTACATCAACTTCCACTCATTTGTACTAGGACATTGGTTTATGAGTTATTTTCTTTTTTCATTTGATGCGAGATGACTGTCGCAGGGGGGGGGGCTCTTTTGACTAGATTTTAGCAATTTCTTATCTATCCTTGGAATCCTAACTATGGCGGTGCTATGAGGAAAGTGCGCGAAAATCATTAGAAAACGCTTTTTTTCGTTATTTGCGGGGTTGCAGGGTAAGCATTGTAGTTTCAAAATTTTTGCATTAGTGATGCCAATGACAACAGCTCGCCCTTGCCGCTGGTTAAAAAAGGGGCTGAAATCATAGTACATTTACAGTCAATTCGAGAATGTTTGTTCAATATGCCCTGAAAAATTGTAGTGGAGCAGTTGCGGCCAGCACAGTATGTAAAGTGTGTCAGAATGAGACTGGCCGACCATGCGGCCGTCGTATGTGGCAGGCGGCTGTCGCGTGCGCCGCTCTCGGACGAGCATGCGAAACAACAGCGAGCCTTCCCCCGCAGCCATTCACTAGGAAGCATTGGCTGCCAGCAAGCAATCAATCAGCTCTGCAGTAGAGGGGGTGTGGTGGCTGCCGTTTGAACGCTCGTCAGAAAGCGGCCACACACACACACTGTCCACGCATGCAGCCTTGATGATTGACCTCCCGTGTCAATGAGAAAACATTCTACTGCATATATTAGGATTCATGCGTGCCTATTGCTTCAACTGTTCCTTTCTGCGATGAGTTCAAGAACTGAGCGGGACATCATTCTAAACAGAAATGTTCACCAATCCATGGAGAAGTGTGCCATAACTTCCTCCGTAGATTCTCTTCTTTCGAATCTGTGTCAGACTGCATTGCGTTATGGGTTATGCACTGCATTGCGAAAGTTCCTGCGTGAGCTTGATTGAGCACAGTGTAACTGATTTCCGTGAAAATTATACAGTAGCGCACAAGTCCTTTTTCTGCAAAAGGGCTTTTTTGTAACGTATTTTGCTCTTACAACTCTGAGGAATATTGCCGCGACTCTGCCGCAACTCCTTCGGCTTGGCGCCTGCTGGAGGAGTCGCGGGGGAGATGCGAGGCAGAATCGCGGACTATTCTTCATTCACCGAATCGCGGTAGGGTCGCGGAAAAGTCCTGAGGGAGTCGCGGTAGATTCGCGAACGCTTGACATACGAAGAAGTCGCGGCAAAACCGCGGAAGAGTTAAGGGTCGCTGGGGGGTTGCGGGACAGTCCGGGATCACGGTGGAGCCGCGGAGCAGTAGCGGAAGAGTCGCGGCAATATTTCTCAGAGAAAGCGCCACATCGCCATATCTCGCTTCGAAATCGACGAAATGAATTTTAGGGGTTAGTTTTCGTGATCCTCTCGGTGAGGCAAATGTAGAGAGCCATTGCAACTCTCGTATCCTGTTGGAAAATGTGTATTTCCTTCTAAAATTCATGTCGACGACAAATCAGAACGTGAAAGATTTCTGCTATCATGATCGTCTGTCCAGTTCATAGTGAGGGATTATGTGGTGCAAATATTGCATTTCTCGATGCATTTCTTAAGTTCAACATATTATTTTCTAACACTATCGTATAGAGCTCAATGAAAGCAATTCAGAAATTACTTCATAATTGAAATCGGACTGCTTTGAAGCAGGTAATGGCGATGCAGCGCTTTGCGAGCGCGAAAAACACCGCAAATGCTTTTTCTGCAAAAAAAAGTGCGCGGTACTGTACGGGCTTAAAGGCATCGTTCGCGCTGCGATTTCAAAAACAGAAAATTGAGCAGTTTTGAATCTCGAATGCGCTGACCAGTTGAAAACCGAAAAAAAAGTAATAAAATCGCAACTACGAGTTTTTCAGAGTAAATATCACTACGAAACGCTGAACATCCTAAATGGGAAACTCCGAAATTTTTAGCTGTTTGCAGATTAATGTCTCAGTAGCTGGGTTATCTCAAACATTTTTCAGGTTTTTGTGTTCAATTTTCAGTCAGTCATTTGATTAGGTCGTATACTTCTCGTTAATAATATAATTGGCCAAAAAATTGTGAATGAATGATTTAATGAAGGCTTCGCAGCCCCAACTTGTGTTGAGTACCTAATGTGAATGAATACGTATACTATTCAGGGATAGCACTAATCTTCCGTTACCTTATTATGATTAATATAGGTATTAGGTTTGGACAAGCTTATGCCGAGATAGACCTGTGTCGTTCATAAAGAGCTCTGTGTTTCAAATTTCGACGGCAGCGAGCGGACGTGTCGCATGCCTCCCGCGGCTGCAATGGGAGCCCTCTATAACAAATGTAGTGGTGAATGGCATGCAGCATGACCGCTCACAACTAGCGAAGTCCGAAACTCAAACCTTTTTGCAAATGCCTCACAATCGGACATTACTTGCAAAGACAGTATCCTTAGAAAACCAGATGTCATATCTTCTTGTCCAATACTCAACACACAAACGAAAGTAAATTTTTTTTCGAAAACGCTCCTGTAAATGTTATCAATGGATAGGCAAAAACTGATGAAAAACTCCGGATCAGCCACAGTTACGACCGAAGGCAAGATCGAGAAAGGGCTTGGTGGGAATAGGCTCTCTCATCTGCTTCGTGAAAAAAACTTAATCGCCTCGCCACCACATTAGTCGCCGGTAAGAATTACAGCTTTGAGCGTAATGACATCGTTGTGCACCAATTTCGAGCGTGCCAGATGTTTCGAATCCCAATAAACTTGGTGGTCTACGTTTCCCAGCAATGAAATCGGGCACCAGATAAAATCTCAGACTGCGCAGAGTTCGGAATTTCAGGGTACTCACATATCCTGTAAGGTACTGTGTTCATAGTCTCGTTACGAGTGCAAGCAGACTATGAACACTCCAGTGGCAACGCTGCAGCGGAGTGTAAGAGGTTGGTCCCAACTGAGCTGAAAGCGTTTTAATCACCTCGGGCGATTGTGGGCTCCGAGCGGCCTAGCAGCTCGGCTCGTTCTCACAGTGTGCGGGTCGGCTTCTGTTGCTTTCCGGGTCACTGCTGGCTGCTGCTCTCCGGGTTCTTCTAGTTCGCCCGGACAGCAGCAGCCAGTGGCCCAGGTGGAGAGAACGAGCCGCTGTCAGGCGGCTCCTATTCTTGTCCGGTGCTGCTCGGGGCCGAGAATCGCATGAGATGCTAGCAGAGGATAGAACTGGAACTAATAGTCATGGAGCAAAATGAAATTGGTTATGTAGTACTAATAAAAATGAAGATAAAGTCGTTACAGTCGGTGCCGCCGTGGCAGAGCAGGCGTCAGGGCTCGTTTACACTTCCGCAGCAGAACGACGCGCTGCGACCCTATTAGGACTCGATTAGAAACCCTTCCGATGAAAGACGCCGCAGCATGTAATGGAGGAGCATCGATCATGCAGCGCCGCACGATTGATTCCCCTCCATTGCACGCTGCCGCGCCTTTCAGCGGCGCGACTCTAATCGGGATTTTATATCGATCGTGCCGCGCGATCAGCATTAAAAAATTGCATTACTCCTCGCAGCTTGGCCAATTAATTATAGACGACGCTTTAAGGGGTCTGCTGAGATGCACCGACCTGCGACTTGTCACCAAGCGTCAGCCTTGAGGCGAAGACAAAAATTTGGTTTTGATCATTATCGTCGCGGCGTCGGTTGCCGCTCGCTGGCAGTGGCGCATGGCCGTCGCGGCGTAAACACTCTGCGGTGCCCCTCGTCGCCCTTCTCGCCGCATCGGTCGCCCCGTCGCCGAATGCAAGGGGCCTGCAGAGTTTAAGTCGCGGCGTTGCTCGCAGCGACGAACAGCTCTGAGTGATGCAATATCGATTACATTCGGCAATGAGAGCGACCGACGCGGCGTCGAAGTGCGACGAGGGCACCACAGAGTGTTTTGACGCTGCGACAGCTCTGCGTCACTGCCAGCGAGTGGCAACCGACTTGGCGACGATAATGTTTGGAAACATTTTTGTCGCGGCGTCAAAACTGATGGTCGGCGACCACTCGCCGGTCGCTGCAACTCTGCAGACCCCTTAACCGATATTGAACCACCCAACGCCATTCGTCGCTGCGAGCAACGCCGCAACCCGAACTGTGCAGAACCCTTAAGGCGCGTGACGGGCGAGCGTGGCGTCGAGCAATTCATACTCCAACGTGACGCCCGATCGTGACGCGTTGGTGTATTGGGGTTTCGAATAGCCTTTAAAGACGCTCTCGTTCGATGTCTGCTCATCATTACTTAGACCTACAGCACTCTGAGAGAATCTTTCACGCAAGCACCGTGATGCTCCCGCGATGGTACCGTGTTCGTCTCCCCTAGTTCGGCGATCCGCGTCCGTTCCGCGATAGTTACCCAATCGACCTATCCGTTGACTTTTTTGTGCTCGTACTGTGATGGTTCCGCGACCTTTACAAAGTTTACTGCGCTAGCATCGTGGTGAACTCGCGATCCCCGATGGTACCGTGATCCTTTCCCCCCGGTCCCGCGCTCTCATGATGTGCAGATTTGTAGAGCTGCGCGAAATACGGAACGGGCAATACCTTATAGCTTCGTTTTGATCTGATAGGCAACATCCGTTCGGGTGAAACACCAAGAAGGCATGGATGCAGTACGATCAGGGGTGGGGCTGGCAGAATCTCGGGATCGTTCCGCGATAGTTCCGGGCTCGGCTCATCGCTGTTCCACGATGTAACACCCCGAATACATCAATGTATAGCCGCGAATCGCCCTCAGGGGCGGCATGCATGAACACAGCGAACGGTGTCCCGGGAGCCGCTCCGCGTGCCATGCGCGCAGCGTCGAGCAACGGGGCGGCCCCGAATTTCGTGGTGTGTATTGATGTGCCCGATTTTCGGGGCCGCCCCGTTGCTCGACGCTGCGCGCTTGGCACGCGGAGCGGCTCCCTGACATCGTTCGCTGCGTTCATGCATGCTGCCCCAGGTTGAAATTGGTAGAATCTCGCGATCGTTCCGTGATAGCTCCAGGCTCGACTCCTCGCGGTTCTGCGATGGAGCAAGGCGGGAGCATCGATGAACGAACGCGGTACGCTCTCGGTTCGGGACTGGTAGAATCTCGCTATCGTTCCGCGATAGCTCCATGCTAGTATACTCTCAGCCCCTACCAGAAACCGAGAGGATTCTATCCGTAAACGAGCGCGGGGGATTCTCTCAGAGTACAGCGCATATTTTTTTTGCAACGACGGCGTTTACGGCGTTTTTTTTTTGCGCGCACAAAGCGCCGCTTCGTCATAACTCGCGTCAGAGTGGTCCAAAATCAATTTTGGAGATACTTTCAAATTTATCTCAACGAGAGAATTCCAACGGTGTAAAAAGTGTAAACTTTTATGCAAATTATTAGCCTTTACTCCAAAAAACGTATTTTGAGCCTAATCTTCTTAATTTTTTGGATTTTCCCGTGTAAAACATGCCATGGCGGACGTTTCAAATGAAAAATAGGAAGTTCGCAAATATATTCTTACTAGGATTTTGCATTTCTTTTTGTGTGGACAATTTTATACACTCTTTCAAGGCCCACAATGAATGGACCTCCATAACTCCAATTCTTCAAAGAATTATAACTTTTGTAAAACATGCTTGCTAGGAACTATGGAGCACTTATTGAACTCCCCTCCTCACGTAGCATCCGAACGGTGACAACCATCCGATTGCCGATGCGAATTTAGACAGATGTTTTCGGAAAACCTCAAATTTTCAGCTATTCCTTACAAATTTTTTCAGTCTCAGACATAAGAGCGGACTTATCGCGCACAGAAAATGCCGAATAGTACTTATCGCGCTCAGGTACCGTTTGGACCGCGATCGAAAGCCCAATTAGGACTTACCGCGAAGAAACTCGCGGTCAGAGCGATTGCACTCTGGGGCCGGATGCATCAACGCGCCGTTTCGGGGTAGGGGCAGGGCAGTCGGCATCATTGAAGATCGTAGTGCGAGGGCAGCAGATCATCTAATCAATCGTGCCCCAGCTGTGTTTTTCGCTGCTCTAGCTGCCCCAGCCTCTGAGATGGGGCAGCTGGGGCACGATTGATTTGTTGATTCACAGAGTTCTTCAAGGGCGCAGACTGCCCTGCCCCCGCCCCGACCCGGCCCAATGATGCATTCGGCCCCTGGTGCTCGCGATACAACAGCTTCGCCATCCGGTCGGATCGCTCGCAAACTCAGTAATAGGACTGATGTCGCACAGAAATCGGGCTGACCGCGTTCAAACGTGAGGTGGTGTGTGTGGTGTGTTCTGGACTGACTTGCGTCTCAATTCACGAGCAAAACTTAAATTCAAAATTGCGCTCATCTTCATGGTGGAGTTCATAGTTTTGTATCCATCTGTATTTCATCGCTTGGTTCTTCCTTGGTTCCATGTTCATCTCGTGTTCATTCATGGGTGTTGTTCTTGTTGTTTATCTGGAAGGAACAACAACAAGATTGTTGTTCTTTCTGATTTTCATAAGTTTCTCGCTGACGAATCATTGAGACCATCATAATTGTTGTATATTGCTTCCTTTAAAGTCTTCCCGTTACTAATCGTTGGTGGAACCACCATAGCCGTGCATATCCTTCAAAGTTTCTCAGCGACGAATCGTGGTGGGACCGCCGTGGGTGTTGCATTTTGAATCCTTTAAGCTGTCTTAGTTTCCGGATCGTGGTGGGACCACCTTAGGCACCTTTCATAGTCCTCACCGCGAGCGCGGCACACGCGGAACGAGCGGTGGACTATGAAACTTTTTCACCGCGCGGGACGAGCGGAAAGCCACTATAAAATCTCCAGCGGCACCGCCATGGCGGTGCGGGTAAAGATCGGGCCTCAACTGGGACTTGTGCAGAAATTCCTCGCTTGCATTTGCGTGTGCGGTGGCGCAGGATAGTCCCAAAATTATTTATGTTGGAGTGGACCCAAATCGAGAAGCAAGTGATGATTGAAACGGTAAACCCGCCACGGCGGTTTAGGCGGCGCCGCTATGGCGGTGCTGATGGACTATGAAAGTTCTTCCCGCGCGGTAAGAACATAGTCCACCGCCCCTCCCGCGCGTCACGCGCGTGCCGCACTGCGGTGAGGACTATGAAAGATGCCTTAGTTGTTCCATATCGCGCCCTTTCAAGCCTCTCCATCACGAATCGTGGTAGGACAACCATAGTAGTTGCATATTGCGTCCTTTCAAGTTTCTCTATTACGAATCGTGGTGGGACCACCGCGGCTGTTGTATATTGCGTCCTTCAAACTTTCTCAGTGACGACTCGTGGTGGGGCCGCCGTGGGTGTTGCATATTGAATTCTTTGAGCTTTCTTAGTTTGGATGGTGGTGGGACCACCTTAGTTGTTGCATATGGCTTCCTTTAATGTTTCTCTGTTACGAATAGTGGTGGGACCATCTTAGCTGTTGTATATTGCGTCCTTTGAAGTTTCTCGTTGACGAATCGTGGTGGGACCATCATAGCTGTTGCATATTGCGTCCATTGGAGGTTCTTCGTTGGCAGGCGGAGTGGGGCCTCCGTAGCTGTTGCATAATACGTCATTCAAAGTTTCTCGCTATCCAGGCGTGATATTGAATGAGGTAACATCAACAGCGCTAGACTTCAGAGGCCGGATGCATCAACGCGCCGGGTTGGGGCAGGGCAGTCGGCATCTTTGACGAGCACAGCGCGAGGACAGTAGATCATCTAATCAATCGTGCCCCAGCAGTGTTTTTCGCTGCTCTGGCTGCCCCAGCCTCCCAGCTGGGGCGGCAGAGAGCACGATTGATTTGTTAACTACGGAAATCTTCAATGGCGCAGACTGCCCTGCCCCTGCCCCAACCCGGCCTGTTGATGCATTTTAGCCCCAGCTTCAAATCCTACGATGAACACGGTGTTAGCGTTTATGATACAATTAAGCGCTCCGTGGCTAATCGAAAGGTTACGGTAACACAAGATCCCAAGTGCTAAAATCTCTACGTGCTACTGCTTTTACGATGTCGTTACACTCTTTCCCTACGAGTTTGTCGATCTTCTACGATGTCATTAAAGGCAACAGACACGCTCGAAAACGTTGTTGAGATAACTAAAGTGTGCCCGAATGAGAATGGCGGTCCACGAGGCCGGCGTGCTTGGCGAGCGGTCCTCGCATGTGCCGCCCTCCGGACGAGTGTTGGATTTCAACCACGGTCATCCCCTCTGCCACCGTCTGCAGAGCTGATTGATCGGCGAAGTGCTTGCTGCCAGCCGGTGCCGGCCCCGTTCGTAGTCTATGGCGGTGGGGACTTTTCACATGCTCGTCCGAGAGTGGCGAACGCGACGGCCGCCTGCCAAGCATGCCGGCCGCATGGGCCGCCATTCTCATTCGGACGCACCTTACATTACTGGGATCGTATGGTTCCTAGTAGAATGCCCACTCCTTTGTAAGCGTCAAAAACGAGTCAAAACCATGTATTAAATTTGAGCAATGCAAATCGGAAAATTTCTGCGACCCCGCCCACGAGCTTCGTCAACACCGCCCCAAAATACAAACTCGTCCAGATTGATCGAATACGGTCGCTTTGGCTGGATTTTGACGCTTCCAACGAGGTGAACGTTCCAGTACAGTCTGTAAGAGTATATCGGCTTCTCTATCTCACCCGTTTTGTTGATAATATTTGCCGTTTTAACCGCGCGCGGTAAAACTCGCCCAATTTCACCCGAAAACAAAAACAACCCTTCTCAGGAAAATGAAAACATATTACATGTAATATAAAGGTCCTGGATTAATATACGTGTAATATAAATTGGCCAATGTAAATTACTTGCGAATTATCTCGACCGATGTATGTTACATGTAATATATCGGTCCCTCGCTCGCTCAGAAAAATTAAAACACGTTACATGTAATATAAAGGCCTAAATTAATATACATGTAATATAAATTGGCCAATGTATATTCCTTGCAAATTATCTCGACCGATGTATGTTACATGTAATATATCGGTCCCTCGCTTGCAGGCCAAATGTCACACGTAATATGTTTTCGATGGTGAAAACATAATACTTGTAACATAAGAGACGACTACAATATACTTGTAATAGATCTCCGTCAATGTAATGTACATGTGAATTATCTTTACTCAAGTAAATTACATGTAGTATAAGTGTAACAGAATTCAAATATCTCCAGCAACTGAGGCCCATGCTGAACACCTTCTGCAAACCTGCACAGCATAAGGGCCGCCTCATACCTTAGCCATGAGTGCAGACCCATTGGAATGACATTCGACAGGGTGGTCACTCGCCCTGGCCGAGTCGTTGATCTCGCTCCTCACGATACGTTTAATCGCGGGTAGGATTAGAGGGCGACATGCATTATTTTGAAGCAGGATTAAGGCCATTGCTTCTTGTATGAAGCTGTGGGATCCAAGCTTGCTCTCTGTGGTGAAACAGCGAGCTTTTAAGCTCCGGGGATCCCCAAGAGAGCTTAAAGGCTGCTGATTTGTGCCTGAAGCAGCAACTTGGAACTTGCAGCTCCAACGCGTAAGCATCGAGCGTCAACTTGCAGCTCTAATTACGTTACATGAAATATAAGTGTATGTTATTTGCCATATAAGTGTATGTTACATGTAATATAAGTATAGGTTGCATGCGATATAAAGGTAAGATACTTGAATGTCTCAAGTATCTTACACTTTATATTAAATGTTACATGTTTTCATTTTTCTGAGTTATTCCTCTATTTGCATGCAGTTTTCGTTGTTTTTTTCGTTAGTTCCGCATATCCCCAGTTTCAAAACACCGATTTATACTATAAAAACGATATCGTTTTTGAGCGTGTCTGCTGCCTTCAAGCTAGTTCATTCTGTAATAAACAATTACAATTTTTTCTGTCTGTTTCGTTATTTGTGCCGCTTTAGCCCGAGTTTGTGAGTTTTTGCCTCAGAATGCGTTGCGACGTGGTCTTTTGCTCTACATTAGCCACATTATGCTAAACTTTCTATCGTCCCGGCGTGGCTCAGTGGATTTCCTGTGAAGCTCACGGTTAGTTTAACTTGCTTTTCTTTCGAGTTACTGATATAAACTTTTTTTCATGATTTTAGAGCGGTTTTATGCCGTATGTGAATCATTTGGATAGTGACCAGTCTGTAATTGCCTATGATTATCATAGGTTTGTTCAGTTTTGAGTTCACGTTTTTCATTAAGCATAGCTTAATTCTAATTTAATCACCAATTTCAGCTTCAATTTCTGGGTTGGTTCTGAGAAAGAATCTCCTGTGGAGAGTCTCTGTCAGGTGCCGTTCGGCGAGGATCCGACCAGTCCTGCAAAGTTACACTTTTCGTTATTTCTAAAATTTATATGCTTCAAAGGTCCTGGCTGTAGTCATCCCTCCCGAATATTAAGCTCTTGACAAAACCCTGATCGGATTTAAGCATGAAAACAACAAAAACGTAGCCAAGAGAGAGAACAGAAAACTTTGTTCCGCTAGAAACGGAAACTCACACTTTTAATATTGATTTCCCAGTTCAGAATTTGGAGACTTCAAAATGCTCCATCTACTTTGAACTATTTTCATTACCCAAGAATGTTGAATACAGAGAAAAGCTACGATCCCCCCCAACAGTGGCAAAAAATCCGGAAAACTCATTTTTTCTCAAATAAATCATTTCCAGCAATCTTTTTATATCCATTTACAAGGTTACTCTGCGAGTTTGCTTCCGAAATTTTCGTTCCCCGCCGAAGAATTCTGAGGAAGCCGGGCGTGAAATTCTGGGCAATTTACGATTCACATTACTTTTAAAATTGTATCCATTAAGGGTGGTGAAGGGCGCCGGCCTGCGACTTCCGGCCATGGATTGGACATCTGGGTTTTTATACTCGGAATGTGAAACCTTTGCCTGTGCCCAAAGGGTTTGCTACCCCGGAACGGTCAAAACCCTAGCGTGGTTGTGAATTCTTCTTTCCCCACCCCACATCAAAAGCAGCTCCGTCTTCTATCAAAGAGCATTTCTTAATGAAACTTTCCAAATCTTCAATTGACTGAAACCGAAAACCATCCGTTCCGGATCGGAGCGTACTACACCTGACCCCTGACCCTACTGACGAGTCTTGAGATTTTTTTTTCATTTCTGGCACGAAATCGCCACGCTCTCTCAACAGCGAATTTCTAGTTTTAGGGAGTGCTTATGTCCCTCTTTTGGTTTGTGAAATGGTATCTTTTGTAAAAAAAATCGAAATTCCCATCATTCACAGCGCAGGCGACGCTTGCGAGGCTACTGTCTTCGCTTATCCTCCTTTCTCGCTGCCTCTTACCTCCGCTACCCACTCGCATTTGTAGGAAGCATGGGAATTTAGATGTAACACAGCCTGTATCCGCCTGACACTGGCGTTCGTATCGTTCATCACTGGATGAGGGATCGCCGCGACGCTGCTTGGCGGGAAAAATTGCGCGCGGGAAAACGAAGGGAGAGTGGTTATTGATCGCGCAATTTTTCCCGCCAAGCAGCGTAGCGGCGATCCCTCATCCAGTGATGGACGATACACTTGGTTGGCAGCAAATTGTCTCGAAAAGGTAGGGTTGGGTTCATGACCCGTTTTAGCCATAGTTTGGCTATGAGATCATTTCATTGAAATTCTGCGAAAACAGGTACTAGCGCGATTGTGTATGTTATCGAAGGGGCGTTAAAGACACCGTCCAACCTCAGAATCGATTTTTCGTTTCTCTGCCTCAATTGGTGAAGATTTCACGCTGATCACAACGGTGTCTCCAGAATTGCTCAGTCCCTACTATGAACGGAGTTACGGCTCCTCGAAAATTCCGATTTTGAAAGGCTAGAAGTTCTCGGACGAGTTGTCTCGAGCTTGTATTTTCTCGTTACTCGCAGCCATCGTTGTGAAGTAGGCCACAAAATAAAGTCAGACCAAAACAAATCGAAGAGCATAGGTTTTGGATAAAATCATTCGCACGTCTCTTCCCTATTGAGGTCGGAAACCTGGCGGTGGGCTTTACCCATTTTTTCTTTCAAGAAGGCGTGGCCGAGTTTTTCCTAGCTTTTTCTCGCTTATTTGAGCGAATTGAGATTTCGCGCTTGGCAGGGTTACTATAGGCGGCGACCGGACCATAATATCAAAATTTACCTCTGAGTTTGGACTGTGCCTTTAAAGGCACAGTCCAAGCTCAGGGGTAATTTTTGACATTATACTCCGGTCGTCGTGAATAGCAACTCTACCAAGCGCGAAATCTCAATTCGCTCAAATAAGCGAGAAAAGGCAAGGAAAAAGTCGACTGCGCCCCCCACGGAAGAAAAAATGGGTAACGCCCACCGACAAGCTTCTGGTCTCGATAGGGAAGAGAAGCGCGACCGGTTGTGAACAAAATCTATGTTCTTCCATTTGTTTACGGTGTGGCTTTATTTTGTGACCTGCTTCAAAACGATGGCTGCGAATAACGAGAAAAAACAGGCCCGAGACAACTCGTCCGCGAACTTCTCGCCGTTCAAATTCAGAATTTTCGAGGGGCCATAACTCCGTTCGTAGTGGTTTCTGAGCGATTCTGGAGACACATTTGTGATCAGCGTAAAATTTTCTCCAAGATAAGCAGGAAAACAAAAATTCGATTCTGAGGTTGGACTGTGGCTTCAAGAAGGGAGGGGGTGATTGGAACAGCGGTATAGAGCTTCGGCCCCCGATCGGCTTCTAACACTAAATATACGCCACACCGGAGTGTTAAGTGATTGATCCTTTTTCCAGAACACGTTTGAGCACGATTGATGAATATGTATGATTTGCTAAAAAGCCGAGCGGGCCCCCTAAGCTCCATACTCGCACTCGGGGAGGCGGGGTCGTGTGATTCCCAGCCGTGTTATGAAGATTCCCAGAGAGGATCGTCACAATTCTGATACTCAACAAGGATTTGTGATGCAGTCGTAAAACTTTTCTGGAATTTTGGGCACCAACAGTATCGTACCTCCGTTTCGGTCCTACACAACGGCCTGCTTGACGCGATTCGAGGACATATCACGTTTCCGAGTTCCCGAGAGACAGTTGTACATGAAAAAATTTAGAGTTCATCCAAAGTCCCGCTCGTTTCGTAACCTTTGGAGATGAGATGTTCGCATCTGCTTTATAGTTTTTTATGAACCCTATTGTTCTATAGAAGCAATACCATAAGGTGCGTCCGAATGAGAATGGCTGCCCATGCGGCCGGCGTGCTTGCCTGGCGGCCGTCGCGTTCGCCGCTCTCGGACGAGCATGCGAAAAGTCCCCACCGCCATCGACTACGAACGGGGCCGGCACCGGCTGGCAGCAAGCACTGCGCCGATCAATTGCTCCACAGACAGAGGGGAGAGGGGACGGCCATAGTTGAAATCCAACACTCGTCCGAGGGCGGCACATGCGACGGCCGCCTTCCAAGCACGCCGGCCGTGTGGGCAGCCATTCTCATTCGGGCACACTTTACATGAGCTGCGTTGTTAATTTGATAATCAATCTCTGGATGCTCATTTTTTTTTTCATTCGATCGCTTATGATGGCAATTTTGCCGTGTCATCGAATGTTTTGCCACTTCTGTTAGTGTTACATTTTTGTTTTTTGTTGTACTGTTGTTTTGATGCGCAATGTCTCCTCTATCATGCTCATATATGCTCATTCATTTGCAGATCCTGGAATTTGTTTGCATTCCGTTTACGATCGTTCAGCATGCCGAGTCTACTTTTCTAGGAATTGTTTGCATTTTTCTCTGAAGATGCACACAATGCGTGTGTGTTCGGTAAATGTATGGTTTCCGTATTCGATTTAGTGCGACGCATGGACCTGCGGCTGGCCGTGCGGTGTTGGCTGCCTTTTAAGCCAACGGGGTTTTGATTCGCTCGCGGTGATCTACCGTCGCAACCCCGTCCATTCCTCAGACTAAATTTATTACGTTAACTCTATGTATCCACTATCCACAGTAGTAGTAAATGTCCAGTATCCACTAGGCATTATTCGACACATTTCAGTACATTTATGTGTCTAGTAAATGGGTTTGCGATTTGTTCAAAATGCGAACTAAAATAAAATTATGTCTAATTTGATGTTAAGACTGGGAATGAGGGAAAATGGCCTGGAACTATATTCACCACCTACGCGATGCAGAGTTTATTCCATGGATGCATATAGATTTTTGATCGATGAAGATTGTAAGCACAGCTTCTCATCATCCGTCGCGATAAGTATGAATCCGGCTCACACCGAGTGAAAATTGAGTCTTGTCTTGTGAGCGCCCATAGTTAAGAAACACAAGCGATCTCTGTCGTTACGGGAGGTACGGTTGAAAATGATATATTGATTGTATCCTGAACGATTGTGGTTATCTATACATGCCTCGCTCTATTGAGCGATAGATTGCGGGTGTAGCTCAAGATACAATAAATATTTCATTTTTAGCCGCACCTCCCCTAGCGACGGTGATCTTTAGTGTTGGTGGCTATGGGCGCCCCATAGAATCTCATACTATTTACTTTCAAGGGCCACCCATGGAAAAAACCTGTTTGGCCCTCCAGGGTTGACAGTACGCAGGTCTACGGCTACGGTATTGAAGGTTTGTGCGCGGTATGTCCTATTTTGATGAAAGTGTACTGATCGCCTGCTCTTTTAGAATTGATCGCGCTCCAAAGACGGGTTGATCGCCCCAATTTCCGGTTTGATCGCCTTCAAATACCGGATTGATCGCCATTGATCACGCGATTGCTCCTATTTTTTTGCGTCGCGATAAGTCTGCCCCTATGTCTGAGGTGTTGTCAGCGTTATAACAACTTCATTCGTTTTTATGAAGTTCATGATAGGCAAATCAGGTAGAGTGTGGTGAGACTATATGTATTCAAACCCTTGTAGAGCTAGAGACGGTCCTACCCGTATTTTTCTGTAGCATCACAGCTTTGATAGCTGCATTTAGTATTTTACCCGTTTTTGAGCTTCCATTTTTTCAGTCCTCAGTCGAGTGACAAATTCCACATTGCTAGACCTTTTTGAACGCTGGGCTACCTTCTTCTTACCAAGTTCCGTCCTTCATTCTGATTATAATTCGCAATTTCTTCGACCCCCAAATGTACCACCTCGCGAAAGTCTCACCAGCGACCTTGGCAAAGAGTCATGTTCAGAGAACCCTCTCGCCCGTTCCAGACGCTCTTGGCCGGAACTATCCCACTGCCCTAGACTGAGTCGAGAACAGTTCTACAAAAGGCTTCATCTCACTCCCCTCGACGCCCCTTCCGAATAGAGATACGCCCCCGCAAATACTCTTCGCCACACATTGCAAGGAAATGCTCCCAAAACCACTCACGATAGAGCACCCCCAACAACTCCATCCCTCGAAAATTGGCCACAATACCTCCCAAACAATGCCTGATCCAAATTTCATGTAATTTGGTGCCCATCTTAAAAGTCGCCAACTTTGATTTCGCTCACAACCTTTGTATGCCACTTTCAAAAAACTCCGCAGCGTTTGAAACATTTAACTTTTTTGGCCCACTTCCTTAGTGATCTCGGATCATTCATAACTTTTCTCATTCTCCAGCCTCTGGACATCCTTGTGATGCCATTTTCGACCAAACCTACCTCAGTATTTGCAGCACCCCTGTGCTCACAATCTAGAGGAAACCCTCACTTTGAAGGCCCGAATCTACATTAAAAGTGATAACTTCTCCGGAACGCCAGTACAGTATATCGGGGGCGTCTCTTTTGTGGAGGGGCGCAGAGGGTGAGTGAGGGCCGTTTCCAGAACTGTTTTTAGGCGAGCCTAAGACAGTTGAACGGTTGCGGTTGAGGACGTCTGCAACTGACGCGAGGGTTCTTTGAACATGACTCTTGGCAAAGGTCGCTGGTGAGACCCTTGCGAGGTGGTATTTTTGGAAGTCAAACATTCTGTGGATACTCATTGTAATGGGGAAATGAACGCAGTTATGGGAAGGTGGAAGATTATAGTGTAAGCCCAGACAGACGGGGCGTAGTAGGTTGCCGGGTGGCTGGAAAATGGGGGTCTAAAAACGAGAAAAATCGCGAAAAATGTGTCATTGGTGGCTGAAGGGGTCTAAAACTCCAAGTGAATCAAGGCCGTGTGCGGGCCTTAAAGTGTCGTAGTATGATGTAGATGCGATTTTGGTGGTGGAGGAGTTCCTTTTTTGCGTCGGCCCATCATCACCTGGCGGGGCGAGGGTGAGCTGCGGCGGTGGGGTGGGGAGCCGTGAAAAGTCGAAGTTGGCGACTTTCGAGATGGGCGCGAAATGACCTGGAATTCGGATTAGGCATCGTTTGAGAGGTAATCTGGCCGATTTCCAAGGGATGAAGTTGTTGGGGGGTGCATCTTGGGAGCGTTACCGTGCAATGTGTGGCGGAGTGTTTTTGCGGGGGCGTATCTCTATTCGGAAGGGGCGTCGAGGGGAGTGAGATGGAGCCGTCTGTAGAACTGTTCTTTAGTCAGTCTAGGGCAGTGAGATAGTTCCGGTCAAGAGCGTCTGGAACGGGCGAGAGGGGCTACTGAACATGGCTCTTGGCCACGGTCGCTGGTGAGACCTTCGCGAGGTGGTACTTTTGAAGGTCGAAGAAATTGCGAATTTTAATAAGAGTGAAGGACGGAACTTGGCAATTAGAAGGTAGCCCAGCGTTCAAAAAGGCCTAGCGATGTGGAATTTGTCACTCGGCTGAGGACTGAAAATGGAAGCTTGAAAACGGGTAAAATACTAAATGCAGCCATCAAAGCTGTAATGCTACAGAAAAATACGGGTAGGAGCGTCTCTAGCTCTACAAGGGTTTGAATACAAGTAGTTACACCACACTATACCTTATTTGCCTATCATGAACTTTATAAAGACGAATGATGTTGATATAACGCTGACAACGCTGAATAAATTTGTAAGGAATAGCTGAAAATTCGAGGTTTTCCGGAAACATGTCTGAATTCGCACGGCAGTCGGATGGTTGTCACCGTTCGGATGCTACGAGAGGAGAGGAGTTCAATAAGTGCTCCATAGTTTCTAGCAAGCATGTTTCACAAAAGTTATAATTCTTTGAAGAATAGGAGTTATGGAGGTCCAGTCATTGTGGGTCTTGAAAGCGTGTAAAAAAAATGTCCACACAAAATGAAATGCAAAGTTCTAGTTAGAATGTATTTGTGAGCTTCCTATTTTTCATTTGACACTTCCGTCATGGCATGTTTTACACTGGAAAAAAAAACAAGAAATTGAAAAAAATTGGGCCTAAAATACATTTTTTCTGGAATAAAGGCTAACAAACTGCATAAGGGTTCACACTTCTACATACCGTTGGAATCCTCTCGTTCAGATAAATCAAAATTAATCTTGGACCACTCTGGAGCGAGTTATGACGAAGCGGCGCTTTGTGCGCGCGAAAAACGCCGCAAAGCGCCGTTTGTGCAAAAATATGCGCGGTACTGTAACTGTAAGTTTTGGGGAATAGCCTGTATTTTTCAACTCCTTTACTACTCTGTCCTAATGCGAGATTCATTCAAAGGCATTCGAACTGGAAAAGTTCGTATATATTTATACATCAATATTCAAAAAAATGCCGGCAAAGAATTCCAGAGAACATGGAAGCAATAACACCACAAGTCACAACCACAGAATTGACCAATGCAGGCAGCTCCGGGAATAACGCTGAATATAAGGAAAATTGAAAGCTTGAAAGACATCAAATAAGTCATCATGAGGACTCACTTCGCTGTACTTGCACATGAGATATGAAAAGAAAAAGCTGGGTGACGGAACGATAGCTGAATTCGTTACTGAGCCTGAAGATGATCGAAAACACCACCGCGACATTGCCTAAACCGATTTTATGTCGTCAATTGTGCACAATTTTTCAAACTGACACCCTGAAAAAATTTTATTTATACGAGGCTGTTCAAGAAAGTATAACAACATGTCTTCCTTAGCCATTACGACTCAATGGCTGGCGTCATCTAGTTTGCATTTCAGCAACTCATTTGAAATTCTACAGTTGCACTCTTGCATTAATAGGAAGCATTGGTACCCAACTCACATAGTCTTCAGCAAAGTCATGGATGTTGAGCGACAATCACATTACAAGGACTCTTCAGCACTATTTCCGACAATGGAGGGATATGGGGGAGATTTACGACGAAAGGTTGAACCCCTGGAGTTTCTGTGATTTCTGAAGTAGATGCTAGACCCTCCTCGATTTTCCGCAGTTATGACCCTTGGATGAATGAAATCTTGACGAACCTAGATGCAGAAAAATCCAGATTTTCATATCCAGAAAACTTTCACAACTCTGTCAGAACGTAGTCATACCCTGTTGTTTGTACAATCTTCATGTTTCTGACGAACTTTAAGTTGGAGAAACAGCAATGCCACTACAGTGAAGGATAGGGGAACACTCACGAGTTCTGCGTAGCCCACAGAGCTACGTCGACAAGCCGTTCTCCGAGCACCACAGCCTCCGGCACCCATGTGAGACTCCATCAAAACTAAGCGGTACGATTTTCATCGTATTATGTATACCTGATCCGGTCAAGCGCATGTTAAAAAAGCACTCAAAACAAGCAGTCGATCCCAACCATGAACTTCATGGAAGAAATCAGGGCAGCGTCGAAGCCCATTACTGTACAACGATGTGCCACTCGATGCGGTGATAAGTGATACACTCGAGAGTATCACCACTCGGCTTTAAAGGCAGTGTTCACGGAGAAAAAGTTTCCCCTTTTTTTGGCTGAGACGTAAGCTTTGGGTTCCTATAAGAAGATTAAGAACGGAACTGCGACGAAAAACGGCAGGTAAGTGGGTGAAAATCTCGTGGGCCAGCCGACCCATTGGGTCACTCCTCCCACGTCCTATAACAGTTCCCTTGAATTCGTGGTCAAATGAGCGATGGTTTCCGATCAAAAGCCCCGTTCTTCCCTTAATTCTCAACGTCTCTCTTTACTCAGGTCAGCTCGCACTCATCGGCTGCAAAAAAACGGGAGTTACAAGCCTCGGACACCTCGTCCACAATGCTTCCCTAGCTGAATTTTGAGGGACCACAACTCCGTTTTCAGGGGGTCTTGAACGATTTCAGGAACATCATTGAAATCAGCATGGGACCGTTTTCAAGATAGGTGAAAAAACAGAAAAACGACTTTTATCGTGAATACTGCCTTTGAATGTCTTTCCCGACCCTCCTTTGACACCGTACCCGACCCCGGAAAGGTGAACGAGACCTCAAATTTACTTTTCAGCACTCGATTTCATCCATCATATCTGGACCGACCGGGCTAACGTCGGCGTGTATCCGGAAGAGACTTCGCGTTCACTGTTGAAGGTTGGCGCAAACTCGGTGCCATGTGCTTTAACATAGGTGCACCCAATGGGGAACGCAAAGTCTCTTCAAGATCCATGCCGATGTTACCTATGTGCCATCAAACTTGGTAAACTATCAATGAGTTGGGTTACCACTGATTCGTTTGCTCTCTGAGCGGGCTACCCTGTAATCTTGTTGTGATTTTGCGATGTTTTCAGCGGATCGATGGGGAAAGCCTGAAATAATCGCTAGAATTACTTAGATCGACTCCAGTTCCATACTTGAATTTCAAAAGAAAGACGTTATCGTAGAGCTCAGGAGTCCTTATATGATGAGATATGAATAGGGTGACCACGAAAAAGATAGCTGCGGACATCTCAGAAGCCTGCGCTGCGTCGTGTGCGCCCATGAGAAATGTGGTGATTGACCAGCGCACGCGACAGGCGCGCTGACTGCTGAATGGTCCGTAGCTATCCCTTTCGCGGCTACACCCACCATACCAAAATTTTCTAGACTGACAGACAGTATCGAATCATACTGTCGGAAGTGTATCATCCGTCGCTTAATATCGTGAAACAAATCAACACAACAAAACGTTCACAATATAAGGCCCTGCCCGGATAATACACGAACTCCAAACTAATTCCTAGAACATGGGTAGAGAACGGCGAAAATCGCTTGACAGGATGTGAATAAAGTGCCTGAGTCAGACTTCGAGATCATGGTCGCTGGCGACGGAATTTCGAGAATTTAGCCTCGCATTACAGGTCGCCCAAAAATAGACTTTTCGTCCTGCAAGAGAGTACAATTGTGGTGAGCGCGAAGCGCTCACCAGATTTGGCGTTGATTCGCCATCGCGCAACCCCCTGATCTCAGCATCAGCGTCCAGAGTGAACGTAGGAAGACCGTTCTTTTTGCATTTGATATACTTAAGAAAGGTGAATGACTGTTCAAAAAATGGTCCGGAATGGTAACCTGAGATTCGAGAAAAAGTGTCAAAACCACGTGATTTTGGTCGAAAAAAGGGTTCATCTCCTTTTTTTTCAGTTGGCGTACTGTGCTTATCTGGGCCAAATTCCGGTCCGCAATTGCGTCTCGACACGCTTTGCGGCCGCACGCTCCCGAGTCAGAAGAGCTTCCAGCGCCGCAGCCGCCGATCTGCTGACTCTAGGTGGGTTTTGGAAACTGGAAACTAAGAAAAATTGGAGAACATTGTATAAAAAAGCCACATCGAGTCGGCTTTGGCGCTGGAAACCCGACTCGAGCGCGTGCGGCTGCAAAGCGTTTCGAGACGGACCGGAATTTGGCCCAGATAAGCACAGTACACGATCTTGTTGGAACACTTATCGTTGAGCTAGAAAGCTCATTTTTGGCCAAAAAGTTGTTTATGATTGCACCTAGCTCCTGTCAAATTTTGAAGTTTGTAGCTCAATTTTTGCGGAACCTCAAAATTGAGGGTCAAGATAGAAAAAGCACGTAAACATGTTATTATAAACCATCCGACGTTTACTCGTTCGTAAAAATGAACTAATGAAATAAACACCGTTACTGATAGGCTTTTGCTCAGGATTGAACGCTCCCTGAGACGGGGCAACGCTTCAATCAATGCGGCGGGATCTTGGAAGTACTTTTTGGAACGCCGCACGGTGTGAATCAGAAGTGCGCCACAGAACGCCGTAGAAAGTGTGTGGGACCCAAATGAGGGTGCGCGGGACGGCGTAGAAAGTGTGCGGGACCCAAGTGGGAGTGCGCCGGACGCTGCAGAAAGTGTGTGGAACTTGAATAAGAGTGGTCGGACGCCGTAGAAAGTGTGTGGGACCCAAACAAAGATACGTCGGACGCCGTAGAAACTGTGCGATGACCAAGTGGAAGCGCGCAGGACGCCGTAGAAACTGTGCGATGACCAAGTGGGTGTGCGCAGAACGCCGTAGAAAGTGTGTGGGACCCAAATACAAGCACGCCCATGCCGATAATTTTTTCCGCAGGGCTACCGTAACCATTCTTGAACAAACATGATAACGGACGATAACACACGCTCATAATATTCGGGGTATAAAAGGGCAGAGGAGCGGTATGCATTCATTCACTCACCGCTCTCTTCGAGAAGTCACTGGAAAGTGGCTGAGGAGTTCGAAATTGTACAAACATGATTGCTGGCTAATACGATGTGCTCATATCCAAACTGACACTTGAAAAAATTTTAAAGGAGGGTTACGGTAGCCCGGCGGAAAAAATGATCGGCATGAGCGTGCTTGTGACCCAAATGGGTTTGCGCAGAACGCCGTAGAAAGTGTGCGGGACCCAAATGGGTGTGCGT
This sequence comes from Aplectana chamaeleonis, assembly GCA_029168955.1. Taxonomy (NCBI): domain Eukaryota; kingdom Metazoa; phylum Nematoda; class Chromadorea; order Rhabditida; family Cosmocercidae; genus Aplectana; species Aplectana chamaeleonis. The sequence goes on along the minus strand of JAPDOI010000547.1, from coordinate 384,546 downwards.
AGAACGCCGTAGAAAGTGTGCGGGACCCAAATGGGTTTGCGCAGAACGCCGTAGAAAGTGTGCGGGACCCAAATGGGTGTGCGCAGAACGCCGTAGAAAGTGTGCGGGACCCAAATGAGAGTGTGCCGGACGCCGTAGAAAGTGTGCCGGGACCCAAATGGGTTTGCGCAGAACGCCGTAGAAAGTGTGCGGCACCCAAATTGGTGTGCGCCGGACGTCATTGAAAGTGTGCAGGACATCGATGGGAGTGTGCAGGAAGTCAAAGAAAGTGTGCAGGCCATCAGTTGGAGTGCGCAGGACGTCATAGAGGGGGGGGGGCAGGGTATCAGTGGGTTTGCTTTGAATTAACACCACCAGGCATAAACCATGTTAGAAAGGAAACCTTTAGGAAAAATAAATGAAATTCCTGAAAGTTTAGGTTCCTGGCAAAAGTAAAGATTTGGCATGACCATGTTTTTGAAAAATTTGAAATATACTCAGGTAAAAGGGGAAGGTAAAGAAAAATGAAAAAAAGGTTTTGAAATACTTCTGAGAACGATTTGGCGTAGAATAATTTGATTTTTGGGAAAAGTAGTGAAATAGTTGAAAGTATGATTTGGCAGTCGAGTTTGAACCAACTATTTACAAGAGTTGTGCGAAACGAGAGATCGCATTGTATGAGCTTATCCGTAGAACATATCAAAGCAAAATCACGCGTGATAAGGCAAGCATCAAAACTTTTTCGGAGCTGTAATGCCGCGGTCTTCACGTATTAAGTGAAGTGAAATCAACTGTTTGTTCCATATCACGCGTGATTTTGCTTTGATATGTCCTACGGATAAGCTCATACAATGCGATCTCTCGTTTTGCACAACTCTTATCAATAGTTGGTTCAAACTCGACTGCCAAATCATACTTTCAACTATTTCACTACATTTCCCAAAAATCAAATTATTCTACGCCGAATCGTTCTCAGAAGTATTTCAAAACCTTTTTTCATTTTTCTTTACCTTCCCCTTTTACCTGAGTATATTTCAAATTTTTCAAAAACATGGTCATGCCAAATCTTTACTTTTGCCAGGAACCTAAACTTTCAGGATTGGATTTTGGCAATGACTTTTTCTAAAAAAAAATCGAGTCAGTGAAGTCTGTTTTTCACATTTCAGTTTATCCAACCGAAAATCGAAGGAGTCAGTCGAAAAATCATAATAATAGAATCTCATTGAGCGAATGACCGCCTTTTCTAACAATAAGACGCATAACATGCCCCCAAACTTTTCAGTAGTTGGTAGAAAAATTTCAGCTTAAAGTCAGTATTCCCGTGAGAGCACGAAGGCACAAGGCCCAGTTTACACAACAGCCATAATCAAAGTAAGCATGTTGGATTCGCCTGATTGTAGCCTTTTGATATCTTATCATTCCTCCTCACATGTTCACCTCCTTGGATTCGTGTTGTGTAAACTGAGCCTCGTGCGCTCAAGCAGTCAACTTTAGGGCGGTGTAGGGCCGATTACGGCTCTATCAAAGCCGTTTTCTCGGTGTGTTTGTTGCACTGGGCCACAGTCCTTTCGATCCCCGGTAGTAACTCTAAGATAGCTCTTATCTTAGATACTCCCTTCAACGAGTACGTGGGAGCTTAAACGCGAGGTCCGGTCAAATTTTGACACTACCGAAATTCGGGATAGATAGATTGGGCTGGCCTAGCCGAACACCGTCTGGACGTTTCACAGGGATGTTGGCTGCCGAGATGTCGTACGTTCGTGCCGTGGCAGTGTGGAGGAAAGAAGACCGCCTTCGTGCAAACCGACGTCAACCACTCCGAGAGAAGGGTTTTTGTCCTATGACCTATGACAAAAAACCACTTTGAGGCTGCAGAAGAAGAAGAAGAACAGGATGTTGACTGAATCCACACCGCGGAAGCAGTTCGGCTCGCACACGTGACGCACGCTGCGGAAAACCGCTGCATGCACGTTGTCGTTGGGACGCGTTAACCGTGGGGCCTCTGACAAGAAAAATAGTTGGAGCTCGGTTAACGCGCTCCAACGACGACATACGCGCAGCGGTTTCCCACCGCGCGCGTCACGTGTCCCAGCCGAACTGCTCCCGCGCTGCGGATTCGATCAACATCCCGTTTCACAAATTCTACCTGGTTACATTTTAAGAAAACAGCCTTCAAGTCAGGTAGTACGATATTCACAGCATGGCAGTTATGGACATGATGATCGATATTTACTCAGGAGTTTTGGAGAATGCGTGAACGATGGCTAAAAGATAGACGATGGACACGGTTTTCTGGCACGATGGTTGACGGAAGTGGCCGCAATGACTTGAAGAAGACCGTTTCTTACGCAGTTTTGGCACATTCCTAGGGAGTACGGTTCGAATCAGCGGGAAATCTCAAAAACGAAATTCTTCGCGGACCCTGCCTTTGATCCTCAACACAATGACTAGCGGTGGCTATTCAGGAGCGGGTCAAGATGGTAGATGAATCTGGTGTGGTGCAAACGTCGGGCGTAGAACCCACACCCCACGAGATGATTTGTGAGTATTCATATCCCTTTATTTTATAGGTTTAGTAAAGCCGTGAAGTCAGGAACACAAGCTATGATGACAAGCTGTTTGTTCCCAAATGTGCAGCCTGTCGCACCACTAGCAGAATAGAACCCACCGTAATAGCCGATAACTGTTCCTTCGATGACCGTTCGTAGACGTTTGGACCGGTACGAGTGGAGCACGATTTCACAGAGTAAAACTATCCCAATGTAGGTACCCATCTCAATGCAGCTTTGCAGGAGACTTTTGTAGAATCTGCATTTATGCAAGCAACAAATTCATTTTTGAGATATGGTGAACACGATGGCTTACATCCACTCTAGATCGTAAATGTTGTACACGCCTGACCGACCGGAAATCCATTTATCGTACGCATCGCAGAACAGGAAGATCACTGCCAAACGAATATGGCTCTGGAATGAATGTGTAACAATGATGTTGCCCACAGACCATGCACATTCATACTTGATCGCCATTGCGTAGGACATGCGCCGCTATATGAAAAATCCGTTTCTCCCGTCCAGAGAAAAATCAATTCCAGAAAACTACGACAAAACAGTTTGAAAGAAAGCGACGAATGAAATATGAAAAAAACGACTCCACTTCGTACCACTCGTAAAACAGAGTGCGCGTAAACTTTGTTGGCCGGCAGATAACACGGCGGAATTGAAGAAGGACGCACATTGTACAGTTGACCGCAATGTTACAAGGACACGGTGCGGTTGTGGACTCGCACTAATCGATGACGGAATCTGGCGAAGTGCCAGATTCTACCGTAGTTTTAGTGCGAGTCCGCAACCCCACCATGTCCTTTTAACATTGCGGTCAACTGTACATCTCCCCAGACAAATCGCCGCTCGGAGCTGACCCGGAGAACAACGCTAACGACGCTGTCTCTCCAATCCGAGCAACAATCAGCATTCTATCCGGGTGACCGCGGCTGCTGTTCGGGCGACTTTTAAAACTTCTTCTAACCGCTGATTTTTCTTTATTCCAGATATTTCTCGAGAGGATGAAGTCCCGTACGAGAATACGGTGGTCGTCACAGCCTGTGAGCAGGGAGGTTAATCCTGCCACTGACCTCAACAAGGATACCTTCACTTCAGGCTCCCTCCACCGGCATGGTCCGCGAAAGCCTTCTTCATTGTGAGCCATGAAGGATCCCATCGGCGGCGAAAACTTGTCCTCTGAAGAATGACACGAAGTCACCTCTCAAGAGCTGCCTTCAGAGGCCAAATACCCGTGTATACGAGCAGCGGCGAGTTTTACACCGTTCGATCACGTGAGACCCCGTCAGGGCTGGTCGATCGAATGAGTCCCACTCGGTCGATACGCACAGAATTAGTGACAGACAGGTGCTGAAAATCCACCCAATAAGTCCGTATGGGACCGTCTGCTTGCGTCCGCAATCCACCCAGTCGATATTGGTGTTTCACGCGCTCACACGGGCGGGGCTAATGCATCCAGAATCGGTTTTTCCGCCCCGGACTCTGTCGGTTTTCCGACCAAGTCCGACGAGGGCCTCAGACTTGGTCGAAAATCCGACTGAGTACGAAGAGGAAAAACCGACCTCGGGTGCATTGGCCTGCCCCTGTGCGTGCGTGGAATACCAGTATCGAGTGGGTGAATTGCCGAAGGAAGCAGACGGACTAATTGGGTGGATTTTCTGCACCCGTCTGTCCCTATCTCGGTGCGTGTCCGCCGGGTGGGACTCAGTCGATCGACCAGCTCTGTCAGGAGCCTAAAGATTTCCAGAACGCGTGCTAGCTTTGAGGCAGCCTTCGAATACTTATGGATTTCACCTGAATTTTCATGTTGTATAAGAGATGGCGATACGCTGATATATTGTGAATAATGAGATCAATGACAACCAGCATCGTATCGTATTCCACATACTTGTCCACCACTTCACCGCAACGCTTCTGCAAAACGACAGTAGGAACTATTTGCATACCTTGCCACTGCATCCAAATGTTATCCTTTTGAAGAACGAAAAAAGAGGGTCATAAGAGACCAGATAGATTTTTCGATACATAAGAAGCTTTGAACGGGAGGTCATCACAACGACAACTAAGGTTTTCGAGTCTCGTTTCGATGTTTGCCTCAGCCCATGCAAACGGATTTGGGTTGTGGTCGTAATGTATTCCAGCTACAAGAGAGGCTGGGAAACGGGGGAACGAGCGGCGCGCGCGATTGGACGGTCGGGGAGGAACAACGCGCGTAATTGGTAAGGCGTCGTTTATACTTCAGCCACCGAGCGGCGCGGCGCAATGCATTTCTATAGTATTGATCAGGCGGCGTGGCACGATCGATATTACAGGAATGCACTGTGCCGCGGCGGGAGTATGAACGACCCCTACGGTGTCGTTTATACTTCCGCCGTCAAGCGGCGCGGCGAAAAGCGAGGTGTACGGCGGGTCGCTCAAGCAATCGCGCCGCCTCACTCTGTAAACGGGTCACGTCAAATGGGGGGCGGTGACGGCACGACTGCTAACCTGCTAAAGTCGAACTCGAAGTCGATTTAGACTGAATTTTTCGATCACACTGAACTTCGGAACAACCCTTGGCCTTTTAAAATAATATCTGAAACTATGCATTGCGAATCGATGTTTAGTTTAGTTTAGTTTTATTACGATTACATAAGGCAACCGTTGGAAAAAAAACATCAACAGCAAAAAAAAACAATTAACTGCACAAACACAGTGCAACAAATGAAAAATAGAATTATGAGCACAAGTGCTGTCGATACCCAATCAAACTAGGATAACTCCTAGCTATGAAAAAGGTTTGACATTTTCCGCTTAAACTGAGCATAAGTCATATTTGTAGCTGGAGCATTTTTTGTAGCTTTCAGAAAGGCACTCCCTGCTCTAAAAGTAAACGATTTTGCCCTAATTGTGGTTTTTGGTCTAGGTAACGTGATTTTGAAATGGCTCCCCCTAGTATTGGTTGTCGTAGAACTGAAAAAATTTCTGGGACGAAGTGGCCCGGATGAATATAGAAGCTTGTTAACCATGCATAGGTCAAATGCTCGACGTCGGGATTCAAGCGTAGGCAGCCCCAAGTACTTGTTTCTAACTGCATCCTTGGGAATACGAGAGTATAAGAAACCTCCAATTCTAAATATTAGTTTCCTTGTGAAATTGTTTTGAATTTTTTCGATGGCATAAATATGTTTTTTTCTTGTATGGACAAAAACTGTTGTACTAGCTTCGACTATAGGCCTTACATACGTTTTGTAAGCGCGCAAGAGCACCGCCTTGCTTCTACTTGACAGTCCTCTAAAAATATGAAAATTGCGTACTAGAGCTTGCTTACATTTGTCTCTAATGTGACCCGCGAAGTCTAGTCTGTCGTTATATACAAATCCAAGATCCTTTACTTCTTTGACTTCCGAAACAGCTACTCCATCAATCATGTAAGTTTGATTTGACATGGCCGATCGCGAACCTAACTTCATACAAACCGTCTTGAGCGGGGATCGAGGCAATTGCCATTTGTGAGACCAGTCCACCATGACATTTATAGCTTCCTGCACTACCCTTGTGTCACCCGGTTGGGATACAACTCTGTAAACTTTTATGTCATCAGCATACATCTTACATATCGCCCCACTGTTGTGTATGAGGTTAGGAATTTCGACCGTGAAGATGTTAAAAGGTACCGACCGGAGATAGAACACCTCCTTGCGGAACCCCACTTTGGACATTAGCGATATTGGAGAGAGATTGCACCACTTTTACTTGAAATGTCCGTTGAGCGAGAAACTCCTCCATCCATCTAACAAGTATTGGATGAAACCCTAAACTTCGTATTTTGGCTATAAGTTTGGAGTGAGACACACGATCGAAAGCTTTTGCAAAATCAAAATAAATAACATCGCAAGAGTACTTATTATCCATTGCCAAGGACCAGTCGTCTAGACATTCATTCAAATTTGTTTCTACTGAGCGACTCGGAACGAATCCATGCTGACTTTTAGGAATTATGTTATTAGCAATAAGATGAGAAATAATATGCTCCTTGAAAACTTTTTCGAAAACTCTACAAAAAAGAGACGTGATGCTAACCGGGCGCTAATTAGCTTCATTCTAAATGTTTTTCTAGGATGCGACATTCTTCACTTTTCTGAATAGTTCAGTTACTGAGCAAATTGAATTTTCGGGTTATCGAATATTAATTACTACAAACGAGCGATTCGGTCCTACAGATATTCGGCCAATACAGAAATATAAACTATTCAACTACGTTAACACTGGACGGAATACAGGTGACGATGCTCGGATAGACAATCGCGAAAAATTTTTCAACTGTTAGGCCTCTTTCAGAGTTCGATCGCTGTGCGACGCGATGGGACGATAAGCATGAGCATCGATTGGGATCGCGTCGCACGTCGATCTGCATTCAAAACGTCGATCTGCATTCAAAACATGCCATCGCGGCGATCAGCGATCGCACTCTGACAGAGGCCTTAAGGGGTCTGCAGAGTTGCAGAGACCGGCGAGTGGTCGCCGAGCGTCAGTTTTGACGCGGCGACAGAAATGTTTCAAAACATTATCGTTGCGGCGTCGGTTGACGCTCGCTGGCAGTGATGTAGGGCCGTCGCCGCGTCAAAACACTCTGCGGTGCCCCTCGTCGCCCTTCACTCCGCGTCGGTTGCCATCGTCGCCGAATGTAATCGATATTACATCACCCAATGCTGTTCGTCGCTGCGAACAACGCCGCGATTTCAACTCTGCGGACCCCTTTAGGCCGGGATGACAGCGTCGGCGACAGTGCATGCCAGCCATATCGATCTCCGGTTGACATTCGTGATGAACATTGTGTTGCGTCGCTCGTCGCTGGAAGTATGACCCCGGCCTTATCGAATATCCGAGTAATTTTTTGGGAGAATCCAATAATCTCATTTTGAATAGAATATCTGACGACTGAACTGGAGCGAATATGGAACAGCTCTTCAAAAGTGGGTTATGAACTCCCGGAAACTCGGTAATTATGACTCTTCGAACGGCCGTGTTCGGATTATTGTTATTCAAAAATCAGGGTCAATGCCTACAAGTAATCTGCACATTCAAAGCGAAAAAAACGCTAAGACCAATTTTTTAAACTATCATTTAGAGTAAGCGATACTTCACAGGCTTCTATTAGTTTTGGGACTAACTGTGCTTCCGTATGCTCTAGATTACAGAACAACATAATCCCGTTGTTAATTTACCTCTACTCACACTGACTTATCGTTGGATGAGTTCATTTCCGGAAGATTGCCCTTCCTTTTGACTCCATCACCGCCGAGCGGCCGCCGCGCCGCCTGCTCATCTCAGGGGCTGAGCAGAGTGCCACCGCGGCGCGGCGCGGTCTGATGATGGAGAGCCGTATTGATAGATCGCCGCGATCTATCAATACGGCTCTCAATCATCAGGCCGCGCCGCGCCGCGGTGGCACTCTGCTCAGCCCCTCAGGCAACGGGGCGGCGAATGCGTGCAGCGCCTTTTACAAAATTTAACCAGATAAACTCTGAACGTCCTGCGATGCCGCGGAGGCCGCATAGTCGATATGGTTAACCCATTCACGACCGCGTGTCCCACCGGTGGGACACGCGTTGACTACCACTTCGGACCGCGTGTCCCACCGGTGGGACACTGTTTTCAAAAATCAATTTCTCCACCGCAAGAAGGAATCTCTAAACCTTCTTATGGTCAATGTATTTACCCATTCTAGAGTCGACTATAAACCTCGTGGTCCGCTGGCAGCTTCGCCACTACAATATATCTGACACTTCGAATGCAGCAAGGTCAAAAACCGCAATTATGAGTACAGATCGCATTTTTACAACCACTTAATGGCGATTTTTTCCCATTACTCGAGAAAAAATCCCTACTTATAGGAGTAATCAGATCGTAAAGCTCTATATAATAAATCACAGAAATATGATTACTGATATTGCTCACCAGTTCCGCGTAGAGAGTCGGCTTTTCTTTTGCCCGTATGTTGTTCACAGAAATTTTTATGCAAAGATCACCAATATTGAGATCACTAGGGCCTTTCTTGAAAGTCATGCTTGGTAACCGTTGGTGTACCATCATAGACCGGGGCTCCAACTTCGTTGAAAACTACCTTGGAGAGAAGCGGACGAGAAAAATGGGGATGAGCCAGAGCAGAAAACGAGTGGAAACTTAAAAAACGGTTATTACACTAATCATTCCTAGTAAATTTGTAGTATTTAAACTATTTCCTACGTCTGAATGTAAAAAACAAATATGCTTTTTACAAGAAATCTCTTTGTAGAAGGCGCCGAACCGGAGGGGTGAAGGGGTGGCCTAGAAAAAAATGGCGAAGATCTAAAAAAAAGTCATTTTCAACAGCATTACCAGTCAATATGAAAATCGAGGAGTATTTTCTACGTCTAAATGTCAAGAAGATTGCTAAAAATGTCTACTACAAAAAAAAACTCTCCTCGGTATGCGATAGACCGCAAGAGCGAGGGAGTAGCTAAAGCAAAATTAGTGCAAATCTGAAAAAATATCATTTCACCAAGCATTTCCTGTCAGTTGAAAAACAGAAGAATGTTTATTATGGTAATCTACGATAATTGTGGTGAGCGCGAAGCGCTCACCAGGATTTGGCTTTGATCTCTTCCCGCGCGGATGCCCTACAATGAGATCACCTATTCATACCGTCAACAGAGGTATGAGCTGTACACTATTCGACGCGCTGCAAGAAATTACATGTGTGTGCAACTTTTCATCCCAACTGGTCCCCGCTTTCTGAAGTTATGACCTCTCAAAGTACGCAAAAACGTTCTCCACCACCGCCTCCGCCTCCGCCTCCGCCACCGCCTCCGCCTCCGCCTCCGCCTCCACCTCCGTCCGTCGAAAACCATTTTTTTGGAAGGCGTGGACCAAATCGCTCGAAAATTTGTGACTAGATGTAATAGACCACGGGAATGACGAAAATAATTGTCAGAACTCACCATAATGACTTCTGGGCCCCTAACGGGCGTTTGAAACTCGGAAACCGGCCTCTCAAGATTAGTTTATAAAAATGACGGGTTTTTCGTTATCAGTCATTGTTTTCTTAGAGACTCCATATAAATACCTTGCTCTCTAGGGTGGTGTACTCTAAACGTCCGGCTTGGAACAGGACGCTATGCGGAAGGGTTGTTTTTGAGCGTGGCGCGTGTTTGTACCATGCGCACCAAAGATAAGAAGTCGTCGCAGGGTGTGCTGAAGTGTCGGTTGACTATGCGAGACCGCAGTAGGAGTATGCAGGACGTCGTGGAACTACAGCAACCCCTCAGTAAGGGGTGTGCAGGACGCCGTAGAATGTGTGCAGGACCTCAGTAGGAGTGTGCAGGGACCTTGGTAGGAGTGTGCAGGACATCATGGGACTCTGTGCAGAGACCCCAGTAGGGGTGTGCAGGACGTCGTAGAATGTGTGCAGGACCTCAGTGAGGAGTGTGCAGGACCTTAGTAGGAGTGTGCAGGACATCATGGGACCTGTGCAGGACCCCAGTAGGGGTGTGCAGGGACCTCAGTAGGAGTGTGCAGGACATTTTGGGGACCTGTGCAGGACCCCAGTAAGGGTGTGCAGGACGTCGTAGAATGTGTGCAGGACCTCCAGTGGGAGTGTGCAGGACCTTAGTAGGAGTGTGCAGGACATCATGGGACCTGTGCAGGACCCCAGTAGGGGTGTGCAGGACCTCAGTAGGAGTGTGCATGACATTATGGGGACCTGTACAGGACCTCAGTAGGAGTGCGCAGGATATCATGGAACGTGTGCAGGACCCCAGTAGGGGTGTGCAGGACGTCGTAGAATGTGTGCAGGACCTCAGTAGGAGTGTGCAGGACCTTAGTAGGAGTGTGCAGGACATCATGGGACCTGTGCAGGACCCCAGTAGGAGTGTGCAGGACATCATGGAACCTGTGTAGGACCCCAGTAGGGGTGTGCAGGACATCGTAGAATGTGTGCAGAACATCAGTAGGGAGTGTGCAGGACATCATGGGACCTGTGCAGGACCCCAGTAGGGGTGTGCAGGACGTCGTAGAATGTGTGCAGGACCTTAGTAGGAGTGTGCAGGACATCATGAAACATGTGCAAGACCCCTGTAAGGATGAGCAGGACTTCATGGAATGTGTGCAGGACATCAGTAGGAGTGTGCAGGACATCATGAAGCGTGTGCAGGACCCCAGTAGGGTTGATCAGGACGTCATGGAATGTGTGTAGGACCTTAGTAAAATTACACAGGACATCATGGAACGTGTGCAGGACCCCAATAGGGGTGTGCAGGACATCATGGAATGTGTGCAGGACCTTAGTAGGAGTGTGCAGGACATCATGAAGCGTGTGCAGGACCCCTGTAAGGATGATCAGAACTTCGTGGAATGTGTGCAGGACATCAGTAGGAGTGTGCAGGACATCATGAAGCGTGTGCAGGACCCCAATAGGGGTGTGCAGGACATCATGGAATGTGTGCAGGACCTTAGTAGGAGTGTGCAGGACATCATGAAACGTGTGCAAGACCCCTGTAAGGATGATCAGAACTTCGTGGAATGTGTGCAGGACAACATGAAACGTGGGCAAGACCCTGTAAGGATGAGCAAGACTTCATGGAATGTGTGCTGGATCTCCAGTAGGGGTGTGCAGGACGCCGTAGAATGTGTGCAGGACCTCAGTAGAGTGTGCAGGACCTTAGTAGGAGTGTGCAGGACATCATGGGACCTGTGCAGGACCCCAGTAGGGGTGTGCAGGACGTCGTAGAATGTGTGCAGGACCTCAGTAGGAGTGTGCAGAACCTTAGTAGGAGTGTGCAGGACATCATGGGACCTGTGCAGGACCCCAGTAGGGGTGTGCAGGACCTCAGTAGGAGTGTGCAGGACATCATGAAGCGTGTGCAGGACCCCAATAGGGGTGTGCAGGACATCATGGAATGTGTGCAGGACCTTAGTAGGAGTGTGCAGGACATCATGAAACGTGTGCAAGACCCCTGTAAGGATGATCAGAACTTCGTGGAATGTGTGCAGGACATCAGTAGGAGTGTGCAGGACATCATTAAACGTGTGCAAGACCCCTGTAAGGATGAGCAGGACTTCATGGAATGTGTGCAGGACCCCAGTAAGGGTGTGCAGGACGTCGTAGAATGTGTGCAGGACCTCAGTGGGAGTGTGCAGGACCTTAGTAGGAGTGTGCAGGACATCATGGGACCTGTGCAGGACCCCAGTAGGGGTGTGCAGGACCTCAGTAGGAGTGTGTATGACATAATGGGACCTGTACAGGACCTCATTAGGAGTGCGCAGGATATCATGGAACGTGTGCAGGACCCCAGTAGGGGTGTGCAGGACGTCGTAGAATGTGTGCAGGACCTCAGTAGGAGTGTGCAGGACCTTAGTAGAGAGTGTGCAGGACAGCATGGGACCTGTGCAGGACCCCAGTAGAAGTGTGCAGGACATCATGGAACCTGTGTAGGACCCCAGTAGGGGTGTGCAGGACATCGTAGAATGTGAGCAGAACATCAGTAGGAGTGTGCAGGACATCATGGGACCTGTGCAGGACCCCAGTAGGGGTGTGCAGGACGTCGTAGAATGTGTGCAGGACCTTAGTAGGATGGTGCAGGACATCATGAAACATGTGCAAGACCCCTGTAAGGATGAGCAGGACTTCATGGAATGTGTGCAGGACATCAGTAGGAGTGTGCAGGACATCATGAAGCGTGTGCAGGACCCCAGTAGGTTTGAGCAGGACGTCATGGAATGTGTGTAGGGCCTTAGTAAAATTACACAGGACATCATGGAACGTGTGCAGGACCCCAATAGGGGTGTGCAGGACATCATGGAATGTGTGCAGGACCTTAGTAGGAGTGTGCAGGACATCATGAAACGTGTGCAAGACCCCTGTAAGGATGATCAGAACTTCGTGGAATGTGTGCAGGACATCAGTAGGAGTGTGCAGGACATCATGAAGCGTGTGCAGGACCCCAATAGGGGTGTGCAGGACATCATGGAATGTGTGCAGGACCTTAGTAGGAGTGTGCAGGACATCATGAAACGTGTGCAAGACCCTGTAAGGATGATCAGAACTTCGTGGAATGTGTGCAGGACATCAGTAGGAGTGTGCAGGACATCATGAAACGTGTGCAAGACCCCTGTAAGGATGAGCAGGACTTCATGGAATGTGTGCTGGATCTCAGTAGGGGTGTGCAGGACCTCAGTTCAATGTTCAGGACATCGTATGCAAGCCAGGCCTCCGAATCTACAGGAACGATAGTTAAGTCCGCCAGAACAGGGCTACCGTAATCTCACTCGAGTTGGCTCTAAAATTTTCTAAGTTCTGGCTCCGATTTCGCTTCATCTTCCCTACAGGTGGTGATGTTTCCCTGCTTTTTAGTCCAGACAGATCCTCAACTGCTGACCCCTAGAGAAGGACGGTGTGTGAATCAAGACACACCGCTCTTCACTTCTTTTATACTTTATCATTGATCAATTGGGTATCATCAAATTTGTTTACGAGAGCCGAATAACATCATTCCTGAGATTACGGTAGTCCTCTTCTGGCGCACTTAACTATCGTTCGCGCTGGAAATCAATTTCCATTTTTCAGGCTCAATTTCATGATTGAGCCCGGTAGACCACACTGGTAAACTTTGGCGAGTCAAAAACGTTGGACGATGAGGTTAATATCCGCCACCAATTCTCACCAGTCATCTAGCCCTTTTTCCTAGAATGTTGGTGCGACAGTAAGATAACAGGAAAAATTGGTTACGGCACGAACTCCACATGCAGAAAAACTCCGAAAATGATTTTTGGCGCGAAATTCAAATTCGTATTTACAATGTGTTCCGATTGACTTTTCTTTACAAATGAAGGTTTTTCATGCGGCCCCTTCAACATTTTCTTTCACTAGAGGGGCCAATCTACGCAAAAACTCATAGAAATGATGGAAAACTCTGATAAAAGAGGCCTGATACTGCGCTTATCAATCATTGTTTTTATTAGAGCTCTACGGAAATACTTCGACTGGTAGCCTCACCAATGGGCCGTTCATTTCATTTCTGTCTTGAGTGGTGCGTGCCCCCGTCTAGAAGAGTGCCTAGAACCTGTACAATTGGGTCATTTTGAAACTCATTTCTTCATTTTTCGACTTTTAAATTCAAAAAGTATATGCCTTGCATCTATTTGTAGGAAGCCGCGTTGCAACAATTATCTTGCAGTCTTAGCAGCGGAGCGGTTTGTTTCTTCATTTCTACCACTATGTTTTCGAAAAAAAACAACTTGACTTCTGGAGCTCGACGATATTGTAGAAGAAACCCTTGTAAAGTTGTGAAATTTCTGAAAGTTGGGCTCCGCAGAAAAGGTCAAGGATTTGGCATTGCTCCTAAATGTTGTGAAATTGTTTTATTGGATTTGGCTCTCAACTTGATTTTTCAAATGTAGTGAAATTGTCGAATTGATTTGGCTGTGATGATACTATATGCAGATAACATAATCATTAAATGTAGTGAAATTGTTGCAAACGGATTTGGCAGGAGCTCTATCAATTATCACAGTCAAATCACGCGTCAGAAGGTCCTCTGGCGAGCGAATGAAGACAAAAAGAAAAAATAATAATCCTCAGTCAACAATGCTGAACGAAACGTGGCCTTATGGGCTAGAATTAAGGTTTCCGAATGCTATTATGCCCTTTCAGTGTAGCTCCCACTAACAATAAGGTACCAGACCTTCCCTCACCGATGAGATAAAAATCATGAAAACGAAATCCAACGCAATTTACTCGCTACTGACTCTATGTCTTCGTGTCCTCAACGCTTTCACGGTTCGCATAGTATAGAAACGTTTTTGCTGCTAGGTTTATTCCTGTTCTCATTCGATTCAATATACGCTCCAAGGAAAACCCCTTCTGACGCGTGATTTGACTGTGATAATTGATAGAGCTCCTGCCAAATCCGTTTGCAACAATTTCACTACATTTAATGATTATGTTATCTGCATATAGTATCATCACCCAGCCAAATCAATTCTGACAATTTCACTACATTTGAAAAAATCAAGTTGAGAGCCAAATCCAATAAAACAATTTCACAACATTTAGGAGCAATGCCAAATCCTTGACCTTTTCTGCGGAGCCCAACTTTCCAAGAGTAATTAATGTTTCAGAACCGCTAGAATTCATCGAACTCCAGGTGATTTTGTGGATGGTCTCTTATCTACACAGTCAAAAAATTTAGAAGGCCATTTCTCTGGAAGGAAAGAGTTATGAAGCCGAAACTTTGGCATCATGCTTTTGACGTCGAAAGTCGTACAATAAACAAACAAAAACGAAAAATCGATTTTTTTGGTGGCGTGCCATTCGAGCAAAAAGTGGCCCACCGGTGGGACACTGTATACAGTGACGCAATATTGCACGCGGTCGAACGTGCAGCCACCCAAAATTAGGTGCGTGGTCGTGAATGGGTTAAAAAGCATTTTCGCCCGCACCGCTCCGCGGAGGGAGTTATAAATGACCAGCTTAGAAGTCGTTCATCACTTCCGCCGCCGAGCGGCCGCTGCACGATCGATATTATAGAATTGCACCTCGCCGAGGCCGACCGGCGGCGATAGCCCTCTATCGAGTTTGTGTGTACGGGGTCCGCCTCTTTAAGCGGCAAGATTGACGAAAGACAGCAGATGATATGCATCAGGGAATACACAACAACGAAGTGAGAAAAATATCCCTAAATCCAATTCTTTAGCCGAGTGTTTGTGGTCGGTCTACTCCAATCGCAAGGGAATTCAGACACTTCCCCTCGCCATGATTAGTCGCTGGTGCCATCACGGTCGAGAGCAAATGTAAGCGTAAACGCAAGTCGCGGCGGAGGAAAATGGGGAACTGATATGCGTGACGCCGTCACTGGTCAGTCGCGAACGAGTCATACTTATCGCCGACGCGCTTGCAAGCTAGCGGTAGGATGGGGTCGAACTTCATGTGGAAAGCGACGCGATGCAACGTCGCTTCCTTAGGCCAATGGTATACTTCTGTGACACACGGTCGTGTAGTTGTGCACAGCGACAGCAAACGCCCGTCGCAGAACTCCCACCCTTTAAACCTGTCGCAGTGCGCACCACAGCGACGAGCGACAGTGGTAGCAACAGTCTACGGTATATTTGCAGTATGTCAGCTCTCCTCGACACGTCGCTACGACGAACGCGGGGTACTGTTCCTACGACGGTCTATGTCGTTGCTCCCATGCTGGTCCCGCCGCGAATTGTGCCAGATCGAATTCGAGTACTGGAGCTGGTTCAACAAAATTTATGAAATTTAGCTCTAGTATATGAAGGAACCGACATACTTTTCGAGACTGGATTTATTTTCTTCACTACTCCACTGTTCCACTTTTCCAAATAGCTAAATTTTTTGCATACACTTCGTCTCAGCAGGCTACTAGGGCGATTCTAACAGGGGGAGCCGCATAACAATCGCCCTTGGCCACGCCCATTTTCCAAGCCGCCGCGCAAAGATAACACCAACCCGGGGTTTTCCTTCCCTTCCAAAATCGTTGCGGCGTGGAAAGATAGGGGTGGCCAAGTGGCCGCGATAGCAACCTTTAGGGGTGCTAGACACAGGTTTGACATCCGTTTCCGGTGTTACAGAAGGTTGCGGCACAGTGCCGTGGTTTGTCGACGTTTTAGATTCAGCCGTACTATCTCGGCAGTCGGGGCCACTTAGCCATTGCATATGGCCACGCCCACAACGATTTTGGGAGGGTAGGAAACCCCGGATTGTTATTAGAAATGCGAGGCGGCGCGGAATAATGGGCGTGTCCTAGCGGTATGGCAATCGGTACCCCCCCCCCCTTCTGATGATAGCACCGATTTGACTATAAATTAGACAAGAGTTTTTTTTTTGAACTGTGGATTAAGAATCTCTTATCCTATTCGCGATTTTTTGGAGGATTAATGAGGATTAAGGGTAGGTTCTTTGCCATTCGACTACTGCAACCCAATTTAATCTTTCGGAAAGCGGATAACGGGTTTGTGATAAGCATACCGAAGAACCTCTCTAGGCAGAACTTTAGTCATATCGACGACATTGACGAGATATTTACCCTACACTTACCGTGATCTTTCGAAGCACTGAAAGTGGACTTCTTATTCGTGTTCAGCACCTCGAATAACCCTTTGGCTTAGTTAGAGCGAAAAAGTTGATTTTGTATAGTTAGGCCCGTGGCTTGTTTCCTCAAGAAAAACATTTACTGTGCTTATCTGGGCCAAATCCCAGTCCGCAATTGCGTCTCGACACGCCTTGCGGCCGCACGCTCCTGAGTCAGAAGAGCTCCCTGCGCACGCGACCGCCGATCTGCTGACTCTAGGTGGGTTTTGGAAACTGGAAATTAAGAAAAATTGGAGGAAATTGTATAAAAAAAGCCACATCGAGTCGGCTTTGGCGCTAGAGACCCGACTGACTCGAGCGCGTGCGGCCGCAGAGCGTGTCGAGACAGGATTGCGGACCGGAATTTGGCCCAGATAAGCACAGTAAATCTCCCCCGCGGCTGGCGCGGTGGTCGCGTGCACCGGTCCGCTGATCGATTCAGGCCAAGGGAAGAGCACAGCTGATCAGCTTACGATACCGCCGGCAGCGGGTGAGATTTAAATATTTTCTTTAGGAAACAAGCCACGGACCTAACTATAGCATTTTTTGAGTTGAAGGCCATTAAGAATTAGGGATGAGTCGTGCCTTATTAGTTTCAATTGTTGTTGCTGATGAAGCTTAAGAAGAACTAGCGAGACCTAGCGAAGTTTTCGCTCACAGAAACTTTTGCGTGAGCCAACTACCTGAGACGGATTAGTTTGTTAGAACGGTGGTGACTGACTTCCGTCTACCCGAAAGTTGCTGTACGTATGGACTCTCCTGAGCAGAGCAGGGTGCCGTACATTTACAGCAGGCCGTGGGGGTATCAAAATGTGGGATCATAAAGCAAAAGATAAGAAGCCAGCGGTAAATCGTCGGTTGCTACCGGCACAAAATTCACAACCCCTTCTGTACTTCCTTCCCTTACGTCGCTACCCACCGCCCTTTCTTACAATTTGTAAAGTTCACAAGCGATTATTCTCGCTTTACCGTCTCTATCATGATAAGGAAAAATGCATTCTCATATTATATGATGTTTCCCTAATTGACCAACATCATGTCCTTGTTCTCAATGAATGAAATTACTAGGTGGTTGTTTATGTTTTTGTGGTGCAGATTTTGATAAGCTCAGACTTGCAACATATCGCTCCAGCCGCGAAGCGGCTGGAGAGGTTTGGTTTTGCCTAGGCCTTGTGATCACTTAGAATTTTATAAAATAGTTTATAGAATCTTTGAAACAAAATTTCTGAAGATTTCCTTCTGGATATAAGCGAAGGGGTCCAGAAGACACCTGCTGTCCGAATTTCAGCAAAATCGCTTCACAAATAACAAAGTTGTGAGCCCGAAAGCTTAAGAAAATTTCATGGTGTGCGCCGTAGGCCGTGAGCCGTAGGCCGTGGGCCGTAGGCCGTCACGCTTTTCAGTCCTCACTGCTAATAGCCACTGCCAATGGTCTCAGGCAATCAACTTGGCAGACAGGTAAGTTGGTAGGAGGTACGTAGGCTGGTAATTAACCGATTTGTAGGTGAGGGGGGATTCTGATGACGTCATCGGGACGTCGTGAAAGTGCTTCGGGCTTCTGATGACGTCATCGGGACGTCGTGAAAAGTGCTTCGGGCTTCTGATGACGTCATCGGGACGTCGTGAGAGGGCTTCGGGCTTCTGATGACGTCATCGGGACGTCGTGAAAAGTGCTTCGGGCTTCTGATGACGTCATCGGGACGTCGTGAAAGTGCTTCGGGCTTCTAATGACGTCATCGGGACGCCGTGAAAAGTGCTTCGGGCTTCTGATGACGTCATCGGGACGTCGTGAAAGTGCTTCGGGCTTCTGATGACGTCATCGGGACGTAGTGAAAAGTGCTTCGGGCTCCTGATGACGTCATCGGGGCGTCGTGAAAAAGTGTTTCGTGCTTGACGACGTCATCGGGACGTCGTGAAAGTGCTTCGGGTTTCCTGATGACGTCATCGGGACGTCGTGAAAAGTGCTTCGGGCTTCTGATGACGTCATCGGGACGTCGTGAAAGTGCTTCGGGCTTCTGATGACGTCATGGGGACGTCGAAAAGTGCTTCGGGCTTGATGACGTCATCGGGACGTCGAGTGCTTCGGGCTTCTGATGACGTCATCGGGACGTCGTGAAAAGTGCTTCGGGCTTCTGATGACGTCATCGGGACGTCGTGAAAAGTGCTTCGGGCTTCTGATGACGTCATCGGGACGTCGTGAGAGTGCTTCGGGCTTCTGATGGCGTCATCGGGACGTCGTGAGAGTGCTTCGGGCTTCTGATGACGTCATCGGGACGTCGTGAAAAGTGCTTCGGGCTTCTGATGACGTCATCGGGACGTCGTGAGTGCTTCGGGCTTCTGATGGCGTCATCGGGACGTCGTGAAAAGTGCTTCGGGCTTCTTATGCCGCCCTCGGGACGTCGTGAAAGTGCTTCGGGCTTCTGATGACGTCATCGGGACGTCGTGAAAAGTGCTTCGGGCTTCTGATGACGTCTTCGGGACGTCGTGAGAGTGCTTCGGGCTTCTGATGCCGTCATCGGGACGTCGTGAAAAGTGCTTCGGGCTTCTGATGACGTCATCGGGACGTCGTGAAAGTGCTTCGGGCTTCTGATGACGTCATGGGGACGTCGTGAAAAGTGCTTCGGGCTTCTGATGACGTCATCGGGACGTCGTGAGAGTGCTTCGGGCTTCTTATGACGTCATCGGGACGTCGTGAAAGTGCTTCGGGCTTCTGATGACGTCATCGGGACGTCGAAAAGTGCTTCGGGCTTCTGATGACGTCATCGGGACGTCGTGAAAGTGCTTCGGGCTTCTGATGACGTCATCGGGACGTCGAGGTAAGTGCTTTGGGCTTCTGATGGCGTCATCGGGACGTCGTGAAAAGTGCTTCGGGCTTCTGATGACGTCATCGGGACGTCGTGAAAGTGCTTCGGGCTTCTGATGACGTCATTGGGACGTCGTGAAAAGTGCTTCGGGCTTCTGATGACGTCTTCGGGACGTCGTGAGAGTGCTTCGGGCTTCTGATGACGTCATCGGGACGTCGTGAAAAGTGCTTCGGGCTTCTGATGACGTCATCGGGACGTCGTGAAAGTGCTTCGGGCTTCTGATGACGTCATGGGGACGTCGTGAAAAGTGCTTCGGGCTTCTGATGACGTCATCGGGACGTCGTGAGAGTGCTTCGGGCTTCTTATGACGTCATCGAAACGTCGTGAAAGTGCTTAGGGCTTCTGATGACGTCATCGGGACGTCGTGAAGGTGCTTCGGGCTTCTGATGACGTCATCGGGACGTCGTGAGAGTGCTTCGGGCTTCTGATGAGGTCATGGGGACGTCGTGAGAGTGCTTCGGGCTTCTGATGACGTCATCGGGACGTCGTGAAAGTGCTTCGGGCTTCTGATGACGTCATGGGGACGTCGTGAAAAGTGCTTCGGGCTTCTGATGACGTCATCGGGACGTCGTGAGAGTGCTTCGGGCTTCTGATGGCGTCATCGAAACGTCGTGAAAGTGCTTAGGGCTTCTGATGACGTCATCGGGACGTCGTGAAAAGTGCTTCGGGCTTCTGATGACGTCATCGGGACGTCGTGAGAGTGCTTCGGGCTTCTGATGAGGTCATGGGGACGTCGTGAGAGTGCTTTGGGCTTCTGATGACGTCATCGGGACGTCGTGAAAAGTGCTTCGGGCTTCTGATGACGTCATCGGGACGTCGTGAAAGTGCTTCGGGCTTCTGATGACGTCATCGGGACGCCGTGAAAAGTGCTTCGGGCTTCTGATGACGTCATCGGGACGTCGTGAAAGTGCTTCGGGCTTCTGATGACGTCATCGGGACGTCGTGAAAAGTGCTTCGGGCTTCTGATGACGTCATCGGGACGTCGTGAAAAGTGCTTCGGGCTTCTGACGACGTCATCGGGACGTCGTGAAAGTGCTTCGGGTTTCTGATGACGTTATCGGGACGTCGTGAAAAGTGCTTCGGGCTTCTTATGACGTCATCGGGACGTCGTGAAAGTGCTTCGGGCTTCTGATGACGTCATCGGGACGTCGTGAAAAGTGCTTCGGGCTTCTGATGACGTCATCGGGACGTCGTAAAAAGTGCCTCGAGTTTCTGATGACGTCATTGGGACGTCGTGAAAAGTGCGGGCCTACCCCAGACGGGGGGGGGGCACTCAAGATTCAAGTCAGAAATGGAATGAACCACCGATCTATAACGCTATCAATCAAAGTATTTCTACACAACTTCATCAACAACAATGACTGATAGCAGCATCAAGCACCTTTTATCAAGGTTTCCATTCATTTTCATGAGAAAGTCGTAGGTGCCCCGTCACAGGATAATGAATCCCAAAGAGTGCTTCGGGCTTCTGATGACGTCATCGGGACATCGTGAGAAGTGCGGGACTATCCCCTGAACGGGGGAGAGGGGGGCACTCAAGATTCAAGTCAGGAATGGAATGAACCACCGATCTATAACGCTATCAATCAAAGTATCTCTACACAACTTCATCAACAACCATGACTGATAGCAGCATCAAGCACCTTTTATCAAGGTTTCCATTCATTTTCATGAGAAAGTCATGGGTGCCCCGTCTAGGATAGTCCCAAGAGTGCTTCGGGCTTCTGATGACGTCATCGGGACATCGTGAGAAGTGCGGGACTATCTAGACGGGGGCACTCAAGATTCAAGTCAGAAATGGAATGAACCACCGATCTATAACGCTATCAATCGAAGTATTTCTACAGAGCTTCATCAACAACAATGAGTGATAGCAGCATCAAACATCTTTTATCAGGGTTTCCATTCATTTTCATGAGAAAGTCGTGGGTGCCCCCCCGTCTAGGATAGTCCCAAGAGTGCTTGGGGCTTCTGATGACGTCATCGGGACATCGTGAGAAGTGCGGGACTATCCTAGACGGGGGGCACTCAAGATTCAAGTCAGAAATGGAATGAACCACCGATCTATAACGCTATCAATCGAAGTATTTCTACAGAGCTTCATCAACAACAATGATTGATAGCAGCATCAAACATCTTTATCAGGTTTTCCATTCATTTTCATGGGAAAATCGTGGGTGACCCCCCGTCTAGGATAGTCCCAAAGTGCTTTGGGCTTCTGATGACGTCATCGGGACGTCGTGAAAAGTGCTTCGAGCTTCTGATGAAGTCATCGGGACGTCGTGGAAACCCGGATAGTGGGCAGGTGTTCGGGACCCGTTGCTGCTCATCCGAAAAGTTGTGAAGACCACCCCGTAGAGTGAGCAGGAGCCCAGACTCGATGCTAGCCATCCGAGAAATTATGCCCCGGAATTTGCGCAGGAGAGAACACCTTGCGAAACTTTTTGGTAAAAGTGTAAGGATGACAAGCATAGCAAGCAGAAAGTTTGAGATGTTATGTGAGTCATGTCAGGTCATGTTGCCAGGCTGCTTTTCAGTTTCGTAAGGTCATTCACACAACCCCATTTTGAGTGCTCCCTCTTCCTTCTTCACCAGCCTACTGATTTTTTCTGCAATAAATGGTACTTGCTTATTAGCATCCAAATTCAAAAACAAGTTGTTAGAACTATCTCCATTCGCAGCTCAGCAGAGCTTTTTCATATCAGATTCATGGAATCGAAGCGGCTGTTCTGCGAAGGAATGGGGCAACGGAAACGAAATAATGAGTATGTAAAACTGCTCTGTTCCACTGATGTGAAAGTGTCCAGATGGAATGGAAGGTAGTTTCTGACTGTCCCGGTTTTAAGTTAGTTTCATTTGAAAGCGAAGAACTGCAGGTAGATTCTGCATCCGGCTGTAGGCCAGCAGGCTTTCATGATTATCGACCGGGCTGGCTACGTCTGGGCGACCAACTATAACCGGGGCCTAAGGTCCCTGTCAGAGTTGGTTGAGAAAATCACCGTGGCCGACCCGTTCGATACGTATGAAAAACATGGAAGGTGCAAATAACACCCGGTGTAGCCAGATGTGGCTGACGCGATCAATATGAATGAATTATGTGGAACGATATCATGGATATCATTCATTTCTTAGCTAATATCATGTGAACATCGGTCTTGTCAGCCACATCGAGTGATTTTTCTGAGATAGTTTTACAACAGTTTGGGTCATTGATTCTTGTGACCACAGAAAGAGGACTGATCTAGTCGGGACATGAAGAGGTCTTCGTTCGAAATTCTTGCATGGGATATTACAGCGTAATATCCAAGAAAAAGTGAACAATTCTGTAAAAAGGGGTCTCCCAAGCAGAAGTGGTTCGGTTAGTGTTACAAGTGCGTCAAAAAAAAGGGAACAATAGGGAAGTGGAATGAGGAGAGTCTCCAAAAAATGAACAATATCCTGCAAGAACTGTTTTCTTTTTCGAAACCTCCAAACAGCGGAAACAAACCGTTGTGGTATTTTACGAGGAAGAATTGACTGGTTCCCTAAAACAATTTAACATCATCTCCCCTTTTAATGATAGCTATTAGGTTCACATGCATATATACATATTTTATCGGCACTCACATAATCAAAGTCCTTTATGGAGCCAAAAGCGCTTCCTCATAGAGAACCACAACGGTTTGTTTCCGCTGTTTGGAAGTTTCGAAAAAGAAAAGAGTTCTTGGAGGATATTGTTCATTTTTTGTAGACTCTCCTCATTCCACTTTCCTATTGTTCCCTTTTTGTTGAAGCATTTGTAACGCTAACCAAACCACTTCTGCTTGGGAGACCCCTTTATAAAACTGGTTTTTGGAAGTTAGGCCCCGGTCATAGTTGGATGAGCCGACGCCTCCAGCCCGGTCGATACACACAGAATGCATTGGAAATGGGATGCAAAAATCACTCGGTGTATCCCCCCCGCACCCCCCAACACCCACCCGGTCGATACGTATGAACAACATGGTGAGGTGAAGCTGAGGAAATCACTCGGTGTATCCCCCGCGCACCCCACAACACCCCCCCCCCCGCATCCCCCCCGGTCGATACGTATGTTTAAAATGATGGAGTGAGGTTGAGAAAATCACTCAATGTATCCGACGCGGTCGATATCCATGCATTACGTGGATGAGAAAATCACCGGGTGGGCGGGTCGAAGATAAAACATTGCGTATCACTAGAAAGCTAACCTTACTGCTACCTCCTTTACTTCGCCATACTCTTCTTCACTATTTCTCTGAACAGGTGCAATCCTGTTGGCCACGTAATCATCGTCATATCTAGTTGGATGCACCGAGTGATTTTCGCAACCTCACTCCATCATTTTAAACATACGTATCGACCGGGGTGGTGTTAAGGGGTGCGGGGTTGTTGGGGGTGCAGAGGTGTTGGGGTGCGGGGGGATACATATGCAAATAGCACCAACTATGACCGGGGCCTTAGGGATTCGAAATGACTGAGCGGTTGCAATAAGTGGCGAACAGAGAAGGTGCGGAAGTGGAGCTGCTGCTTGTATCTTAAAACTGGCAAGAAAATGTCTCAGGGGTTCTGCGTCAATCTCAAAACGCGTCGCACGCTTCTGAAGATTCATGTTTTCCTATCTATTCCTTCTCCACAAAAGGTTAAGATTTAGGCATTAAATAACTGAAAAACCTTTTTTCAAATTCTACACTCTTGGCGACGTCCTGCACACTCCCACTGCGGTCCTGCTAACTTTTGATGACCTGCACACTCCCACTCGGGACCTGTGCATTTTCTATGACGCCCTGCACACTCTCGTTAGGGTTCTTCACACTTTCTATGACGCCAGGCACCCTACCATTTGGGTCCTGCACACTTTCTGTGACGTGCTGCACACTCCCGTTGGGGTCCTGCACACATTCAATGACGTCCTGCACACTCCCACTGGGGTCCTGCACATTCCTACTGAGGACCTGCGCACTTTCTATGACGTCCTGCAGACTCTGATTAGGGTCCTGCACACTTTCTATGACGTCTTGCACACCCTCACTGGGGTCCTGCACACCTTTTATGACGCCCTGCACACCCCCACTAGGGTCCTGCACACTTTCTATGACGTCTTGCACACTCCCACTGGGGTCCTGCACACTTTATATGACGCCCTGCACACTCCCACTGGGGACCTTCACACTTTCTATGACGTCCTGCACACTTCCGCAGGGGTCCTGCACACTCCCACTGGGGTCCTGCACACTTTCTATGACGCCCTGCACACTTCCACTGGGGTCCTGCACACTTTCTATGACGTCCTGCACACTTCCGCTGGGGTCCTGCACATTCCTACTTAGCACCTGCGCACTTTTTATGACGTCCTGCACACTCCGATTAAGGTCCTGCACACTTTCTATGACGTCTTGCACACCCCCACTGGGGTCCTGCACACTTTCTATGACGTCTTGCACACTACCACTGGGGTCCTGCACACTTTATATCACGCTCTGCACACTCCCACTGGGGTCCTGCACACTTTCTATGACTCACAGCACACTCCCACTGGGGTCCTGCACATTCATACTTAGGACCTGCGCACTTTGTATGACGTCCTGCACACTCCGATTAAGGTCCTGCACACTTTCTATGACGTCTTGCACACCCTCACTGGGGTCCTGCACACGTTTTATGACGCCCTGCACAGCCCTACTGGGGTCCTGCACACTTTCTATGACGTCTTTCACACTCCCACTGGGGTCCTGCACACTTTCTATGACTCCCTGCACACTCCCACTGGGGTCCTGCACATTCATACTTAGGACCTGCGCACTTTCTATGACGTCCTGCACACTCCGATTAAGGTCCTGCACACTTTCGATGACGTCTTGCACACCCTCACTGGGGTCCTGCACACCTTTTATGACGCCCTGCAAACCCCCACTGGGGTCCTGCACACTTTCTATGACCTCTTGCACACTCCCACTGGGGTCCTGCACACTTTCTATGACGCCCTGCACACTCCCACTGGGGTCCTGCACTTTTTCTATGACGTCCTGCACCTTTCCGCTGGGATCCTGCACATTCCTACATAGGACCTGCGCACTTTCTATGACGTCCTGCACACTCCGATTAGGGTCCTGCACACTTTCTATGACGTCTTGCACACCCTCACTGGGGTCCTGCGCCACCTTTTATGACGCCCTGCATTTTTTGCATCGCTAGACGACTCGCAGAAGTTATCATGACCCACGGCCAAAAGTGCGCTCCACGGACAAACTCGGTTGCCCCGAGGCACGTAAGAGGTGACCCGGGCTGATTTTTTGGTAATCGATAAATGTCGCACCCACCTAAATGTTGGTACCATTTCATACAAGTTTTGATCGGTAATTCCTTAGATATGCGGGACACATGCACACACACATACACACACACACACACACACACACACACACACACACACACACCTCACTCACTCACTCACTCACTCATCCCGTTAGCTGGCGGCTGGCGGAGCAGGATGACCTCTCAACCAGTACACTGCTGTAGGTGCCATAGGAGCTCTTGTGGCCTGAACGATACGCTTCCATTCAGTACGGTTCGCAGCAATTAATCTAGCATTAAGGACACTGCACCGTTGGGACTTCAGATCCGCCTCGACTTGCTTCAACCACGTCTTTTTCGGGGCTGCTCTTTCAACATTCCACAGTGCAGGGCGCTCTCTCCATAACAATCTGCGCGGAAGTCGGTTTCTTTCCATTCTGCATACGTGTCCGAACCATCGCAGCCTTCTCGTTCGAATTTGTTCTTCGATCGTGGGCTGATGGTCGCAAGTATCTCGGATAACGTCGTTCCGTATTCGATCTCTTAAAGTTATCCCGAGGATTTGCCGCAAACACCGCGTTTGAAAGACCTCCGGCCTGCTGTGACCCGACTTCAGCAACGTCCACGACTCTGACCCGTACAGTAGGATTGGCACTATGAGCGCGCGAAACATCCGGATCTTTGTCTTTATTGACACATTCCCCTTCTTCCATAAACACCAGCCCAGCGAAGCGAAAGCAGCCGACGCCTGCCCGATCCTGCACAGTATCTCCGATGTAGCCACTACCTTTCGCTCTTGCACCACCGATCCGAGGTACTTGAACTCCTTGACTTGCTGAAGCTCAGCTCCCTCGAAGAACACAGAAGCACGTGAACCGTCCGACGTCATGACTTTAGTCTTCTCCTTATTAATCCGCAGTCCATACGATTCCGCGATTTGTGCCATATCATTCAACAAAAGCGTGGCTTCCATGTCAGTATCGGTGAACACTGCGCTGTCGTCCGCAAACATCAAATCCGTGACAAAATCGTTATCGCCAAATTGGATCCCTCTTCTGTTTTCGAAGGTCTTTCTCATAATAGCATCGACCACGGTATTAAAGAGGAGCGGCGAAATCACATCTCCCTGCCGGACGCCTGCATCGACCCTGAATTCTTCGGATAGCTTGTTTCCGACGCGGACACAGCTAGTCGAGCCTCTATAAATTTCCTGCAGAAGCTTCACCATTTTTCCTGGCATG
>JAPDOI010000547.1:0-352500 GCA_029168955.1 Aplectana chamaeleonis | reverse complement strand
TTTATTCGAAATTCGTTCGTTCGGAATAAAACATGAACAAATTTATTCGAAATTCGTTCGTTCGGAATAAAAAATGAACGAATTTATTCGAAATTCGTTCGTTCGAAACAAAAAATGAACGAATTTATTCGAAATTCGTTCGTTCGACATAAAACATGAACAAATCGAAATTCGTTCGTTCGGGAATAAAAATGAACGAATTTATTCGAAATTCGTTCGTTCGAAATGAAAAATGAACAAATTTATTCGAAACTCGTTCGTTCGGAATAAAACATGAACAAATTTATTCGAAATTCGTTCGTTCGGAATAAAAAATGAACGAATTTATTCGAAATTCGTTCGTTCGGAATAAAACATGAACAAATTTATTCGAAATTCGTTCGTTCGGAATAAAAAATGAACGAATTTATTCGAAATTCGTTCGTTCGAAATGAAAAATGAACAAATTTATTCGAAATTCGTTCGTTCGGAATAAAACATGAACAAATTTATTCGAAATTCGTTCGTTCGGAATAAAAAATGAACGAATTTATTCGAAATTCGTTCGTTCGAAACAAAAAATGAACGAATTTATTCGAAATTCGTTCGTTCGGAATAAAACATGAACAAATTTATTCGAAATTCGTTCGTTCGGAATAAAAAATGAACGAATTTATTCGAAATTTGTTCGTTCGAAACAAAAAATGAACGAATTTATTCGAAATTCGTTCGTTCGGAATAAAACATGAACAAATTTATTCGAAATTCGTTCGTTCGAAACAAAAAATGAACGAATTTATTCGAAATTCGTTCGTTCGAAATGAAAAATGAACGAATTTATTCGAAATTCGTTCGTTCGGAATAAAACATGAACAAATTTATTCGAAATTCGTTCGTTCGAATTGAAAAATGAACGAATTTATTCGAAATTCGTTCGTTCGGAATAAAACATGAACAGATTTATTCGAAATTCGTTCGTTCGGAATAAAAAATGAACGAATTTATTCGAAATTCGTTCGTTCGGAATAAAACATGAACAAATTTATTCGAAATTCGTTCGTTCGAAACAAAAAATGAACGAATTTATTCGAAATTAGTTCGTTCGAAATGAAAAATGAACCAATTTATTCGCAACTCGTTCGTTCGGAATAAAACATGAACAAATTTATTCGAAATTCGTTCGTTCGAATAAAAATGAACGAATTTATTCGAAATTCGTTCGTTCGAATAAAAATGAACGAATTTATTCGAAATTCGTTCGTTCGAATAAAACATGAACAAATTTATTCGAAATTCGTTCGTTCGAATAAAAATGAACGAATTTATTCGAAATTCGTTCGTTCGAAATAAAAAATGAAACGAATTTATTCGAAATTCGTTCGTTCGGAATAAAAATGAACGAATTTATTCGGAATTCGTTCGTTCGAAACAAAAAATGAACGAATTTATTCGAAATTCGTTGGTTCGGAATAAAACATGAACAAATTTATTCGAAATTCGTTCGTTCGAAACAAAAAATGAACGAATTTATTCGAAATTCGTTCGTTCGAAATGAAAAATGAACAAATTTATTCGAAACTCGTTCGTTCGGAATAAAACATGAACAAATTTATTCGAAATTCGTTCGTTCGGAATAAAAAATTTACGAATTTATTCGAAATTCGCTCGTTCGGTCGCTTTTTAAAAAGTCCTCACTCTAATAGCTAGGCTATACGTTATAGGGCATCACCATTCATACCCGACACATACAGGCCATGAAACGGCCAAACCCGTCGGCTGCGGACCACGCGCTGCGCGGCCGCACGCGCTTCGAACTGGACGAGCTTCCTCCGCCGCGGCCTCGATCAGCTGTTGAGGTGATTTTTAAGTATTTTTTTTGTTTTTCGTTTGTTTTCAATTGTTGTGTTCATGTTTCAATGTTCTCATGCCCTGTAAGGTTAAGAAAACTGATTACCTATTTCAGCATCGGTCAGCGATGCTTTCACAGTTCGCCAAACGGGCAGAAAAAATGGCCATAAGGTTTTTTTTTATTTTTCCCTTTGACTTAAGCAAACATGTTTCATGTTTAAAGAATGCTGGGTACTTCTTGTACCACGATCCAGGTTCCTGTGTCTTGTTAAATTTTTTTATATTAGATAATGGCCGCCGGTTTGGTCCGCAACCGTCGCAAAATACTCACCTACCAGATTAAATGGTGGCCGTTACCTAAAATAAAAGAAGTGAACAAAACGCAGCAAATTAGATCGTAATACAAGGACTACCTCACATTCTATAAACATTAAATTCAGGTTTCGATCAAGTCAGGGGCAGAAATATAAAAAACAAACCTTGTGGACAAGTTTCCGGATGATTGGCTAATTTCTGGAGCTTCGCCGGCCATTCCTGCCAGAAAAAAAGTTTTACCAATCCGAAAGGATATGAAACACATCAACGCAGCATTTGTAAATGTTCGAAAAACAAAAAACAAATACAAAAACCACCTCAACAGCTGAACTGAGGCTGCGGCGGCAGAAACACGCCCCGTTCGGATCGCGTGCGGCCACGCAACGTGTGGCCCGCAGCCGACGGTAAGAATTTGGCCGTTTTATGGCCTGTACTCAAAGTTGGATCTCAAACACACAGTGTGTGTAATATGAACAGTAACAATAAATTTGCGGTTTTATTACAAACTGAGCCTATTTTCTAGGAACAAGGTCATAAAAACATTCCTACTCTACATAGGCCGTTGGCCATTGGGAGGCCTTCAAAAAATAATGTATGGTTTTCGATTTAGTCTGACGCATATACCAGGCGGCTGGCCGTGCGGGGTTGGCGGCCTCACTGGAGAATGGGATTTCGATTCGCGCGGGGTGATCTACCGCAGCCGCCCCGTCTATTCATCATTCTATCTCATTACAAAAGTTTGGGTTCTCCAACAACAAATTCGTGAAATCGCAGTGAATTTACGATATTTGGCACCTGATATGTATCTTGCTTCGACACGAGTGAAAGATCGCAATCTATAAAACCAGTTGAACACAAGGTCAAGCGGCTAATGTTCAGTTGCACAACGGGGAAGACGTATTTTTTGGAACAATTAGAAATATGAGGGGTACGTAAAAATTTTGGGTGGAAAATGAGAACACACCAAAATTTCGGGCCAAAAACTCAAAACACTCCCAAGGCTCTTCACTAGGATAGTCTAGGATAGTGTTGATTGCAAAAAATAAGGTAGTCATGATTACAAAAAAACGAATACATGTTGCGAAATATACATTTTTCCTTTGAAGAATTCCATAACCAAAATATTCGAAAAAATTCCACCTACGGAGATTGAAAATTTTGTTTTTTTTTCCCAAAAACTCGTGACACCAAAAAGGGGGAACGTATCTTCGGTTTTGGAGTGAAATTTATTTTCGTTCATCGCGTGCATCTGCGCGCGTATGCTGCACCTCCTTCTCCCCGCTGTCTCTACACTCGCTCGGCACAAGCGCGCGAAGTAGTAAATTTGACAGGTTATTAGTCTTCGAACCAGGAAATGGCTTTGTCGGAGCCCGGGAGAAGGAACTGCATGACATGAAATTGCCACTGTCATCTATTCAGTGCATGTCTTGGCAGGGCTCTACGACATTTACAGGCCATAAAACGGCCAATGTCTCACCGTCGACTGGGTACCACGCGCTGCGCGACCGCACGTGCGTCGGAAGCAGACGAGTTTTGGCCGCCGCGCGACGAGTTTCACGGACGCGCGGCGGCCAAAACGTCGCGCGGCGGCCAAACCCGTCTGCTCCCGACGGGCGTGCGGTCGCGCGGGGCTTGGTACGCAGTCGACGGTGAGACATTGGCCGTTTTATGGCCTGTAAATTAAAGACAGTGTTTGCGATGGTTTTCGTTTCCGAGTTTTTCACATAAAACAATGCGTTGGCCTCCAAGTGTTACCAAAATTACGAAGAAACGGCGAGAAACGCATTAAAACGTTGTATTTCAGTGGCATTATTCTATAACATGGACTAGTTGTCCGGTTGGATGAACATGTTCATGGTGGTTGTCACCGGTGAAAAATGGGGCTAACCAAAAAAGGAAGATTATTTCAGGCAAAACAGTATTAGTTAGGGTTCGAAGGAAAGAACGGAGCAACCCAAAATAGAGAATTGCAAAAGACGGGTCCACAAACGATTTCATTGTTGGAACAAACAGTTTCACACAGAGTATAGAAGCGCGGTGAGAGTAAAGGATTTCGCGCCCTTCTGGTGCGTTTTCTCGGTTTCTTCGTCATTTCAGTTCTACTCGGGGGCCAAACAATCGAAGAAAATCAATCCCTAGCACACCATTGGGAGCCCATCGTAGACAGTGTCACGGCAATGAGTTCTTCGAGCTTACCGTTAGAATTTTGGAACACGCACCCCAAACGCCAGCGCAGAAAATCCTAGAAGCGTTTTGGATTAATGCGAAAAGTCCATAAATAAATCGGAAAGACGAGTGTCTAGCAATTACCAGCGAACTCGCACCTTTCCTTGACCTCTGGAGACCGTGATCTCAACGTCTTCATGTCGGGAAGGCACGCAATCATACCACCCACTGCCTGACTAACTAGAGGTGGCCCCTTTCGCACTTTCTTGGCACCAAAGGTGAGCAGTACAACTTTTGTGGCTACGTACGGCATTTCCTGGGTTTTCCTAGCCTTTGCTGCTTTTCTGCTCAGACGAATATGAGGACCGACCGCGCGCAACAATAGGCCCGACTTCGGGATCGGCGACGTTCCGACCGCACCACTGCGCGCGCTCCGACCGGTAGTTAGCGCGGTCGGACCGGAATTGGCGACGTTCCGACCGCACCATTGCGCGCGTTCCAACCGGTATACCGGCGCGGTCAGTACGGAAGTGTGCGCGTTCCAAACGCAACTCTGCATCACGGCACTTTGCGTTTGGACCGCGGGCAAGTGTGAAACCACGGGCCCTGCCCAGTGAGGGGCCCTTAGAACAGCGCAATACGCCAGCAGGAACCCTCCAGTTGTGACGCCCACTACTGGCTGTTATACTCTCTAACAGCCTGCAGTGGAGATCTTAATTTGGGCATACCATGCTGGCGTGTGGCAGAAGATAATGCAACGTTCAGACTTACAAATTTATTGATAAAGTAACCACTGGATAATACATGAGCAAATACTGAAACGATAATAGTACAACAAATTCTTCCTCACACAGGAACAGCTACATACAGAATTATGCGACAACTGTTGCAGTGAACTCACGACTTCATATTTTCCGAAATATAACTGAAACTTTCAAAAATTACCTATGAGAAAGATGAAGTACATATTTCCAATGCCATCACATAAGAATAGTTCATGTCGAGATTAGTTTATTTTTCATACGTGAAAGTGCATGTATAGAAACTTAGCTATCTAGAAAAGGTTGCGCTCAAACAACGAACGTTGTTTTTCAAATACTCAAATCAACCCTCTGATTCATATATTCGAACATCAGAAAACTATATTTTCATCTGATATCAAACACAGTCCACCACAAACGGGAAAAGGCGGCGATATCATCGGTTGCTCTAGCACAGGCCTGCGTGCGTCGCGCGCGACGTCAGATAGAACTGTTCGATGTCGGAAGGCAAAATAGCTGAGAAAGGGGCTTAAAGGCACAGTCTTAACTCAGGAGCGAAATTCGAGATTTCCACGTAAATGGGAAGTAGACCCCACCCTTAACCTGGCGAGTGCGAGCTCTGGATTCCTCCAAAATTTTCAGTCGTGGGATATAATATGGATCCTAGTGTGTTGATCGCAATCGCACCACGCCTTTTCCCGAACTGTATTTTCATGTTATGACCTTGAAAGGACTTTTCATATTTTTAATAGGTTCTGACCTTAAATATTGTCAACCATGCTTTGAAAAATGTGGCAAATACATGTATAATATAAACTGAAAATTGACAACGGAGCAGTACATTTCAGAGGTATTGGAACTAGGGTGCTGCACGAGGTGTGGGCCGGCCAGTTTTGCTCAGACCCCAGGAACGTTAGTAGGTCAATTTTCGACCGTTTTCTCTCACCCCCACCAAGAGCTGATGTGTTCAAGCAGTTTATCTAGCAGGTTTACATACCACTAACGTTTCACTGCAGTAAAATTTCTCTTGTCGTATTTAAATGGTAAGTATAAAAATGTCAAATGGTAAAAAACGAAAATTGACAACTCGAAGCCGGTGCTTTGCCACTAAATTAGGTTGTTTGAGAAGAAGAGAGGCCAGAACTGCGCTTCTTGTATTTATGTAGAGAGAAGCTGAAAAGGCAAAAGTGAATGTAACTGGTAACAGCTTGTGCTGTGTAATAAAATGAGAATTTTTGAGGGAGGGTTGGCACGCGCCGGAAGTCCATATTCTTTACGAGTCACGAGAGTAGGATATCTGAGTCCAGCGTAGTTGATTTACTCGGTATACTCACTTTCAGCGTCCAACATGGATGCTGAACACCGCTACAGTATGAGGCCGCACACTTTTCTCAGGCGTGGTCCCGCCAAAGGGCCTTTTAAACTTAGGTGTCACCAGAGTGGGATATTTGAGTCCAGCATGGTCAATTTACTTACAGGACTTGTTTTGACCATCTCAGATGAACTCCGAAGACCGCTACATGAATAGCGGGAGACGATGAAAAAATCGGCGAAGTCCTTAAAGGCACAGTCCAACCTCAAGGTAATTTTTGATATTATGGTTCGGTTGCCGCCTACAGTAACCCTGCCAAGCGCGAAATCTCAATCCGCTCAAATAAGCGAGAAAAAGCCCGGAAACAGTCGGCCACGCCCCCTTGAAAGAAAAAATGGGTAACGCCCACTGCCAGGTTTCCGACCTCAGTAGGGAAGAGACACGCGAATGATTTTATTCAAAACCTATGTTCTTCGACTTGCGTTTGGTCTGGCTTTATATTGTGGCCTGCTTCAGAACGATGGCTGCGAATAACGAGAAAATACAGGCTTGAGACAACTCGTTCGCGAGCTTCTAGCCGTTCATAATTGAGAATTTTGAGGAGCCGTAACTCCGTTCGTAGAGAGTTCTGAGCGATTATAGAGACACCATTGTGATCGGCGTAGAATTTTCTTCAAGACAGGCAGAAAAACGAAAAATTCGATTCTGAGGTTGGACTGTGCCTTTAGAAAAGTAGGGTTTTGGGACATTGTAACAGTTAAGTGCTGAACAAGTTATCTGGAAAAAATCCTGGCTTTAAGAAACTAGATTTTATATTCTATCGTTTGAAACTCTCCTCACCCCTGGAGAAAGCCTTTGAAGAAAATTTACTAGGTGTGGGTTCTTCTATAAAATGCACTGAGGTCACACAGCTGGGCCCACACATAAGTACTGAGAAAACGCGGAAAATGTTGCAGAACTCACACCAGGAAAATCTTCTTCAAAGGCCTTCTCCGGGGTTGCGGGTGGTTTTAAACGGTAGGGTTGAGAGCGTGGTTTCTAAAAGCTAGGATTTTTCTCAAATAACTCGTTTAGCATTTAAGTTACTGCAGTTTTGAAACCGAATTTATGTTTGTGGACTTGGCCGATTTTCGGCGTTACTCTGAGATGATGGTTTGTAAACAGGGTAAATCGACCACACTGGGTTCAAATATCCTACTCTCATAACTCCTAGTTCTCAAAATTGACGACTTTCGGCGGGACCACACCTGAGAAAGGCATACTGTAGGGGTCTTCAGCGTTCATCCGAGATGGTGAAAGTGAGTATTAAGGTGATTCGACCCCGCTCAACTCAAATATGAACTCGTGACTCATGGAAATTATTTGCAGAAATAATTCAACATTTAGTCGTCAAACTGCTTTGGGCTTTTTACATGCTGGATTCATATATCTTGAATATTATTCTGGGAAGACCTTAACTTCACCTTAAAATTCCTATTTGAACTCCGTGACTCGTTAATCAGTTGAATCAGCCTTCTAGTTGAATCGTAATCTATATTTGAAATTTACGTGAAAAACTGCTCCTGACGGTTTTTACTCACAAACACGTTGGTTTAATTGGTCTTCGTCCAAAGACCAGACCCCCCACTTCCACCCCTCCGGAGCTAAGACCCCACCCTTGTGGGGGCCCACACCCACGCCGAACCCTGATTGGAACGCAGGCTTCCATTTTCCGAGAGAAGAAATAAGTCAAAGCTAAGGCATGCATTAGGAAGAGATGCATTACAGCAAAGAATGCAACGAAGCAAAAAGCATATTTCATAATCCTCACCTCAAGCCCGGCACGCGCGGGACGTGCGATGGACTATGAAACCTATCTCTGCGCGGCACGCGCATTTAGCCCATCCAGCAGCTTCCATGACGGCGCCGCCCAAACCGCTAAGGCGGTTTCACTTTCTGAATCAATACCCGCTTGTCAGTTCAAGCTCACTCCAACATAGATAATTCCGGGATTATCCTACTCTGTATATTTAAGCTAGGAAATACAATGCATGTCACGGCTGAAGCCCAACTTAATTCCGCGCACCGCCGTAGCTGTGCCGCCGGAGATTTTAGGTAACTTCCCACGAGGGAAAGAGTTTCCTAGTCCAACGCTCACCCCGCGCGTGCTGCGCCTGCGGTGAGAGCTATGAAAGACGCGAAACTGCCTTTGCAATATGAAATGATGGTACGACGATTTCAGCGATTCATTCTGAGCTAAATAAAAACAATACATTGCACTACCACAGTAATCAACATTAAGAACAGCATACACGCTCGCAAACCATTCGGATTTCTATGAGAGAATCAGCTCGATTTAACTAAATGCAGCATGTCTACAAACCGATTAATTCGCACCCATTTTCAAGAAAACCGCTCTACTCCGGCTGGCTTTTTTGGAATGAAGCGTTTTGCGGGTAAGCAGACAGCAGACTATATTCTAGTCAGTGGAGCTGTTTCTCTCGTAGGCTCCCATTTGACAGTGCTATCATTCTAAATTGTCTCATGTTTTCTCAAGTTTCACTTCTCATTCTGTTACTCGTAGAGATGGGAAAACGCAGGCCTTGAGACAGAAAATCTGAAATGTTGTCATCGTCGATGGTTTTCAGTGCTTCAAACTTCGATAACAACATGATAGGGACAATGCGGGCCCAATTATGCTGTTATCTCGAGTATGTTTGCAAGCGTGTATGCTGTCTTTAAGAGAAATCAAAACTCACAATGATTAATATCCCTCGGAACAAGAGATTTTATGTCTTGTTCAGATGATTAGGCCAGCTCTAGGAGGATACTCGTAGTTGGCATCAACAAGCTATCCATTGAAGTTCGAGGCTATAATTCTGAAAATATTGGCCTTATATGTCGTACGGGACAGAAAGATATCAAGCTAGCATTTTGGCAAAAACTTTTTCTCGACGTATCTCGGGTTAAACTTCACGAAACTCAGTAAAGCTTCAACGTCTAGGTTTTACACCCCCAACAACGATCACCTTTCGTTTTTTGAATCTCCACACCCTTTCATGTGTAGTGCGCACTCTTCTGAAGCTTCGGCCACTTTCCGAATCTTATCAATATTGCTTTAAGAACCATAATACGTCCTCAACAACTAACCCCTCACGTTTTTCGATTCCTACGCACTTTAGCCGTTGTTGTGCGCACTCCTTCTTAAGCTCCCGCCCCATTCCAAGACTTATATCAGTATTGTTTTGAGAACCATAATACACCCCCCCCCCACAACGATCACCTATTGTTTTTGAATCCCTACGCCCTTCAGTGAATGTTGTGCGCACTCCTTCTGAAGCCCCGCCCACTTTCCAAAACATATCAGTATTGTTTTGAGAACCATAATACGTTCTGTTTGCTCACAATTTTTTCCGAATCCCTCCGCAGTTTAGCCGATGGTGTGCGCACTCCTCCTGAAGCCCACTTTCCAAAACATCATTCCTGTTTTGAGAACAATAATGCGCCCTCTCCCAAAAAAAAACTGTTTCCTCACGCCTCGCGTTTTTTTCGAATCCCTACGCACTTTAGCCGATGTTGTGCGCTCTCCTTCTGAAGCCCTGCCCACTTTTCACAACGCTCATTGTTTACGTACTAGAATCCCTTTACACTTTTCACGATCTGCTTTTATCTAAAAAACCCTACACCTTTAGCCGTTTTCAATATTCATCAATCAATTACCTATTGTTAACTTCGCTTAAACTATGCATGCAATCATAAGACGATTTGAACACGTATAGAATCAACGGGAACACAGAATCACAGAATGGGAAGAGAGAGAAACGAAGAAAAACATCAAAAGCAAGATAGTACGAGCACCGCAGCAAAAATATTCACGCGTGGAGCTAAATGCGAGAGTGTCCATTACACACCATACAATTTTCCGCACGCCTGAAAATGAATGATGCGCGCGGTCGGTCCTAAAGTGCGGCGGTTTCTGCGCGCTGGTGTTGCTGTCGGTCCGAACGGTTTGTGATGGCGGCCGCAAAGCGCGCAAACGTGGTCGAAACGCGGGCATCTTTTTTGTGATCGTTCCGACCGCGAGCGTTGCGCGCGTTCGGTCCTAAAACGTTATCTTGCGCGCGATCGGAACGGTTCCCGTGCGCGGTCAGTACTAAAGGGGAAAAGTTGCGCGCGGTCAGTCCTAACATTTGTCCGAGTGTAAGTTAATCGTGTGTTTGACGAGTAGTCGCATCTATTTCTTGATTTTCCAGGCTCTGATGAAGGCGACGAGGCCGAAACGTTAGAATGATAAATCGTTAACATCTTGGACACGGCTTTATTAACACTCTACTAATTACTACATCGCTATGCCAAGATTCTTGGAATGTCGATCATGGACACTATCCAATACTTAGTTTAAGTAAGCATCACCGAGCCGGTGGAGACCTCCCTGGAAGGATACGTACATTGTTTTCGAAGCCGAATTCCAGTCTGCAATTGCGGACTACGCTGGTGCATCACGCAAAGCGATGATAATCTTGTTGGGAGAAAGGTCAATCTTGCCGAAACCAAGAGGTCCCAGCATGATTATCATCATATTGCGTGATGCAACGGAATTTGGCTCCAAGAACGACAGTAAACTCGTCTGCTTCCGACGCACGTGCGGTCGCGCAGCGCGTGGTACGCAGTCGACGGTGAGACATTGGCCCTTTTATGGCCTGTACATACTTACTCCCCGATTAGAAGTGAGTAGTCAACTTTTTTCGGGGATTTTTTTCCGTGAATTTTATGTGGATTTTTTTTTGGTAAATCCCGTAGGTTCAGATGCCTAAACACTTATTGCACTGTATTTTCGTATTTTAAAATAAAACCAATCAACGGAATATCAATTTTGTGGGAGAATTAGCCTCTCAGCAGGATCGAGAGGCTCGCAAAAATCAATCAGCTTCACAGACTGAATTTGCTGAAGGGAAACATGCGAAGCTTTATGGAAATAGAAACATCTTAGTTGGTCACCACGAGAGCTGTGTAAAAAAAACGGAAAGGAACTAATAGAAACAATGTACTCAGACTTTCGTATTTGTGTTCCGCCAGACCGCTGTTGTTTGCATTTGTGTAGGGGCAGACGCCAAGTCTTTCGGGTGAAACAGAATGTGTTTCCGAGAAGACAACTCGTTAAAAAGGCGCCGAAGAGCGATGTCTTGGGGTAAACGATCGACGTTGCGGGTTAACGAATTCGGTCTTTATACGGAAGCGGTCTGGCGGAGCACAACTACGAGTGTCTGAGTAAATGCCCCCGCGTTGATGTTGCAAGTGATCAAGTTTACAGCCCCCGTCTAAACATGATTTGCCTCATCCACCTCTAGCATATTACTCGTACTCGTTTTCTTCAAAAACCAGCTAGCGTTCATCGAAAAATTCTCGCTTTTCTTTATAGAGTGCCTACACGAATGATAGAGACCTCCACTAAGAGGTATGGTATACTTTGCCGCTGTAATGAGCGGCGACAGACATGCAATCTAACACAAATCGCGGCGAGACCCGCATCTGAGCAACGGCAACGGTCGTCGTAGGAAAATATGTCGCGTGTGGGTCGCAGCGACGTGTCGCGGAGGGCTGACATACTGCAAATGTGCCATAGCCTGTCGCTACCACTGTCGCTGTCGCTCTGCAGGGCACTGCGACAGCGACAGATTTAAAGGGCGGGAGGCGGTCGCTGTCGCTGTGCAGAGCGACGCGACCGAGCGTCGCAAATGTATACCATACCCCTAACAGTCCACTTTAGCTTATGCCGAGGTCTTTTTTGCAAACTTCTACCGAATTTCGCTGTAGCTGAAGTCAGATCTGTGCGGATTCATGCCTAAACTCAAAAACCTTTTTATCGCCATCCCTGCCCTCAATACACGTAAAGAAAATGGTATTTCCACCTCTACTGAAAAGCGCACAACCTGTAAGCGCTCTCATTAGCAAGAATTGATAAGGGTCCATTCATACACGTAACCCTCTACGTTAGGGCGGCG
This sequence comes from Aplectana chamaeleonis, assembly GCA_029168955.1. NCBI lineage: Eukaryota > Metazoa > Nematoda > Chromadorea > Rhabditida > Cosmocercidae > Aplectana > Aplectana chamaeleonis. The sequence goes on along the minus strand of JAPDOI010000547.1, from coordinate 340,138 downwards.
CGTTTTATGCATGACGATTAATTTGACTGGTACCTCAGGTCTACTAGGATGGGTTAGCGTAATTACGTTTCAACAATGCAGCGCAGGTATTGCCTAGCTCCCCGTTTCGAGCCGGTAGAGGTAAAGCTTATCGGGCTTACCGTGACAAATTCTCCTCATCGCTGTTATATTTTGCCATAATCGACCGCTCCGCTACTTACTCCGCCCGAAGTTGTCCGAGCAAGCTAGGCTTTGATTTCGACACAAGGATTTTCGCCCTCATGAACGCAGGATGGCGCTCGAATAATCTATAAGGCCATTGTAAATGGAATGAATCATCGAGAATACTGCGAGAGACGAAACCTGAATTTTGATTACAGTGGTGATGCGGTAACGGCCATCCGCAAGTATTCCTACCCTTTGCCTCGCAAGGGGGCGATCAGAAGTATGATTGGGCTAAAAATTGCTCAGCAAGATCTATAGCCTCTCTTGCTCTCATGTGATTCCGAGTGGAGCAAGCAGGGGAGCGGTCGGTCATGGCAAAACACAGTACTCATAAGGAGATTCTGACATGATAAGCCCGATAGGACTCACTGCCACAGGCTCAAAATGAGATAGAAAGGCTTTACCTATGGAGAAGTTCGCATTTTTTTTAGGAATTCTGCGCTGTGTGTAAACTAGAGATGACAGTCCTCAGACAAACGCTCTGATTCAAAGATTTCTGGGGAAGAACGTGTAATGTCCACAATAGCGGTTACAGCATGTCATAGGAGAGCCAACATTTGGAAGGCGGGCAAGAAAAGGGTTGAATGGCGAAAAAAGTGCCCAACTTTAATCGGTAACTTTTCTCTGAATTCCATGATTAGAGGCATCGTACGCACGACAGAACTGTTTTTTACCAGGCCCCTTGAGATGAAAAAAGGCTTAGAAGCCTAACGGAACCCTTAGCTTTCGAAAAAAAAACTCGTTCAAAACCCTTCCAACCTACTCCTTTTCCGACACTTCCGTCGATTTCGGTGTGTTCGCTGCAATGTGTCCCAATATTTTTTTTCAAAATTTCGAAAGTGGTTTTGCGACTTAAACTTATTAGGTAAGTAGAATTCGCTTGTCTTTCTTATACAAGAATTACTTAAAAATAAGAAGCTTCCACTGTACAAGTTGGAATGCTAGGATTTTCCGAGAAGAGTTTTCAAATCTGTATCGTCTGCGCCTGTGATAGCGCTTCTGTTCTTCATGCTAGATGACTGGTGAGAACTGGAGGCGGCTCCTAATTTTTAACCACTCCAACTTCGGAACCATACGTTTTGACGCGCAATACATCATCGGTGTGGTCCACCGGGCTCATTCGTGAAATTGATCTTGAAAAATGGGAAGTGGCTTTCAGCGCCGACGATGCCTTCAAGTCGGTAAATGGAAATTGACCAAAAAAGCCAGTAAATCGGTAAATGCACACCCCAATCCCGGATTCCACGGCCGCCTGTACGTATGCGAAAACATTTGACGTTTACAGTGAATAATTTGAAGTGACACTGCACCAAAAAGGCGGATATTCACTTTGCAGCGAGAGAAATTGTGGCAGGCGGATGGATTGTATTAAAAGTTGACTGATGACAGTCTTACTTAGGCACTAATTCTTATTTACAATGTAATATAATGATTGAAAACATCAACACTTCGAAAAAAAGTGCGTTCCAACTTCCCAGTGGATACTTTCGAAAGCACTAATAACTTCTTAGTCAGCTATTGCGATAACACCTGAAATGTAGCCATCCGATTTCTCTACAGCAACTCCGATTGTACGAAGGCTTCAATCCAGGACCACTCGGAAGTGCTCCATTCCCGTTTTCGCAGCTCCGACGTTCTGACGCGCTTCGATTCCGTTTTCGGCGCATGTGACGTATTCTTAGCATAGCTGTTCCTTTCGAAGGCATCGTCTACAAAAAATTTTCCTCCTTATCTTTCAAGAGAAGGAACATATTGATTTCCTCCAAGAATGTTACGCATTTGCTAAGTCTCGCACTCCGATTCCGCTGGATGAACGAGTAAGAGCCTTCAGAAATGATTGAGCGATAGTGGACCAGCCAAAAATGAGCAGCAAGCGCCCAAGTCGCGTTAAGCATATGAGGGACTCTTCAGCGTAACGGTCAAAAATTTCCGGCCCACAAAATGAGAAACTATTTCTCCTTTATTCAGCGGACTTGGGGTGAGAAACTTCGCAAACGTATCGGACTCGAGGAGGTCACATTTCAGCAGAACTACGATAACAAAGACATCGTCATTGGTAATGGCTTCAAAGAGCAGCTACGATGAGCGGCTTTGCCTGAGACCGAGTTTCGCATGGCATCTTTTTTAAAGGCAGTGTCCACGATAAAATCGGAAGTTCAGGGTCTCATTGGAGCACTGTGGTCGAAAGAACGAACGAAAACGGGCTCGAAAAAGCTCCATACGGCTCCGATGTCTGCTCGCGCTAGCCCTTCCGCTCGCGGTCGAGTTTTCTTAGAAACAGTTTGGTCCGCTTCTACATTAGCATTGAAGCGAGAGCGCAGCTGAGTTTTAGCATTGGGGCGCATTTGCGCATGCTATCTACCTCCGGCCCATGCTCGGGCAACTCATCCACCGTTGAAATGTGGCTTTCAAGAAGAAGAGCTGATTGTGGATGTTTCGCGGCGTTTTTCATGATTCTTCCTTCACTGATGAAACAGTCGGACTCTAAATCTTCGTTTTCTCGTGAAAACTCGAAAACGATTTTTATCATGGACATTGCCTTTAATGGGAGTATTCACGATCATTTTCGTTCTCCAGTTTCCAACCGAGATCCCGGTGGTTATGACCGGTAAATAATGGGGTTATCCGAGAATGGAAGAATTAATTATGCCGTAAAGTATTACCTAACAGCGGTCGGAGGACAGTATGCATCCTAGGAAGCCGCGTGGGTAGGATCGCTTTCATTGCAGCTTGAATATGAAACGGATAATTATGGATTTATTTCCCGTACCAAGAAACACTGAACGGTTCCAAGCCTCTATCACTACTTGGGTTTTTGCCTTACTGCCCCCACAACCTTTAATGGCTCCTGACTTTGTCTAGTGACGCCTTTTCGATTATTCTCTAATTTGAACCATGGCCTTGTGGTCGGCAGTTGAATCGTTGCGCTAAGACTTGATTTGTTTTTGTATACATTTTCATGGCTCTAACTCGCTACTTTGAGGCTTATGAGCACGTCGGCAACTGTGTATAATAAATAATAATTAGGGTCCAAAAGAAAGAAATTCAAGACTTTCAGAAGACGAATTCAGAAAGGGCTTCATTGTCACAAAACATAGTTCTTCTGACGATAAGAGTAGAGGCGAAGCGAGGTACAGCCTTTCAAATACTTCTGACGCGTTTTCGCCAATTACTTTGTCATTTCAGCCCTGCCCGGGAGAGAAGTACTGTGCTTCTCTAGGCCAAATTCCGGTCCACAATTGTGTCTCGACACGCTTTGCGGCCGCACGCTCCCGAGTCGGAAGAGTTTCCAGCGCCGCACCCGCCGATCTGTTGATTCTAGGTGGGTTTTGGAAACTGGAAACTAAGAAAAAATTCGAGAAAACTGTATAAAAAGCCACATCGAGTCGGCTTTGGCGCTCGTAACTCGACAGACTCGAGCGCGTGCGGCCGCAAAGCGTGTTCAGACGCAATTGCGGACTGGAATTTGGCCCAGAGAAGCACAGTATTAGGTTGATGCTAAATTATGGACGTTTTCTTTAACTATTTTTATTCAACAATAACAATATTTGATCAAAACAGGTTTAAATGATCATTCGAGAGCATAGTCACCATCCACTTCAAGAACTTCCCATTTGCTTGGCACTCGGTCGATTCCACGTGCGCAGAAGTCACGATTCTTGGAGGCAATCCACGCTTTAACCTCAGCCACCAAGCCATCCAACTCGTCGTAGACTTTGTTTGTTTGCCAGCTTTTCAAAGAGCGATTGACATGATAGTCCGTTGGTGCTTCTGTCGGTGAGTTTGGCGGATGTCTCCATTGTTGCCTTTCATCTACGTCGTCAAACCAATAACAAATGCCATTTGAAATGATTTTCCAATGGATGATTCCGCTTCTGTCCCAACACACACACACACACACCACATAGCCTTCTTACAGTGCACACCTTTTGATTTTCCTTGGGGGGAACACCTGGCGAAACGCAGATCTTCTTTCTTTTAACGTTTTTGAAGAGAGGCCAAGACTTATCCCCAGTGACAAGATTCTTCAAAAATGGTGTTTGTTCGTTTCGCAGAAGAGAATCGGTGAAAATTCGAACGCATTCAGCTTTGCTGTTGTCGGAGAGCTCGTGGGGCACCCATCCAGCCAATTTCCATACCTTTACAAGCTTCTTGAGGCGTCGAACGATGGTTGATTGATTGATATTGTCTTCAGCCAGCATTCTCGTTGTCAGGCTTTCGTCCTTTTCCACGGCTGTCAGAAGTGCTTGATCATCAAAATCCGATGGCCGACCTCTTCCTCCTTTATCCTCCAAACTACTGTCACCCGATTTGAAGCGAATAAACCCCTTCGCACTGCACTATCACTAATTGTTCCTTCGCCGAAAATTTCGTTGAGATCTCGAAGTGACCCGGCAGCGGTCCATCCTCTCTCGTAGTGGCACCCTCTATAAAACGTCGTAATTCACATCATTGGAATTTTTCGAGTCGACGCATTTTTTAAACTAAATATTGAGGATGTTTATTCAAATATTGAGGACGAAACGCCAATTTTTACTTAAGAAAAACGAGTTAATGAAAACGTTCCATAATTATGTATCAAACCAATAATAGTATTATCCAATAATCCCAAAATTGAAGATCATCGAGAACATGTGTAGATTTAGACCATATGGTGAAGATTAAAGGTATTGGTAGAGTGTTCCATGATTTTCCATTCTCTTCCATTTTCGTTTAGGCCGTTCTCCAGCCCACTTTGTTCTGCTATCAACACTTCTGAGCAAATATCCAGCACTGCCCTGATTCAAATCGCATGAGCTCTGCAGTTCCTTGAGAACATTTTTAGTAAAAAATCGAAATCAGAAAGGTACTTGAGCTAGATCTTCACACTCGCAAATACAAAGGTTCCTGACGACTCTGTTAATGCTGACATTAAAGTGGATCAAGAAACGTACGCAGTCCGATAGGCGTATGACACCCTCCGAATACCTTTGATACAGTGAACTACAAGGTTCCATACAGTTCACACACATGTAATTTTTCTTAGACATTACCACTAAATACAAACACTTTTAATTGAAATAATATTTCAGCAGCAACAGATCGCGCTTACTTGGTTTGAAAAACAGCAGTGCCACGCCTAGCATTCAAGTTTCCACACAGAACACATTTGTCAAACATTTACAGAGATCAGTCGTGTGAACATGGCACAAATAAATTATCACAAAGTTAGGAATAGCAGATCAACTTGGCTTAGTGACAAACAGGAAACACCAATCTCCCATACCGCTGCTTCCTCAATACCACAACTACATACTGAATTCTCTGGGCCGAATTCCGGTCCGCTATTGCGTCTCGACACGCTAAGCGGCCGCAAGCGCTCGAGTCAGTCGAGTTTCCAGCACCAAAGCCGACTCGATGTGGCTTTTTTACGGTTTTCTCCGATTTTGTTAAGTTTCCCGTTTCCAAAAACCACCTAGAGTAAACAGCGGCGGCGCTGGAAACTCTTCCGATTCGAATGCGCGCCGCCGCAAAGCGTGTCGAGACGCGATTGCGGACCGGAATTTGGCCCAGAGAAACAAAGTATTACCTATCGAGCATGGGGGTGTGTATACAAGTCTGTTGGTACCTGCTCGTTGGTGCCCCTGCTTCTACTGAACCCAGCAGACGTTTGAGTGTACATAGGGAACGTTCGAGCGATATAGCGTGCACAACTATATCGCGAAAGTATCCCGCACATTGCATAAAGGTGTCGTCGTCCGGCACACCAAGGCCTCTGGTCCATAACACCTTAGGATCCGTACCTAGGGAGTTCATGGAGTCTTTGGTCACAAGCCACAGTTTCGCCACCCTGAACTGTCGATCGCTGTCGAGTGATATCCAAAAAACTGCGCTATCCAGACTTCTGAGCTATTTCCATGCACCGTTTGCTGCTTTGCAGGAAACCCGCCTCAAGGATAGACCCGTCATCAGCGTCGGAGAGTACACCATCTACTGCGGTAACGCTGACGATAGGAGAGTGGGAGGCTGAGCAATAGCTGTAAGGAAGAATTTCAATGGTATGGTCGAGTTCGGCTCAACGTCGTGTCGGAATGCATTCGTACGACTGCGGGATCACAGAGGATTCAATCTGTGGATAGTGAGTGCTCATGCGCCCACTGAAACCGCCGAAGACAATTCGAAGGATGCGTTTTATGAGGAACTAAATACGTTGCTGGCCAGGATACCTTGTCAACATGCTGTTGTCGTGGAGATTGACGCAAATGCGAAGATGGGACTTGATCAGGAATCCGAAGTACTCGGTAAATGGTTCTACCCAGTGGAGCAAACATCGGACAATGGCTACCGCCTTGTCGACTTTTGTGAACGCAGTGGTCTGATTATTGCATCGACATTCAAGAGGAATCATCGCCGCCATCAGCTTACGTGGCAGGGACCAACCCAGCTATCTCCAGAAGAGCAGCGGAAGATGACAACTTTGAAACTACAGCTTGACTATGTCCTGACGAGGAATATTCCAGTATCGGACATTCGAAGATCTAGAGCTGTGTGGGATGTCGCATTCGATTCGGATCACCGTCCTGTTCTGTTGAACTTCACTGCGAGGATTCATAAGAGGAAGCGAGGGGCTCAGCCTCTCCAGAGGATTGACATGACAAGTCTCAGAGATGAAGAGTGCTGAAGGAATTTTCGACAACGCGTTTCTATTCACATCGGAGTACGGACTAAGAAGAAACTTTGCGACGCGGATTCTTTTGTCAAGTGCATCCAGGACGCTTCGAAAGAGGCACTCCCGGTTGTACAGCCTAAGAAGAAGTTAGCCTACGTCTCAGAAGAAACAACTTCTACCTACAACAGAGTATGTGCTCTCCGAACTGCAGGAAACTTCGTGGAGGAGAAGCGTCTGAGGAGGAAGTTGCGTCGGCAGCTTCAAAGTGACCGCGAGCGAGAGTGGACGTGTAGAGCTAAGGAGTTCGAGAAGGCTTGGGAGGAGAAGAATCCGAGGAAAGCCTACACGTTGCTGCGACAGTATAGCGGCAAGATGAAGAGATGTTCTGCTGTCCTCAACACTACCAATGGAGTTGCAGTTGGTGATGCGACGCTGCCAATATGGAAGGATTACTTCAGTTCACTACTGAATCGTCCAGCGCCATCAGTACCTGAGCTCCCGCATGTTCAGAGAGCACATTACGATGTCAGTGAGGAACCGCCGACTGAGTCTGAAGTTTTGGATTGTGTCCGGAAAATGAAGAATGGAAAGGCTGGTGGAGATGACAACATCACTGCTGAAATGCTGAAAGCTCTTCTTCCGTCTGGGATTCGTGAAATGACCACCACCATCCGTGCTATATGGATGAGCGAAAGGATACCCGATTCGTGGAGACATGCGATCATCGTACCTCTTCACAAGAAGCTATCCGTCACGGATCTTAAGAACTACAGAGGAATCTCTCTACTTCGTGTCATGTACAAGGTTTTAGAACGTATCATTCTCGAGCGACTTATCAAACATCGTGAAAGAACGACCAGAGATGAGAAAGCCGGTTTTCTACCAGGAAGATCGACCATCGACCAAGTGTTCGTCGTGAGAAGATTAATTGAATCGTGGCAGCGGTATCCGAAGCCATTACAGCTTGCTTTTTTGGACTTTGAAGCCGCGTTCGACTCTCCTCATCGTAATCGATTGCTCAATGCTCTGCGAGCAGATGGAGTCCCGGAAAGTATGTTCGGTTAATCGAGGACATGAACAAAGGAACAACAGCAGCAGTTCGTACACCTGTCGGATTTACGTCAGCTTTCGAGGTGAAAACAGGAGTAAGGCAAGGAGCCGTTGCAGGACCTTTTCTTTTCAACTTCGCCGTTGATGACATCATGCGTAGAGTTGCAGAACAGTTTCCTGCGGATGTGATCCTAACACCATCAGGACGCTCCCTTGTCGACCTGGAGTACGCCGACGACATCGTGTTATCCGCTGAAACAACGCAAAACTGCAAAGGATTGTGAACCTCGTTTCGAAGTATGCCGCAGCCTATGGACTTCGTCTTCGTCCCGACAAATGCAAGCAGATGTGGGTTTCTCAGAGGCCTTCAACGGGAGTTTGTGTGGACGGACAACGTATCGAACTGGTGGACGATTTCTGTTATTTGGGCTGTTTGCTGAAGAACGATGGTAGTTATGCAGCGGATATTCGACAACGATGTGCGAAAGCTACGTCTGCATTTAATTCTCTAACCAAGTGTTTGTGGTCTACCACCATCGCGAAGGAAGTCAAGTTGCGCGTCTACCTATCCGCTATTCGCCCTATCATGATGTACGGATCGGAGACGTGGGCAGCACCGAAGACGCAGATGGAAAGGTTGGATTGCACGGAGAGGAAGCTTTTTAGGCGTTTGCTTAGATATTTCTGGCCGCGTGTATGCCATAACGAAGACCTTTACAAGGAAATCGACGCAGTACATAAAAGCTTGACACGAGGGAGGTGCCAGCATCTCCTAACGCCATCTCAAGCAGCAATGGAAAGTCGACTTCGACTGCTCGGGCATATACTAAGAAGAACGCCGGATCGTCTCGTACAACACGCTTTAAGAATGCTTCCAAATCCTGTCTGGAAACGGCCACCTGGACGTAGGCGAAAGTTCTGGACGGATGTGGTTAAAGAGGATTTGAAGTCACTCGGCATCGAAAGACAGTTCAGGCGCGATGTCTCGTTTCGCAGGAAATGGAATAGTGACAGCTGGATGGAATGTGTTCAAATTGTGGCTGAAGACCGTGAAAAATGGACACGGCTGACTACTAGGACGGGACACCTCGGTGAAGATGCGGAATGACCGCGTCAGGCGAAAGCCAACCGATTAAGTCAAGTAAGTCAATCGAGCACATTTTAGAGTCGAAGACAGACATACGCTATATATATACGCTTTGGAAAGTGCTTTTCAATAGTGGCAATGCATACAAATTCGTCTGCGAACACAATACCAGCGCTAAGTTTTGTAAAAACGGGGAGCATCTACCAAACATGGCAAAAAAACCTCCGATGCTAACTTTTTTGAACGACGACTTTTTTGGATTCTGAAAACATATTCACAGCTCAAAAGCATACTTGATAATGTTTTTGAATGGAAATGTTTTTGCGGTCGTTTCTCAAAGTTAGTAATTGTAAAAGTAGTACGACAGCAATCTCCATGTTTCCTTCGTGAATCAGATGCAGGTGGGACAATCTCGAGATATGTGCAGGTGGGATTTTCGAACTCATGCATCTATTGTGGTGCGCGCGAAGCGCGCACCAGATTTTTAGTGTTCCAACTTTTTTTCTCGGCCCCGCGCGCAACCGCTTTTTCGAAATCTATGTTCATAGTGAACGTTGAAGTTTGCTCTATATTGCATTGAAAAGAGCGCAAAAAGTTGCTTTGAACGCCCAAAAATGGTTTGGAATGCTTTTGATTTTCAAGAAAAATTGAAAAAACCGCTCGATTTTGGTGTTAATCTCCTTTTCTTTTTTTCAGTTGGCGTTCACGATGTTGTTGGTATACTTAAAATTGAGCTAGGAAGTATACATTAGATCCGACTCATTGAGGATAATTGTAAAAATCGCTCTTTTCTGATTTACCCTAAACTGCAAGGTTTATGCTTAGATGTATTTGGACCAAAGAGGCAGCAATCAGTGCTGTTTTTTTATGGTTGTGGGTCAAAAGTTTCGAAAATTGTACTAAAACGACAATATCGTCTGTTGGAGGTTTCATCTCTCCAAACTGGAAATCGTGGAGCAAAATTCAAGTCAGCAAGGTAACCTTCGGGAAAAATATGTGAAATTTCTGAAAATTCAGCTTCCTGGCAAAAGTAACGATTTGGCAATGTCATTTAGAAGTTAAAAAAAGGTTTCAAAATATCTTGAAACATCTTAAAAAATTATTTAGCTTAAAATAGCCTGAAGTAATGAAAAAGCTAGGAAATGAAGTGAAATAACCAAAAATACGATTTGGCGATCAATCATAGACCAACTATTTAGAAGTAGTGACAGACGAGGGATCGGATTTTACAAGCTTCTCCGTTAAACTTGTCAAAGCAAAATCAAGCACGATATGGGTTGGAGCGTTGCGTTCACCTACCTTGACCTATGCTAAGTACCCTATAACAGCTTTCAAAACAGGCTTGATGTTTCCTTTGCGCGCTGGATTTCGCTTTCACAAGTTTAACGGAGAAGCTTGTAAAATCCGTCCCCTCGTCTGTCACTACTAAATATTTAGTCTATGATTGACCACCAAATCGTATTTTTAGTTATTTCACTTCATTTCCTAGCTTATTCACTACTTCAGGCTATTTTACGCTAAATAATTTTTAATGATATATCAAGGTATTTTGAAACACTTTTTAAACTTCTAAATAACATTGCCAAATCGTTACTTTTGCCAGCAAGCTAAATTTTCAGAAATTGCTTGTCGAGTACCCTTACCTTGCCTCTGAGCTCATACACTGGAGGGGGCTAGCGCAGCTCTTCAGGGGGGCAACCCTCCGGGCACCGGCGCTTGCCCCCCCAATCGGGGGCGCTACCGCCGGAGTGACAATTTGGCTTGATCGGAGCCCCCGTCACTGCCCTGAAGCCCCCTGTGACTGCCCTGAAGCCCCCTGTGACTGCCCTGAAGCCCCCTGTGACTGCCCTGAAGCTCCCTGTGACTGCCCTGAAGCCCCCTGTGACTGCCCTGAAGCCCCCTGTGACTGCCCTGAAGCTCCCTGTGACTGCCCTGAAGCCCCCTGTGACTGCCCTGAAGCCCCCTGTGACTGCCCTGAAGCCCCCTGTCACTGCCTTGAAGCCCCCCCATCACTGGCCCGGAGCCATGACGTCACGGCTCCGTAGCAGTGACGTCACGACACCGGAGCAGTGACGTCACCCTCCTCCCGGAAAGCGTCTCCGCTTCCTCCAAAAAATATCCCCTTTCTGACAGTGACTCGAAGTCGCCGTTCAGGGCCGGCCCTGTTGGGCCGAATGCGGCTCTCCATGAGGTGAGGCGCCTTTATACCGCTCGAGCACGTGATAGATGCCTTCTCTGGCCTCTATTGTCGTAAACTACCTTCTACGACTTCTTCCCATCTTTTCCCTCTCTTCCTCGGGGCAAGCGCCGGAGGAGAGCAGGGGCCTCCCCTGAAGCCCCCTCGGGGAGGCCTGCGCTGTCGCTCCCCAAGTCGAAACCGGGCTCTATTGTCCGGCGCTTGCCCCCCCGCAGAGTCTGAGAGCTTCGAAAAACACCTAAAACTCCTTTCATAGTGATTCTGGGCAGCTGTGGTGGGCATATTCGGATTCTACGTCCAAAAGTAGTTTACGAAAAGTACGCATCTTCCTTGTGAAAGCAGGGCAGTCACGAAGGGCGAAGCAGTGACGATGCGCCACATCATCGCTAGCAGAAGCCGGTAATGTCGGAGAGAAACGTGGAGAACCAATCGTGTATGTCCGCTGCCACCGTGTTAGTATACTAGTAGACGCCACTGAGAGTTACCGCGCTTCCTCTGCATAATGATAAAACAGCAAGGAAAACATAACTCACAATGTTGTACAAAAGGCAAAAGGTCACTGGTTATCATGGGGCGTTCGAACTCGGCTGTTCATTAGTGGGTTATGGCATAGCAGTAAAGAATCTAAGATACGATGCCGAGGTTCGAAGAACGGAGAACATGGAGAGTATTGACGATACAGCCTATCTCGCTCGGATTGGTTCGGGCGTAGTAAGCAGCGGAGCGGCCGGTCATGGCAAAATGTGGTAAGGAGATATAAGCTCTGGTACAGCCGTAGTGACCTGTTGATTTCGATTATCACCGGCAGCAGAGCGGTGGGTCTCGGTGAAATATAACTAGTGATAAGGAGGTTTTGACGAAAAGCCACCGCTCCGCGCTGTGATAACCGAAAACATGAGTTCACTTGGAATGAAACAGAGTCTAAGTGGTGAGGAAATTTTGACATGATAGGCTCGATAAGCCATACTTTGACGGGCCTACGACGAGGAAGAAAGGCTATACTTTGGTCTGTCAGCGTGCAGTTTCTGGTAATTTAGCTTACATTTGAAAAAGAAAGACACACAATATGCAGTATCACGATCATGAAACAAATGAGTAATGTTAGCTTGTGAACTCGGAGCTCAATTTGCGTCGCTTCCGTAATACAAAGTCCACTACATCATCCTCCTCAGCTGCATTTTCCTTTATCGTTTGGTAGTACCTAAATCAGGCAAGCACGTTTTACTATCACAACACAATGAGCAGCACAAACAGGGACAGGGGCTCTCTACACACCGAGGGAGGAGTTGTCTCTCCTTTTGCGGATCTAACTTCACTCGGGACTACTTTGCTTGAATTGAGTGGGATGACGTGTCGAAGTGCAAAAACGGGACAACTCCACCCCTGTGTGCAGCGAGCCCCTATCCCAGCACAAACAACTTACCTTATGACGTTTTTATTAGCTCTGATGACTGAAGGATCGAAAGCTATCACTCGCAATGAGTTAAGACTACGCGCTCTTGATAATGCTACGTAGGACTGACCCTCAGCGAACACCCTGCAAACTGAATCTCAGTGAGAATTGCAACGATATTGTGCCAAACAATCCACGAATTACGACGAAAAATCAGAAAACCCGTACCTTTCAAGACTAACTTCAACAGCATCAAGTGTCAGTCCTTGTGACTTATGGATTGAAATTGCCCAAGCAAGTTGAAGCGGCAGCTGGCGCCTACACGCCGGATCTTCATGTCCCGGAATACGGACCGCGAAGCGAATCGGGGTCACCTGCACCACATTAGCTTTGCTGACAACAATTAGGAGAAAATGTTTAATCGAAACCTCAATTTCCTCATTCGTTGAACAGAATTTGACCACAGGGAAACCCTTCTTTGAAAACTTGGTTACAACGCCTCGTGATCCATTTGAAAGTCCGCGCGCGAGGTCGATGTTTTTCATCAGCATGACCTGAACAAAGTTATGCTTGCAATCACTCAAATGCTCACTCACAAATTGTAGCGTGTCTGATTAATCAACTTTTTTCATCTCAAATTCTTCTTTATCCTCTTTGGTAGGCCTTCAGCACTGGTAGGTTCACGATAAAATCAGTTGTTGCCCCATCCTCATGGAAAGGTAGATCTGGCCATCACAAGAGTGAAAATGAGTAAAAAAATTGGAGAAAAAATGCTCAGGAACAAGTTATAGCTTGGTGTCCTACCGCCCCAAATTATCGAGATTTCTATGAATTCATGTTTTGCCGTCTTTTATTTTCTTCTAGAGTGATTGCTGAGCACTTTTAGAGACGACTGGCTACTTTAAGGGCATGATAGACGTATAAGCAAGCATTCATGAAAATCTCGTTAATTGGGGGGCTGACCGACAGCTGTAATTAGCCGTCCTGGCTTGTTTTTGGGTGTTTTCCTGACAATAATCACTTTTCTCACTTATTTTTACTTTTGTAATTACCACACCCACATTTTCATGATGGGAGCTCAAAAATTGATTTTATCGCGAACCCTGCCTTTAAATAAAATCAGGTTCCAGCCAAAATGTCCTTTTGTAAATTTTCTGCTAAATCAGTGAGCAGACCACAGCTAGCCCCAGGATGCGTGAGAAAGCCGCACAATAAACGGTGCCCTTCGACTTCCCAACGAAAGGAGATCACAGAGGTGGACGTCAGGCAGCGTCCATACGTAACGAGAGCGTGCGATTCACAAAATCGATGTTCATCGAGCGCTCACGTTTTGTTCGTCGCTCACGCGCGCTTCCTATCGCGCGTGCACGCCCGCTCGCCCTCGCGCGCTTAAGCCAGCTCAAAGAAAGAAGCAGCGAATTTCGAGCTCTAAAGTAAACTCTAAAGTAGGAGACATTAAATCTGTTGCAAAACTATTGCTCTTGTACCCCCATAACTGCACCACAGAATACGCCAATCTTAGGAAATGGTTAGCCGTTGCTGTATGAAACCATTTGGGGGGGGGGCGCTCAGGGTTCAGTTGGAGAATGAATGATACCGCTTTCAGAAGTGGAAGTATTTCCATGAGTCTACACGAAAACAATGACTGATAACGCTATCAGGCATATGATATCAGCCCAAATTTTCATTTTCATGGATAATCATTTCATTTTCTCGAGTGCCCCCCCCCAAATAGCTTCAAGCCGCCGTTGCGCCGATTCGAGCGATTGGTCACCCGGTCAGAGATTGTCAATCGAATCAATACGAGGTGGGGGTGTTTGTCAGTGCTTAATTGCGGACACGGGCTACTCCAGCGTTGATAAGCATTGAGAGGCGCACAATACCGGGAACGCCCGCTCTCGCCACGCATGGACGCTGCCTCAATCCTACCTTGATTCATCGAAACCCTTTTTGCGTCTTGCGGGCGCCTTTTCACCATGAACTAAATTTTCGGATCCCTATTTTGCCGAACTCTCTGAGCCACTTGCACTTTCAAGCAATTCTGTTAGCTGTTGAGAAGCTGAAGGACAAATCAGCTCTGGAGCATTTCTAATAGGCTCTCAATTTCGACTACCACCAGCAGCAAGCGATTGCTTTTCTGTCAAAGCATCGTCGTCAGCAGTTATAATTTTCCAAGGCCCACCTCGATCCGCTGCAAGTGTTAATCGAAATTCAGAGCCCACTAAAAATACACCAGAGTTTATGTAACTACATTTGTTTCAATCACGTCAAAAATGAATAACCTGTGAATCAATTTTCAGAAGGAGGCGCTTCGCAACAGTTCCTCGAAGAGAGTCCGGAATGAACTGGCTGTCTTCTGCCTCAAAGATTTTGCCCTCTCCTATAAATTCGATTCGACATCGTTCTTCAAGACAGCAAATCATAGAAACAGAAACTTTGCGCGGAATTACCTTCAAGCTCTTCAAGGTGTCTCGTATTCACCGCTGCCGCATCCGAGGTATGCGTACACAATCTAGTTGGGACAATACCATCAAGTAAATGATTGTTGCCTTTTGCTTCTGACAGGGCCGCGAAAACCTCATCGCCACATCTTCAAAAAAAAATATCACCGATAAAAACGGCAATGAAAAGATGTACCGACTTTCCGACACGAATTTCCTGCAGAACATTGACGAAACGCGAGTCATCCTGACGATGAACATGCCGAAGCATGATGGTTTTTTGAATGGTCCGATTCCATGCTTCGCTCTGAAGTGATGCCAAAATCCCTCAAATCAGAGAGTAGGAGAAACTATACTCTGCTTCCATCGAGTTGGCCATCCTAGAGCACAGAGTGAATCGATCGCCTCCACCACCGTCGTCCTCTCCTTGACGGTGAATTCACTCTTCGTCTCTGCCACCCGCACTTGCCGTCTTGTATCTGGCTGGTGCATGGGCTCTCTGCGCTCTGAGATGGCCCACTTGATGGAAACATAGTACCCTCTATAAAACTTCGTAATTCACATCATTCGAGGCGCGAGCGGAGCGCGCGATGCCTCAGTCTCCGTCTGCCCTCCGCTCTCTCACTGTCTTTAACCTCCGCTCCGCACCAGCACGCGTAGGAACCATGTGAATTTCGCCCGTTTTATAGCCTATATGTAATCCACGACTCTTGTAGATGTTATGATAAATCAAATCTACCTCAAAACAAAATTTCACGATTTCATTTTTACCACAGACAGGAGGCAGCTGAAGGAAGTCGCCGGTCACAATCAATTTCACTCCTCCGAATGGCCGATTATTCCCGCGAATCTGACGAGCCACCTAAACAGACACTTCTTTACATTGCCAAGTTGACAGCTTTAGCCTAGCAGATAACATCGACAAGTAGTTTGCAATAATATTTCTCTAATTCTCAATGAGGTGCCTTCCATTTGGAAAGAAGCTATCGTAACAGCGATAACTAAGACTCTGCAACCTTATTACCTTTCTGCTTTTCGACCCATGGACATTACGCCCACTGCTGTGAAAATAATGGAAAAACTGATCCGTGATAAGCTGAAAACTTGCATGGTTAAAACGAATTCTATTCCTTTTGAACAACACGGTTTCACTGCTGGTCTACACATCCACGGTCACTCAGCTTGCAGACTGTGTTTTTGATTGGTATTCGGCTATCAAAAAGAGGAATTCCATTAATATTGTCTACTCTGATTTATCGGAGGCTTTTGATAAAGTTAATCATGAAAAGTTGACGTTAAAGGCAGTTTCCTTGATGATTTTCGTTCCCGAGTTTTCCACTCAAAACAATGCGTTGGCAACCAAGTGTTACTAAAATTACGGAGAAACGATCAGAAACGCACTAAAACGCCTTATTTCAGTGACATTATTCTCTGCAATGGACTAATTGTCTGACTGGATGAACATGCTCACGGTGGTTGTCACCAGTAAACAATGGGGCTTATAAAAAATTGAAGAATATTTCAGACAAAACAGTATTAGTTAGGGTTTGAAAGAAAGTACGGAGCAACTGAAAACAGATAATTGCAAACAACGGGTCCATAAAAGATTTCCTTGTCACAACGAACAGTTCCTGTGAGAGTGAAGAGGCGGGGTGAGAGTAAAGGATTTCGTGCCCTTCTGCTGCGATTAAACTCAAAATCGAGGATAACCGTGAACACTGCCTTTAAGCTACGTAATCTTGGTGTCGTTGGTCCGCTGCTTGATTAGCTCAGATCGTATCAGGACACAGACATACTCTGGCAAACTGGGGCGTCGACAACAGGTTGATCCGCCCATCATGAGTCACCGCTGGCCAACGCGCCGATATTCGGCGGGGCCGTGGCCGCGAGTTACGCTCTGGTCGATGTCGAGCTGTTGCACAGCAATTACGGCCGCGAGTTATGATCTCGTCGATGTCGAGCTGTTGCACAGCTAACGCTCCAGATACAAGGCAACTATACGACGCATTTTTCAGGGATGCTGTGAATGATGAGAGCGCAGCCGGTTCAATTACCCAAGTTGGCAGTACAATGGCCCCGCCCAGCATCTGAAGGTCCTGGCAATCCGGTGGTGACCCCAGTGGAGGCCCAGCCGCGAAGCGTGTTGGTGTGCCGACCGCGACGCGTGTCGGAGTGCCGACCGCGACGCGTGTCGGAGTGCCGACTGCTACGCGTGTCGGTGTAAAGTAGTACCTAAGCTAGATGAAACAGTCCTGTACGATGTGAACTGCTGCCAAATAGGCCGCTAAACGCGACACATCGAGTTGTCAACAGCCCGACAACAGGCGGACGTCGCTGGGCAACGGGCAGGTCTCAGGCTGACAATAGGCGCGATTTGACTTGTCCACAGGGAGCGGTTTATGAGATGACAACTTATCAACCTGTTGTCGACGCCCCAGTGTGTCTGAGTATGTGTGTTAAAGTGGAAAACTCCTTCTCATCGCGTTACCCTTGCACCAGTGGTGTGCTTCAAGGAGGCGCTTTGTCTCCTCTTTTGTTCCATATTTATACACAAGACCTGCCAGCCAAGTTAGTGGCACATCCCTTAATTAAGGTATAGATATATATGGTGCAAGAAATCATTTTCCCCACAATGTTGTACAACGGTTTTGAAGGTCTTCTTATGGCAAGCAAGTGGCACGGGTGTTCGAATTTTTATGAACATTTTCTGAAGAAATAGCCCTAATTTGGATTAATGCCACAAAATTGGAAATAAACTCCGTATTCAAAAATTGTACATCCAAAACCCAAGCTAGAGTGTGAGTAAGGCGAGGTTTGTGATACCCTATAACATGTTAAAGTTTCATCAAGTTTTGCTAAGCTCAGGCCAACATACGATAAGATAGAAGATACATTCGAAAACAGTATTCGCGAGAATGGGTGTCCCTATAATTATGCAATGGACTGTAGACGCCTTGATGTCACTTTGGAGGCGGCACAGAAAAGAGGTATACACACTTGATCTGGAAGAAAACGAACTACGCATTCTGTTGGTGGCAACTATGCAGTGCAACAGTTTCCAGCTCGATAAGCACTTCTACAAGCAACATCGTTGACATGCTATGGGATTGAGGATCGCGCCACTATTAGCCATTGTTTACCTTGATCACATAGAACGATGTTCGTTGGCTACTGGAATGGCGTTTTATAAACGATACATTGACGATGCGTTCATCATAATTGGTTCATCACCCGTAAGTTTAAATGACATCTTGCCAAGATTGCCCCGATATTAGGTTCACTGTAAAGGGACCTGATAGCGAAGGATTCGTCCCGTTTCTTAACACAAAAGTTAGAATTGGCGGTGGGACCAAATAGCTAACTTGGTACAGAAAGCATGAGTCTCGAAATGTATTGTTGCGCTCTAGAAATTGCCACCCAGTGTATATCAAAGCCAATGTAGTCCGCAATCTAATAAAACCAAAAGAGAGAGAGTTTGCACGAGTAGGTCACACGGAGTGGATTCGATGGTTGAGTGTATTCTTAGCGAAAATGGCTGCAATACAACACAAGTGCACTCATGGAGACCTCATCCACTGCTGATGGTATTTCGATGATATTGCCTTACGTGAATGAAGACGTGGCAAAAAGAGTGAACCGTGTCATGAAAGCCTCCTTGCTACCCGTACGTATCATATTCCGTCCACCTCCAAATCCGAAATCCTTGCTCACTTTCTCAAGACCTTACGAAGAGAGTTGCGGAAGACAAGGCTGTATATACTGTAGTGACTCTAAAATTTGCCAACGAAAGGGAACTGTTTATCAGGTCACTAATCAGTTTAGTAGAAAGGAAAATCATGGAGACTATTGAGCGTGTATCACCCGAAATTAACAATAGAGGAGAACTGCGAGGTGCACTCCAGCTCATTGCCTGATTGAAAACAAGTGCGGGGTTACTGTAGCATGATAAGAGATGATAGGAACAATAGTCCTCATCGAAGAGTATTTCAAAGCAGGAATAGAGTAAGACCACGACAATCGTGGTTTCTAGCCCATTTTCGGGCAGAAGAAGAAGAAGAAGGCGAGTTGGTTAATCTGCTACGCTGCTCCGGTGTAATGCTTGTATTTTTTAGGTCTGAAGAAGGCTCTAAAGCCCCTTTCACAGTCTGCCGGACGACGCCGTCCGGCACGCTAAAAGTGAGCCGCAGTGCGAGGGAAGCTGCGGTGAACAACCGTCAGTTCCGACTCTTCAGTACAAAATGTAAGGCGAAAACAACCCGTTCCAACCCGTCATAACTTGATCCGATGTCGTGTCAATGATTTCACCGCACTGAGACGTCGGTCGGCCGACACCGCAGTGCGGGGTGCACTGACGCCGCAGTCTTATCTTATAACATGACGGACGGCTTCTTCCGGCAGACTGTGAAAGACCCTTAAGAGTCGAGAGCTAACCGGAAGGAAGTTTCGAACTTTTGGAGATTATATTTTGGAGTTTTTGAAGATTTTCGAAACTTTAATGAACTTTTTGCAGCCTCTTGATGTGTATTGTGCTTATTGAACAAACAGAGGGGCATTGCCTTGATTGAGAAAGCTCAAAACAATTATACGAGAAAACTGTTCATCCGTACGTATGGCTTTACATATTCAAGGATATCCCGAGCGAGAGTAAGAAACAACTCATTGAAACTGAGTAGTTTGGGATCACGCCGGAAAGTGAGGAATGTGTGTATGGTGTTCAAGATGATATCAAGAATCATGAAAGTTGATGTTTCGCAATTTTACACTTTGTCACCTTCGCGGACTCGGGGTGATTCAGTGAAAATTTCCTATAGAAAATCAAGATTGGATCTTAGAGGCTTCAGCTTCACTTGTCGAGCGGGTTCGGCATATGTGTCCGTAAAGGCATCGTACGCGCTGAAAACCACTCACCGTTTTTTTGAGTTTGAATCATTGGTTGGGCCCGCCTGAGAACGTGTGTAGAGTTTCTCGGGTCACCGACGCATCATTCGGAAGATATGGGTGATCGAATGCCTCGAATTCCGCCAAAAGAGGCCGGCCTTTTGACAGCCATGTGGCATAAAATGAAAAAGAAAGAAGCTTCTCAACAAGCTATATCGCGTAAATGAGTGGAAGTTGATGCATCATTTGTTGATAAGCTACTTTCTTTTCTCATTTGAGGCCACATGGCTGTCGGAAGGCCGGCCTCTTTTGGTGGAATTCGAGACACTCGATCTCCCATATCTTCCCAATAATGCGTCGGTCACCCGAAAAACTCTACCCACGTTCTCAGGCGGGCCCAGCCTATGATTCAAACTCAAAAAACGGTGAGTGGTTTTCAGCGCGTGCGATGCCTTTAAGGCACGGGCTACAGCCGATTCCTCAACTTTTCGAGCAGTTCAAGCGTTTGGCAAGAACCAAGATTCTTTTCGAATAGCACTGCGGTTTATGCAAATCCTTATTGTTTCTTTATTTGTCTTTTCATACCTGACGTATGTCTTAAACAACGTAATAAATCATTATTGTGAAAAAATGGAGGTTCTTCATCGATTTTTTCTCTTATCCATAAAACTTGGTGTTCTTTGTTCGGGTTTCTCTCATAATATGCCATCAAACTCATCTTTTTTGATCAACCTAAATTTGACCTTTTCTGTTGGTGGCTCTGAAGCTAAGTTGTTAGGGGTAGAGAATACCTAACATCCGAGAACTTGACGTCAGAGCTTAAATGAATGCCCTAGTGCTCGAGTAAATGGGGTCTCCCTAGCGTCATCCACCTTATTTTTCTTTCCTCGTGATCCCATATATCATATTATATGTAAGGATATTTCGAAATGTTTTGTCGGAATAGATTTGAGAGTGTGACTGATTCATAATAATAGATACAATGGGTTTTTAGTTGAAAATAACGAAGAACATCCACTTCCTTTTGTTTTTCGTTTTATTCCTTGTGCTTACTGCAATTGGTCTGATTTGTTTTCTTATGTACCGTCCTTTTTCTTGACGCACCTTAGCGTGCATGTTAATAAATAAATAAATAAATAATGATTAACATTTTGTTGCATTGTAACACATAGAGGCCACAGCTTACAGCACACACATATCTACAAAAGCCGCTGCGCCTTGAGACGAAACGATATGACGACTCTCCTATGCTGTTGCTCCGTCTGTCGGGTCCTAACCACGGCCTTCACTCACTCCTTATACCCACCTCCTCTCTCAAACCCATCCGGAAATGTTACCGAATTACAAGTCGAAAGTTTAATTTTTACCCGAATTTTTCACGACTTTGCCCCCCCCAAAGCTTCTATTTTCGGGCGGAAATTTCACAACCACCTCTCTCGCCCGATGCGCGGAGACCTCGCTTGGCCCTATATACCAGTGAGGTTTGCCCATCATCTGTACAACCCAGCATGTTCTAATATAAAATCAATCCTAAATACTTCACAAAGGGCACTAGAAGCAAACCTCTCTCATTGTCCTCGTCTACACATATGAATAATAACAACTCACGTATTCGATTTTCGTAAAGAATTCCGCGTCCACCATGGAAATTTCGTCCACAATAAGATGACTGCAGAGTTTCCACTGTTTCACGTTGTTGTCTTTCGACAACGCAACTCTCAAACACTCTTCTAGAGAGCCTCGACCGACGCCAATCCCAGCAAAACTGTGCAACGTGATTCCACCCAACTGACACGCAGCTACGCCTAAAAACGGCAATGACGTTTTTTTCACTATTTCCCAACACATGTCGGTACTCAGACCGCTGCTACTTGTCTTGAACCATGAGTAAGCCTAGTATACTTCCTGATTGACAAATTCGCTCTGACAACTACATTTTGCTATGTACTATGTAGACACAGTATAGAACGAGATAACCGCAGAATGAAAGAGGAGTATCATTTGAAACAGAAAGTATCCAGGGCAACTAGAAAACAACAAATGCTATCAAATATAACAAACTTAAAGTCCAAATGCGTACGTGATAAAAGAACTAAACAGCAATGACAAAAATGGTAAGCTGACCTGTAGCAGCAGTAACAAATGTAGTCGCAGCAGGGAGCATCTCAATAATGCGGCGTAAGACAACAGATTTTCCAGTTCCGGCACTTCCGGTGAAAAAGACATTTTCTGTGGACTCCAAAACGCACCGAATCACGTTCCGCTGCTCATCCGACAGACATATTGCTTCGGCCTTCTTTGTGGGAGCAGGCTTCAAAACATCACACTAGAAAACACTGAGGTGGAAAGCCTTATAACAAAGTCCTTGAGCGTTTCGTGTAGAGGTGATCCGTATTTTTAGAGACTTTTTGAAAAGTCATTATGCCGTTGTAACGACCTAACATCCAGCAAACCTCTTGGAGGTGTCAGAAGTGCCCGAGTAACCAGGGTCAAGCGAGCCATCTGTACGACCTCAGCAAAGCTAAGCACTCCTGCCCTTGATTCTTGGAATTTTTTGAGATTTTTACTATCCTCTCCCCAAATTCTCGTTTCACGCCTGAAATCCTAAGATCCTCACCTGAAATTTTCATTTTAAGACTATAGTTTCGACGAACCCCCCCCCTTTCGCCCGATGAGAAATTATACAGCTGCGCTTGACAACGAAACTAAGGAAAAAACATGAAAACAGTACCTTTTCAATGGATTTTCTTGAAAACCGTGGTGTTGATGAAGGTGTCCTAGGCGAGGCAACTGATTTCGACTTCGGCGACTTACCCAACGGAGAGTCTGCTATTCCCCGCATCCTGCAAAGCAATCGGAACAACTAATGATGTTAGCGGTATAGAACTTTTTTTTGCATAGTCTCAGATCCTGTGCAAATCCCATGACAGCAGGGAAGGAAGACAGTCAAAAAACTGTGTTGGAATCATAAGCTGAAGCCGAAAAGCTGAAGCAGCCCACTCGCGAAAAGTTCTCAAAGGAACAGACGACGGTCGGAAAAGCAAATAATGTAACAATTGACTTCGTTTGGGTTAAAACAAACAATTTAATAGACTAATTTGCCATCTTCATCTGTTCATTCCTCGCTGACAAAACTATCAACTGAGACATCTGTCCTTCCACAATCTGCAGAGAACATCCCCCCATTCATAACTTAGATCCAACGCTGAATCAAAAGGAAAGAAAACCGAGCGGGGAGAACTGATTAAATAAAGCTACACTCAACAAGGCCTCACCTTCTCACTTTGCGAATCTCGTCAACGCTCAGTGGGCTAAGAACCGTATGCAGCTTAGGCAAATCATGTAAATATGTTTTTCTGGAACAAACAGGACAATCATCAACAAAAAAACCGGAAAATCAACATTGAATTCTTACAGGCAGCAGATACGCCCAAAATGATATAGATTTTATGACATAAATCGAAGATTTGAAGCTGGTAGCATGGGAAACCAACGAAAAAAAAACTGGCGAAAGCTGCATGTAAGTACAGGAACAACGGCTGTTTTCGTTATGGGGTAAAAGCGGACGAGTTATGCCCAAGCTGTTAAAATAGCGAATAATAACGACGAAATGGTTCAGATAGCAAAGCCGATAGACTCTTACAGCCTGTAACAGAACGCTCACCTCATTAGAGGCTTCAAAAACTAGCTGAAGTGACCTTATTTGTGAGGGGCAGGGTTGTCGAAGATGATGGGCGGAGCTGACGAAAATTTTCTATTTGCATTTAGTAGCCTTGACTCGTCTTTGACGCTTCCAACGGCGTGAGCGTTCCATTAGGGGTCATACGACCTAAGTAGCGTAGTTATCTCAACAACTTTTTCGAGCGTGTCTGCTGCCTTTGTGCTCGACGCCGCGCATCGTGCATCAGTTCTCTCTTTTTCCATGCATTCGATTAATAGGCGAGTAATCGAATTCACTCGACATAAACCGTATTGCAGTCTACGCGCACCAATCAACACACATTGACCGCAAACGCTTGAAAAATATATGAACGATCCACGAGCTCAGGAACTGAACATGTTGGTCATTCACAGTCGTGAAACCAGCAACATAACATCGGCATGGATCAGGAAGAGACTTCGCGTGCATTGTTGAAGGTTGGCGCCAACTCGGTGCACCTATGTTATAGCACATGGCACCGAGTTTGCGCTAACTTTCAACAGTGAACGCGAAGTCTCTTCGCGATCCATGCCGACGTTATGTCCGGTTTCATAATTTGTGCGATGAGCAAAGCAATATGCGAAATGTGGAATGTCGCAAGTCGCGGGAAGTGTGAGCCCGGTCTACTATCTATATTTGCCTCATTGTGTGACCGTCTGTGTGTCTGTGGGTGTGTGTGAGAATGAACGAAAATTAGTAATGTCGTTAACAATTGAAACCCGGCTGTCATTCGCACTGTCCACGCATGGAGCAGTGGTGATTGACCTCGCTTTCGTGTGAATGGGCAAGCAAGAGATCAGTCAGTTCTGAGTACTACTCTACTGCATATATTTTGCTTCATTCGTGCCTATTGCTTCAACTGTTCATTCATGATCACAACTTTTTCTCGAGAGACAGTTTCTGGGATGAGCTCAAGAACTGAGCAGGACATCAATCTACCCCGAACAGTTCACCAATCCATAGAGAAGCGTGACATGACTTGCTCCGCCGATTCTCTTTTTTTCAAATCTGTGTCAGGCTGTGAAGGGTTATGAATGCATTGCAAGAGTACCCTGTGTGAGCTTGATTGGGCACAGTGTAACTGATTTTCGTGAAAACGTACAGTACCGTGCCAAATTTCTGCAAAAAAGCATTTATACCTTCGTTCCTACGTCACTACGGCATAAATCGCTTTTCGACTTCGTAAAACGATAATATGTGGAGGGGGAAGGTTTATTGTCTGTCATACGAGCATATTACTGCGGCGAACAATATAAATGTACACCGGATTGAGAAATCCTGCTACAACATTACATCGAGAGTAACTGCATAGATGACTACATAGACTATTTATTATATGTACATGTGATTACGACACATCGGAATGACTAATAATAGACAAATGAAAATAGCTATTTTATAGGTGAGTATAATGATACATGATTTAAACAAGATATATGAGATTGGGTTACTTACATCAAACAAAACGAAATTGTTTTGATCAATTTTCCCTCTCAGGAAACATTCAGATTGACAGCTGTAGGACGGATATAAGCCTGAAATGCTTTCGTGGACCTCCAACGTCCCATTAACATTACATGCGTGCTATCAAACCCTTGCTCAAGTGCAATAGAAGCTGCACCCCCTCTTAAGCAATGTGTGGTATAGTTCTTATGACTAAAGCCTGCATTTACAAAGAGTTGATGAAACCTTGTAGCAATAGTTGACGCGCTTAGCGGCAATTTAGTAGAACGAGAAGGGAACAGAAATCTATTAGAAACCTTACTAGCAAAATAAATATGTCTAGAAATAATTTGTTCCTCTGTGGAACCAGATTCTAAATTGAAAGCTGCAGACGCACAGCGCCAAACTTGATCTGTCTTCGATTTTCTAATAAAGTTTTTATAACCATCACCGACCTTTTTCAGATCGCATATTCTGAGGTTTAGGGCTTCACTCACCCTTGAGAAACCTCGAAACAGTAAGATTGCCACAGCAACAATACCAAAAACTATAGGATCTTCAGATGAAAAACCTATGGATACTATTTTGTTGTAATCGTCTGAGGTAATCTTATTTCTATGAGCTACTGGAGTTCTGTTTCTTGCTGCACTTTCCAACAACGATTTTCCGAAGTCCCTATCCATTTCTTGCTGCCTACCAAAAATGAAGTTTAGGGCAGCTGCTGTTGAAGGCAGAGAAACAAACTGCCCATTCTCCAAACAGTGGGCTAAGAACAGATTACGAGCTTTAGCGACTGGAACATTCTGGAGCTTTTCCGAGCTCCACCATTCAATGAACTTTTGACCAATGCTTGAATACTGCTTAAAAGTCGCCGTTGATCGATGAGTGCTCATAGAATGCCTTATTACATCGCCGATTTCTGGAAGATCACATCTCTTTGCGATATCGCACAGGCGTTCTGCTTCTCTCCAGAGCGGCCCTGTAAAATTCGTGGGATGGGCGGGTGGGCGCAACTCGTTGACAGGACAAAAGCCTGGACTGTCTTCTCATGTGGGCGTGGTATAGACCACGCTACTCCCGATGGAACTCTCTAGAAGTCCATGAGACGTGATAAACATCACGTCTCCCGATGCACTCTTGCTGTCGATATTCGTGAAGACGTGATCAACACCACGTCTTCACGTGAATCTTTGAGAAACACGCGAGGACGATATAAACACCACATCCTCGCGTGCACTTTCGAGAAAGCATTTCAAAATCACAATTCTCGTTTTCCTATGGATCGAAAAGCTATAAACTCTGGTACCGCCGTAGTGACCTGTTGATTTCGATTATCACAGCGCGGATCGGTGGCTTTTTCGTCGGAACCTCCTTATCACTAGTTATATTTCACCGAGGCCCACCGCTCCGCTGCTGGTATTGATCGGAATCAACAGGTCACTACGGCGGTACCAGAGTTTACTTATACCTTCGTTCCTACGTCACTACGGCATAAATCGCTTTTCGACTTCGTAAAACGATAATATGTGGACGCCAAACGCTGGCGGAAGGTTAAAATTCGAGTTGTTTTCTGGGAAAACTGAGCTCACGGAAGTCTATAACCAGAAATAAAAATTCCACTTTTGAAAACTCGCTGTTAAACACGCTCGAGTTTCTACACGGTTTGAAGATTTTCGATCCTTTAGGAAAAAGAACTCCATCCCGTATGAAATCGGCCCAAGTAGAACCATCTGGCTTGAGAGTGAGAAAATAAACTTAAGATGGCCAATAAGGGCATCCCAAAACTCCATACGAATAGAAATGCATGGCCCAAAACAGCGTTTTTGCAACGAGCGTAGGCGGAGGAACCAACCATAGGGGATGTTGCGACCATGCTATTCTCGAGCGAAAAGCGTCGATACCAGACGTTCGCGGACACCAATCTCATTTCGCCTCTGCGCTGGGTGTCCACTGGCCTTTCTTAGCGGACAGAAACCATCCGAAATCTTGAAGGTCCTTTTGGATTTCTTTCGTGATCTCCTGACATTTGGATCTGGAATGAGCCCATATAAGCCCATCGTCCAAATACAGGGCGATTCCTTTTCCTTCACTTCTCCACTTCTTAATGAGAGGTCTGAGAACCTTCGTAAATATGTGAGGTGCTGAAGATAAGCCGGACGGAAGAACGACGAATTTGTAAAATTGGCTTTCCATTGAAAACCTAGATAATTTTGACTTCTATCTGCTATTCGAACGTGATGACATCCACTTTTAAGATCAAAGGTTGTCAAGAAACCATTATGAGGAAGTGAATTCTGAACACTTCTCAAATCATCAAATTTGACATAATCTTTCTTAACTGATTTGTTGAGAGTTGAAGGATCCAAAACAAGTCTTAACTTCTTACCCTCTGCAACACTGAGAGGGTTGACCAACAACTGAGAAGCGTCGTCCTGTGAGACTTCTTTTATAGCTCCAGCCCACAGCAGCTCTGCAATTGTATCTGTCACAAACTCGCTATTATTGACAGCCGATCTCCGATTACCTTCCGAACTGAACGGCTCAGGAGCCGCATCAAATGGGATCGAGTATCCATTATATATGGTATCGAGACCCAAAGCATTCGGCTCGAGAGCCGCCCACTTCGAGAAGTGGTCATGGATTGATCCTGCGTAGTACTCACCATTTCCTTTGTGGACATTCATCTCTCCAATGTCCTTGATGGCCACACAAGAAGCAGGGGCTTCGCGGACGTTCTGACCTGTTCTTGTTGAACCTCTGGTAAGCAGAGAAAGGCGTGTAACCAGGGCGATATCCTTGCCGTTCCATGGGCTGATAATCCCTGAATCTGGGCGGAAATCTGAAATACCGGGAGCCGGGGCGCCAAGCCGGCCCCCCTGTTTGAAAGAGCCGAAAGGAAGCTGCAGGAGAATGAGTCCTTTTTCTCTTGAGTCGTTCGTCCTCCTTCTGAAGTTTCTCCAGAAACTCGGACAGAAACGGATCCGATGATTTCACCGCCTCCGCTTGCTTCTTGCCGTCAAGGAAAGAAAACACTTCCGGATGCTTGTCCGCTATCTTCAGGGTCTCGTTCCTTACCTTGAGAGCATCTATAGCAAACTGCAGAAGTTCTCCGTCCTCCGGTTTTATTCCCGGTTTGGAAATTTTGCATAGTTTGTAAACTACAGATTCGTTAAACTCGTACTGAGAGGCAAAACCCTTCCTATTAAAAGAAGGGATTGGTGTAGAAGAAGTAGACGATGTCGAAGGTCCCGAAAAGTCTTCCTTGATGGCAGCTATTATCGCAGCTATATCACTATCCCCTAGTAGACGGCTCTTTTGAGAGAGAACATGCCGCTCCTGATGTTGATCTTCACTCGGGTTTCTCCCTTCCATGAAAACCTGATGAGAATACATCGAGTGAAATTTGCATAAGCGATATTTAAGGTTGAAATAGAACACCTTTCTTTATTGATTTCGAAAATGAACACAAGCGTGAACACGCAATTGCGAAAAATGACCGCACTAAACTGAAAATAACTCGTGAGAGCCAACATCAGAAATTATGAAATAATCCGTTCTGAATAGCTTCAAAATGTATAGCGAAAAACCTGTTATCCTTGAGGGCCCGCGAACAACAGTCTATCCGCAAATACTCGAACTTTGCTAACAGCGAGTGCCACGAAAAAGAATAGAGTACCAGCCACGAAAAAGAATAGAGTACCAAGTTACTAAGTCGACAGGTATTCAGAACAATTAGAGTTCAATAGTGAAGCGTCGCAGGAGACGAACAGGCGAAATTGTAGACGAAATCGTAGACGAAAATGCAATCGCCGCAACTCGTTGACAGGACAAAAGCCTGGACTGTCTTCTCATGTGGGGGTGGTATAGACCACGCTACTCCCGATGGAACTCTCTAGAAGTCCATGAGACGTGATAAACATCACGTCTCCCGATGCACTCTTGCTGTCGATATTCGTGAAGACGTGATCAACACCACGTCTTCACGTGATTCTTTGAGAAACACGCGAGGACGATATAAACACCACATCCTCGCGTGCACTTTCGAGAAAGCATTTCAAAATCACAATTTTCGTTTTCCTATGGGTCGAAAAGCTATACTTGATGGCGTTTCCTGCGCATACAAAGCGCCGCATCGCCATATCTCGCTTCAAAAATGACGAAATGAGTTTTTGAGGTAGTTTTCGTATTTTTTCTCAATGAGACGAATGCCATGCTACGTGTAGAGAGTTTCCGACTCCGGTGTCCTGTTGATAAATATGTATTTCTTTTTAAAATTCACATCGACCACAGGTCAGAACATGAAACATTTCCGCTGTCATGATCGTCTGACCAGTTCATAATGCGGGATTTAGTGGTGCAAATATGCATTTTTCGATGCACTTCTGGATTTGAATCTATTATTTTGTAACACTGTCGTATACGACTCAAAGGAAGCCACTCAGGAATGCCTTCAAAATTGAAATCGAACCATTTTGAAGCAAGTTATGGCGATGTGGCGCTTTGTGAGCGTGAAAAAGCGCCGCGAAACGCTTTTTCTGCAGAAAATTGCACTAAATGGGGTCAAGGCTGTTGAGCACCGCGAAGCACTGCTCAGGAAATTCAAATAACCCGTGGATCCCAAAGCACGCCCACAAGTACGCCGCGCAGCGGCGTGGGTGCGCACCTTGTTTCGATTACGGCTCAAACAATATGACAGGGAAAAAAATCAAAACTGACCTTGCTATGGTTACCGGAGTACGGTTTGCAGCCCCCATTGACTGATCACGTTCAGATCGCATTATATCAAGTTTTGCCTGTAGGGATTTGAGAAATACGTTGAGCTTCCGAGGGGCGCAGTTCGATAACATGACGGCCAGTTTTCTAAATTGATTCAGTATCAAGCAGAAGTTTGATACATCTCTGCACGCACTTCGGGTGCTCGCAGTAGAGGCCGAATAGACTCCCATCGCCGAAAGGCGCGGCAACATGCAATGGAGGAGTATCGATCATTCGGCGCTACACGGGCGATTCCCCTCCATTGCATGCTGCCGCGCCTTTGCGCGGCGAGACTCTATTCGACACCTTACAGACCACACTCGATTTCAAAATGCATGCCACTGACATCTTTAACAGGTCTACTATCTGCCAATTTTTTTGAAATTCCCTGTCCACTAGATGCAAATTGGGGCACCAGAGAAACTCCAACCGCAGCTAACAAAAATGTGTCAACAACCATAAGATTGCAGAGAAAGCCTAGATGTAAAAGCAAACCCACCTGTCGGGAACTTCAATCACACCTCTTCCTTGACCAATGTTATTTCTATGCAATATGCAGTCGCTCAAGCTATACGAGGCAACAGCAGGTCGTCCACCAGACACTCCCATCAGCTCCACTTGAAGTACAATCTCCCTGAAAAACTAGATACAACTCTGTTTCGGAGTGAAATTTATTCCCGTTCACGGCATACGTGCTGAGCGCGTATGCTGCGTCTCCTTCCCCACACTTTTTGTTTCGCTGTCTCTCCCCTCGCTACGCACCAGCGCGCGAATGAACAGAGTAATTTGGCTATGAACCAGAGCATATCTATGTTGACAGTTTATAGACCCATTGAGCGAGGCTGCGCAATTGAATCTTCAACGTGGCATTTACTTTGAAGTTCTCGTAAATAAAGCCATTGGACGGCAAATTTCGGAAGTACCTAATCAAAATGTTCTCATGAAGAGGGAAGTTTTTCAGCCATCATCTGCCACCAGGAGTAATACTACATACTCTTCTTGTATTCGCCAACAATCTTCTTGTATTGTTAGGGTAACCACGAAAGAGATAGCTGCGGACACCTCAGAAGCCTTTGCTGCGTCATATGCGCCCATGAAAGATGTGGTGATCGATTGGCGCACGCGACAGGCGCGCGGACTGCTGGGTGGTCCGTAACTATCCCTTTCGCGACTACACCCACCATAACACTTCTTGTATTCGCCAACAAACCGGATCTCCCCAACGCGATGAACGCGACCGAAGTGGCGGATAAAATGGGTCTGCACTGTTTGCGCTCTCGACAGTGGTACATCCAAGCCACGTCGTGCAACACATGGACATGGATTGTACGAAGGTTTGGACCGGCTCTCAAACCAACCCTCCAAGTCATAAACTGCACATACCACTCGTATCATGCATATTACTTCTATTTGACTCGGTTGTACGTTATTGTTACAGATTTGGACGGTAACGTATACTGCTCGGCTTTGTTCCTCTCCTTCCCCCGCACTTCGATGTGTGTTATGTGTATCGAATTCGTTCCTTGGAAGATAAAATGCCGCAAATTTTCGATGTAGCGCTTTCTTCTTTCTCGCGACTCTTGTTTAACCCCCCGCAATTTATCATTACTAGTTAACTTTACCGATCAGGCTCCATTGTGATTATCGACTGCATGATGATTGGTCATGGCGATGTGAGGGCATTCGATCAGTGATTGTGTACACTGTTATCTGTTCAATCTGCCTTTCTGTCAGTTCTCCCCCTTGTCGTTCGGATGTCCTTACGTGGCCCTCATGTGTCGCCTACAACATTATCGGTGGATGTGATTTGTTTCTTTTTTTGTCCTTATGCGGATGTACTAATGAAAAATTTACTATACTATACAGTTCTCAAAAATCGCACGAAAGAAAACATCTGAAAATGACAGTTTCGGCCTCCTTGAACTGACCTGCGACACGTGGTGAGGCGGCACGTGCATGACCGATATCTGAGTATTGAATACTGGGACGAGCGGCACTACTTTAACGGCACAGTACAACCTCAGAATCGAATTCTCGTTTTTCTGCTTATCATGGAGAAAATTTTACGCTGATCCCAAAAGGGTCTCCAGAATCGCTCAGAACTCACTACGAACGGAGTTATGGCCCCTCAAAGATTCTGAAACTGAACGGCGAGAAGTTCGCGGACGAGTTGTCTCGAGCCTGTTTTTTTCGTTATTCGCAGCTATTGTTTTGAAGCAGGTCACAAAATAAAGCCAGACCGAAAACAAATGGAAGAACATAGATCTGAAGCAAAATCAATGGCGCTTCTCTTCAGTATTGATACCGGAAGCTTGTCGGTGGGCGCTACCGATTTTTTCTTCCATGGGGGCAGGGTCGACTTTTTACTAGCTTTTTCTCGCTTATTTGAGCGAATTGAGATTTCACGCTTGGCAGGGTTGCTACACGCGGCGACTGGAGTATAATATCAAAAATAACCCCGAGCTTGGACTGTGTCTTTAAGCTGTGGGTAGAAGTAGAAGAGAGCTGCCTCCGAAAATTGGAAATTCGAGAAAAAAAAACTGCACCCAAGTCAAATGGGTTCCGATCCCTTCAAGAAGGTCTGCTGATCGAATACACACAAAGGAGGGGCGTCAGACCAGTTTGGTTGGCTAAATGCTATGTGCGCGGCGTTCCAGTAACGATCTGAACGCAGCAGCTTCCTAGGGGAAAAGTCAGAAAACGTTTCACACACACACACACACACACACACGCACACTCACACGCACACGCACACACACACACACACACACACACACGCACACGCACACTCACACACACACACACACACACACACACACACACACACACACACACACACACACACACACGCACACGCACACTCACACACACACACGTCAGAAATTTTGAAGACCAGGTTTCCAAACTATGAATAAAAATCAGAGGGTAGCACCTCTCAAAATTACGCTACCGGATAGTGTGGAATACGGGCATGCTCCGCTTACTCCCCACCTATTTCTCCACGACAGACCTGCTTTTATCGCAGAGTAGCTATTTATTTATGTATTCTGAGTCAGACTTCTGTCCACCCGCGAGCTCCAACTATTTCCAGTACAATCGAAGGAATTCCGAATGTAGACGTTAACGTTCTCCAATTTTACTGAAGGTGTTCGATCATGGGTGGGCGAAAATCTAGACTGAAATATCTGTTCACCCCGCCATGTACAGGCCATAAAACGGCCAATGTCTCACCGTCGACTGCGTACCACGCGTTGCGCGACGGAAGCAGACGGGTTTTGGCCGTCGCGCGACGAGTTTTGGTCGCCGCGCGACGTTTCGGCCGCCGCGCGGCGGCCAAAACCCGTCTGCTTCCGACGCGCGTGCGGTCGCGCAACGCGTGGTACGCAGTCGACGGTGAGACATTGGCCGTTTTATGGCCTGTATAGTCAGGTCCGTGGCTTGTTTCCTAAAAAAAAAACATTTAAACCACACCAGCGGCTGGCGAAGGCGGTCGCGAGCGCCGGCCAGCTAATCGATTGACGCCGAGAGAAGAGCGCAGCTGATCAGCTTATCATACCGCCAGCGCTCTTATGGAGGATCTCCTACTCGTTGGCAAGAGCGTACGCGGAAGAAGAAGTCGTCTACAAAGCCGTCAACCTTCCGAAGTCAAAGGTCCTCGACTATACCTCCCAGAATTAACTCTTTCATCAGTCCTGGAGCCAATTTTTTCGGTTACGGATCAGCATAAACCGGCTCTGCTGATCCGTTGTCTACTCATCCGTGCCGGAATCGAAGCAAACCCTAGACCCCCTCGCCGTATTCGATGGCCCTGCACCCAGTGTGGTACCTCAGCCGCAGCAGGGAGTGTCCAACGTATCTAGTGCAGAAAATGGACCCACGTGAGGCAATGTTCTGGCCTCAAGTCCTTCAAGAATGCGGAAAGCTTGTACTTATGCCCTAACTGCATAGCCGGGTCAACACAACAATCGCAGCCTATCAACTCAGACTCATTAAAGGTAATTCAATGGAACATAAATGGCTTTCGCAACAAAGCAGTTGAACTGGAAGCTCTTGCTCATCGCATAGGGGCCGATATTGTAGGACTACAAGAAACCAAGTTGGACCCAAGCTATGGTACAGCTGCTGTCCAAGGCTACACGTGCCTGAGGAAGGACAGATCGAGCTCAGGAGGTGGAGAGGCAATTCTCGTCAAAAGCAATCTACAATGCAGTGTGGTTACCCCTGGAACTGATGATGGTACTACGGATTCCATCTCCGTAACTGTAGAAGCTAAGTCCGGGGCATGTACACCTTCACAATATCTACTCTCCGCCAAGATCCTCATGTCCACCCTCTTACGTATTGTCCATTTCTCCGTTCCTGACATGCGGTAAGTCCACAATCGTCATGGGAGATGTTAACGCTCATAGCGCTCTCTGGTCACTCCTGCGAAGAAGACCAACGCGGACAGGACCTTGAAGAGGAAATTTCCCATTCCAATCTAGTGATCTTCAATGACGCCACACATCCTACAAGGAAGCCGACGCATGGAAGACCCTCATCACCGGACCTCTCCTTCTGTTCGCAGGACTTGGCATCGTCGGCCGTTTGGGACACCTTGAGCACAGGAGCCAGTGACCATCTAATACTGATGGAATTCAAGAACGAAGCCCCTGTATCATCATCGCCGAGGACCACGTTCGTCAAGTTTGAAAAGGCGAACTGGATCAAGTTTTCATCAGTGTTGGAGCAACAGTCGGTTGGTTTTGCCCTTCGTGCAAACCCGCAGCAGATGAACCGATTTCTCACATCAGCCATTAGGGCAGCAACTTTGCAATCCATTCCTAAGGGCAGACGTAAGGCTTTTATTCCATGCCTATCCGAAGCTGCCAAAGTCCTGATACGCGAAAGATACACCATTCGGGGAATAGATTCTAGCGACACCCGAATTCCCGAGCTCAACAAGGAGATCGCAGATGAAGTGAAGATGGATCGACAACAGACAATCTATACGGCCTCAACATCGGACAGGTCATGACACTGCTCAATGAGTGTTTGAAATGCAACATATTCAGGTGGAATGGAGAGTATTACAAGCTGATAAGAGGACTCGCGATGGGACAAAGGTTAGCTCCGATTCTGGCAGTCTCTTTCATGTCGAAAGTAGAAAGTCCCATTTTGGATAGCATTCCATTGCTGTACTGTCGCTACATAGATGACTGTTTCATCGTGTGCTCTACCCAATATGAGATGGACCAATGTTTTGAAATTTTGAACCAGCAATCAGAGGATATCAAATTTACTCGAGAAACTCCGAAGGACAATTGGCTAGCCTTTCTGAATGTGGAAGTTCACATTTCTCGAGGAGTGTGCCGGACAAAGTGGTATCGGAAGCCGACTAGCAAAAATATAATCGTTCATTGCAGTTCGGCCCACCCCAGGAGAACGAAAAGGGCAATTGTAGCTGGTATGTTAAGGACAGCAGCTTCTGTTTCATCAGGTATCGAGGAAAAGTCAGTTTCCATTGAAAGGGCCAAATCTATAGCGATTGCTAACGGATACGCCCCGGCGATATGGAAGGTCAGAGAAGAGGGACGACGCTATGCATGTGATCAACGCGATGACGGTAGTACGAAAATACCTTTTTGTCTGCCTTTCATCTCTGAAGAGTTGAGCACTGAAGTTCGAGCATGCATCCGAAAGGCTGATCTGCAGGATTCGGTCAGATTAGTCGAGATCCCACCGGCTACTCTCAAAAAACAGCTGACACGTAACCGTCTGTACGACAGACTTTGTACAACTCCTTCATGCCTGGTCTGCCCCTTCGGAAGAGAGGGTGATTGCATGATCTCTGGGGTTGTGTACCTCATTTCATGTCAACTTTGCAAGGAAGAGTACATTGGTGAGACGGGCAGACCACTCTGTCTTAGAATAAAAGAGCACCTCTGCGGTCTTAATAAGTCCAAAACTTCCACGCCTTTAGGAGACCACCGCGTCCGCGTACATGGCGATGCGCTATTTGAAATCACGGTAATTATCTTAGCGCGCGAGGCTGACATTTCTGCGCGCAAAACGCTCGAGGCATTCTGGATCGCTGCAAGGAATCCAAAAATCAATCGCAGGGAGGAGTGCGTCGCAATTACCCAAGATTTGGCGCCTTACATGGACCTCTGCGGGCTATGTCACCTTAATCAGTCGCCCTAGGTGGTCCTTTAAGGCAGGTCGCTACCATATATAAGAGGACCCTGGGCGCGAGTCTCATCCCCTGCGTTTGTCTACATCTGAGGGTGACTCGTTGAGCTCGTCGGCTCACAGTCTAAGGTTGGTCTGTTTTTTTCCTTACCTCTTCGCGTCGTGGGTGGTCCGGCCTCCCACTGAAGGCGATTCTGTTGAATGAAATGGCGCTTGATCGAATAGTTTTTCAAAATGCTCTCGAATTTCCAGGCTCCGAAGAAGGCGAAGACGCCGAAACGTCAGCCGAATAAATCTGTATCATACTCGGTTTGAAGCTGCACATAACATTTGCCAAGACTTGGAGAGCTTTTGTGGAGGGCATAGACCACCGCACAAACTCCTCCAAGCTCTGGTCCACCATGAAAGCACTTGATGGCCGATCAGCGAAGCCGAACCCCTTCCAACTTCTGCATAAAGGCCAGCCGATCAACAACAACAAGGCGGCAAACATTCTATGCAAGCAGTTCGGCTTTCCTTGTCCTCACAGAAGCCTAAAATCGTCCCGGAGGACCTACAGATGGATTGAAACTTTTCCGAGTTTCGACAAACCCATCATCACGGCCGCCCTCATCGACGCCTCTTTGAAGAAATGCAAGCCTTCTAGAGCTCTGGACACAAGTGGTGTGGCTCCTATTATGCTCAAACATACAGGACCAATTTTCCGCGAATGCCTCAGAGCGCTTTTCAACAGGACCCTGTCAACAGGGCGGATACCAGCGTCATGGAAGGAAGCCAGGATATTTCCTCTGCTGAAGCCCGGAAAACCTGCCAAAGATCCGAGCAGCTACAGGCCCATTTCGATTATCTCATCCATGGCCCGTACTCTGGAGAGATCCATTCTGCCTACATTGGAGACTCATCTGCGAATACCCAGCTGGCAGAATGGTTTTCGAAGAGATTTCTCCACCACCTCCGCCCTGGTCGAACTCACTGGAATCATCATAGATGGAATGAATGAGAAGAGACCACCAAGCCGCTCACTTATGGTGGCGTTGGATTTGAAGAAGGCCTACGATACTGTGGTCACATCCACCCTCTGTCAGAAATTAGAAGAATCACCGCTACCTAGAGGCCTGACCCGCTAGATTGCAAGCTATCTAAAGGGCAGAACAATTCACACAGAGTTCAAGGGAAAAACGTCTAATGTGAGACTGGTGCGCTCCGGGGTGCCCCAAGGAGCAGTGATTCCGCCGCTCCTTTTCTCGTTCTACATCGCTGACCTTCCGAGACCCCCACCAGAAGTACATCTCATTGGATACGCGGACGACCTCACACTGATCGCTTCGGACCCTAAAGTTACAACCTGTGAGAAACATCTCAGCGACTACCTGCCAATCTTAACAACAGCCTTAGAAGACCTCCATCTTCAACTTTCACTTCAAAAGACAACTGTTTCCCTGCTAACGACCCACACTGCTCAAGCGAAGTACGTGCCGAAAGTCTTCATAAACGGGATGCAAATTTCTCACGAAGGAAACCCTACGATTCTTGGTTATCAATTCGATACGGTGATGACGGGACGTTAACACACGGAGGCTGTTCGCAATAAGACAGCTAAACGAGCAATCCTCCTTGAAGCTTTGGCGGGAAGGAACTGGGGTAAAAACAGAGAGCTGCTAACTACAGCCTATCGTGCCATCGGCCAATCAGTGATGTCTTACGCAGCCCCAGCATGGAATCCGCTCTTGGCGTCGTCACATTGGGATCGGCTACAAGCTTGTCAAAATACAGCTCTGAGAACTGCGACGGGAAGCCTAGCGATGGCGAGCACAACCCACCTGAGTAACGTGTCTGGAATCATGCAGTGCAAGCCCATAATGAGATGCTGTCACTTCAATATCGAACAGTTGCGGCACTCGACCCTGAACACCCATCTCACGACATGATGAGGATGCCGGCACCGCCGCGACAGATTGGGAGGCACGTCAGAACACTCGCAGCTAACCCTCACGGCGGCTGCGGGGTGTAACTCGTCCAAACGCACCCGCTGCCCGTGGAATTCCGTCAGGAACTGAAACCTACCGGTGTGCAAAACCCTTGTATGAAGGGCACACCTTCACAGCTACAAAATAGAATCTGATCCCGCTTTGTGTTGCTTTGCAGATGCTCCTCGTAAAGTTGATGTACAGAGATGGGCCGACTCCAACATGGAAAGGCTTCGTCTTCTGCGCGAGGAGCACACCCAGCTTGTTCGAGGATATCTGGAGAAGGCGGCTGTGAACCCTATTTTAGGAGCAGTGCCGCCTCGGGTTTGCGAGACCGAGTCTCAACTCGGCCGGCGAGCCAGATGTGCTCTCGCCTCGCTGCGCTGTGGTCACTTTCATCTGCTAATGTCTTACGCCAACAAGATCGACAGCAGCCGACCAGACGCATGCCCGGACTGTGGTGCTCCCGGACACGACGCGGCGCACTTGTTCATGTGCCCGAAGAGACCTACCTCCTTAACAACAATGGACCTCTGGACGAATCCTGCGAAGGCCGCCCAGTTCCTCAACCTATGACAAAAACCACTTTGAGGCTGCAGAAGAAGAAGAAAAAGTGTTGCTTTGCAGCGTTGTTAAGAGAGCAAGGTGGACGAGTTGTCCGCCACCCCGACAAGGCAAGAACCGAACAGCCCTCTCCTTCAAAACACAACGAAACCAAGTTTCTTCAGATAGAGGTCAAGTGAGGCTCCTGTTCTCCTAAATGTGAGCTATTCCCGATGGTAAAACATGAATTAGTGGGAAAATAGGGACAGCATGCGGTGATTTGACGAGCTAACTCCCGCAGCCGCCGTGAGGGTTAGCTTCGAGTCGTCAGAACTGTCACGCCAATGACGGTAAGGCCAGGAAAAGCTGAGAGCATTCGCAAAGAAGTTCACAAGGAGTTTGTGAAAGAATTTTTGGGAACTATGAACTCTCCCCTGCTGAATGAACCGCCGCCGCAGATCGCGCAAGAGATTTAAACCACCCGCGCCAGCCGCAGGTGAGATTAAAACCACCCGCGCCAGCCGCGGGTGAGATTTAAATGTTTTTTTCTTGAGGAAAAAAGCCACGGACCTAACTGTAATTCAGAGTCCAAATGGGCACAATGACGGCTTTGCTCATTCGCTTGTGAAGAGTTCAGAAAGCGTTGAAACAGAATGAAACCTGATGGAATAATCATCTTCCGGTTGTAAATAAAGGCGGTAGAAAATATAGGAAGAAAGCATAAGCGGCCAAAAGGCACAAGCGCTAGCGCGCCGTTCGTCGTATGCCGCAGCGTGCATTGGCGCGTCGTAGGAAGGATATCCACTGTGCACAGAAGTAGCATTTTGGCTTGCCATTTCACAGAAAAACGCATTCGTAACTATAGCAGTTGCACGTTAACCTCGTATTAGAAGTCATAGAGAAAGGAAGGGATGTATTGTGCTGTTGTTTCCGAAGAAACACTCTATCAATTGATTTTTGCAGTGAATTACCTAGTATGAGGGTACATCCTTATTCTGTCGTCAACCACTGCCAAATTTCAAGTTGTACCAGACGGAGAGCGGAAGCCCCTCGAATACCCCATTTTTCAAAGGAAGGGAAACGTTTAAGGGTTCGGAACAGGGGTTTGCGGCAAAGGAATTTCAAATTTCGGCAAACGGCAACGGCAAACCCCAAAAATGACCGGCAAACGGCAAACGGCAAAACGGCAAATTCTGTTTTGTATCATAATACGCCAACATTCGCGAACAAGGGAGGGTTACCAACTTTAGATGGACTTTCGGGATGCAATTTCAATATGTTCTAGGGGGAGGACAGTGTTTCAGTATCCCATGCTCAGAATCTGCTAAATGCCTCAGGCAATCCCTAAAAAGGTGAAAATCTGATCAAGGCCAGAACGGTTCGACCGAAGCGAGTAGAGCCGATTTAACGATTGAATTACCTTTAGGTGTGTTCAGAATAGATTTAGAAAATTTTGGTGCATTGATTCTGTTTAGATCAGAAATTATGCATTGTTGCCCAAATTCTGATCTATTCTGAACATACACCAAGGTAAATCAATTATCAAAGCAGCTCTACTCACTTCGGTAGAGCCGTTCTGGCCTTGTTCAAATTTGTATCTTTTTTAGGGACTGCCTGAGGCATTTAGCAGATTTTGAGTGTTGGATATTGGAACACTGTCCCCCCCCCCCTTAGAACATATTAAAAGTGCATCCCGAAACTCCATCTGATGTAGGCAACCCTTCCTTGTTAGTCATGTCGTATTCCATGCAATATCTGCCACTTACTATGAGTCTGGCGTTTCAATAGCCTTTACAGGAAGGAACATCCTTTATATCAGAAGCTACTTCGAAGCCCCAGGTGATCAATAGTCAGTACCAAGATTAACAAGGCTGTAAGCTTCTCCATCGCCAGCGATAATTCTATTAATTCCTCTCCATTTGAAGTTTCCGTACAAATCAACGCTAGAGATTCAAAAGATGGGCGTCTTCTTAAGCAGTGCAAAGTGTAACAGGCCCGCAAAGGATTTTCTAAAAGGGGCCTGCGGCCAGCGCGTCCCAGCCTAGACGATCCATGGGAGATCAGCAAACCGTACGCAAGCTTGGTGCGATAGGGGTTCGCGCCGGCCCAAAGACTGTGGACGATACTGGTACCATAATCAGATGCGAATAGAAGGGTGAATACGCGATGATTGGTCAGGATTGATGGCGAAATACAGTTCACACCGCGATCAGCGGCGCGCGGTTTAGGCTATAACCGGAGTCACAAGTATTACTGTTAGTAGCAAGTAGTAGGCTCAAGGATTCCAATTTCGCTCACTTCAAACTACGATTGAATGGTTACCCTTGTGAGGCTACAGGAATGGAGTCAGACCAGCCTAGTTGAATGCAGTGCTCACGGTAAAAGCAGCCTTCGAATTTTCAAATCAAGAGCTCCGAGGGGCATGTTGATCGAATGCGCAGAATGAGGACGTTTGACTGGTATACTCTGTTTATCTTGAATTGCACAAAACACGGTCCGCCAATAGTCCTCTAATTGGCCCGCTAGTACCGTAGGGAACGTCCACGACGCGTTCTCGGCAGACCCGGGTGTACACCCGGTGTGCAGAGCAATCGATTCGTCAATGCCGTCACTCGGCCACCCACCCTGCCACCCGGGTCTGGCGAGAACGCGTCGTGGACGTACACTACGGTACTAGCGGGCCAATTAGAGGACTATTGGCGGACCGTGTTTTGTGCAATTCAAGATAAACAGAGTATACATGCGACGCGCGCGACGGAAGTCCGCTGCGCTCACTTCGTCGCTGGGGCGTCGCGTGCAGTGCGCTAGCCAGCTGGACTGCTCTTCGGCTCTTCCCTTTGTGCGTATTCGGCCTACAAGCTAGCACGAGGCCAATTGCAGCAAGCTGGGCTGTCGGCTAGAAACAAGCAATAAATCGCTTCATACGGTCCCAAAACTTGAATGTGGTTTACCCGCCCAACTTACCTCCCCTGTGGCTACCGAGGAAGTGGGTGGAGCGAGTACACTACGTTCAAGTTTCGGGCCGTATATTGCTATTGGTTGCTCGTTTTGAGCCGGTTTCCCACACTGTTGTTGCAATGGGCCTCGAACCCTTCGATTTCTGGTGAAAATTTGAATGCCGTTTTAATCGTTGCCTTCAACGATTTTTCATTTTTTCATCTTTACACCATTTCCTAGCAAACCCAGCTCTGCCATTAAGTCAACCTTTCATTTCAGCTAGTGATCTCGAATCAGATTTCCTTGACCACTGCCTTTAATGACCGCTGTGAATATTGATCAACTTTTAAAAAGCCGGACAAAGTGTTTGTAGAATTGATAATTTTCCTGTCCCAATTATTAACATCAGCCAACCAACCGACGATAAGTGGGCCTATATACTGTGCTTATCTGGGCCAAATTCCGGTCCGCAATTGCGTCTCGACACGCTTTGCGGCCGCACGCTCTCGAGTCAGAAGAGCTTCCAGCGCTGCAGCCGCCGATGTGGTGACTCTGGGTGGGTTTCGGAAGCTGGAAACTAAGAAAAATTGGAGAAAATTGTATAAAAAGTCACATCGAGTCGGCTTTGGCGCCGGAAACCCGACTGACTCGAGCGCGTGCGGCTGCAAAGCGTGTCGAGACGCAATTGCGGACCGGAATTTGGCCCAGATAAGCACAGTACATGAGTTCTCCACTGGTTCATATGTCCAGATAAGGCTGCTTTTGCGCTACAGCTTTGATATGACTTGGTATATGTAATCTTAGAACTTGCAGTAATCGGTATGCCTCTGAAAAAGTTTTTTACGATTTTGGCATTTGATGATTAAAAAAGACATTTGGAGGCTCCCGAACAATTTAGAACTCTAACGAACTCCTCTGATTACCCAGTCGAGATGTTTTCATAAGTTACTGATTGAAAGGATAAAATTATACATTGAATGAACCAGAACCAGAAGCTGGAACTAGTCAAAATAATTATTTATAGCAGCTCCGAATTGGTGACTAATACAGAGACTGCGGTTAGGGAAATTCTGTTGTTTCAACGAATTTTCGCCGAAAATTTGCCGTTTTAGACGACAATTTCGGCAAACGGCAACGGCAAACCCCAAAAATGGCTGGCAAACGGCGATCGGCAAACGGCAATTGCCGCACACCCCTGGTTCGGAACCACGAGGTAAGGAAGACTATTGGATTGATGCTTATTGTATTTGGGAAGCTCTAGCACCCAAGCCCAAACTTTACACAGAAACTGGAACTCCACGAATTCTACGTGAATGTGAAATGCTCCGCCAAATTTTCAAAATAGGTTAGAAGCTCAAGTTATCGATTTTTTTACGTGGGTGCGAAACTGTCCTTCGACCCTACAACCCCCCCCCCCCCACCCACTCCTGCATATGAGCCCTTTCATCATTACACAGTGACATACTTGTAAGAAAGGTTCTGTTCTGAGACCGCTGGATTGGATTTCTCGCCAAGGAACAGCTTGCCTATCTGTGTTGACGTCAGAAAAAGGTTACTCGTTAAAACAACTTGCTCTATGTGAAAGCAAATGAAGTTGAAGTGTAAGTAGATTCCACACATCGACCTTGTAGAACCTATTAGTTTGCAGAAGGACAAAACTGAAAAACTCGAAAGATAGGCGAATTAGTTTCGAATTTAGTAGCGGAATGACTGGAATCCCTTCGTATCAGGTTTACTCGAATTATATTTCATGGGTTCATTGCTCACGGCCAAAGCCTATGTTTATGTATTTTCTTAATTTGGGAAACATCGGAAGCGGTGATAATACATTTTTGGCCATGCATCGCACCGAAAAACCTTTCCTGTGCCCAGTGGATATAGTTCTTACGACGCACCATTGCACACTGCGCCATACGACGAACGGCGCGCTAGCGCTTGTCCAAAAAACAAGATCATACCGAGCCAAATTCCGACCAATTGTTATAATCGCATTCTTCGAAGTCACTGAACCTTGACGATGCAAATTTGATAGCGATTCGACTCGAATAGTGCATTGTAGAGAATAACAGTATGTGCAATTAGTTGTCTGTGATGCATCACTAAAAACCATCTGCAAGGAATGATAAGGCTATTGAAGGAATCCACATATGAAACGAAATCTGCGTGAAACACTCCAAATGACAGAACACTTCAATTCAAGAACTTTATTTCAGCTCCAATCTTCACAATTATGACGTGAATTGCTAGATGGAAGGAATACCACAGATTACAAAGCAACGTGAACATCACATGGGTTC
This sequence comes from Aplectana chamaeleonis, assembly GCA_029168955.1. NCBI lineage: Eukaryota > Metazoa > Nematoda > Chromadorea > Rhabditida > Cosmocercidae > Aplectana > Aplectana chamaeleonis. The sequence continues at coordinate 296,426 of JAPDOI010000547.1, read as the reverse complement.
GGGCTTCCCCTAAAACTCAAAACGAAACACGAACCACTGGTTAAAATTTCACAGGAAGGCTTCAGAATGGGCTCACTTTGTAGACACAAAAGCATATGAAAAGTGTTGAGGACAGAATTTTCTGCAAATAAACAGCAGGAGTAAACCAATCAAAGCTACTGCTGTATTATTATTTAACGCATATAACACCTGTTGAGATAGTAAATGGAAATTAAACTATTTGAATTTTCAGGTTTCGCGCGCAGGCCAATCAGAGCGCGGAGTTGTTTTAGAGCGCCAACAATATCAATCCGGCCTGCACACAAGGCTCGCTCATCTTTTGCTGGCATCTCTGAACCTCATCACTCAAAAGTCGCAAAAAAAGCCAGGCAATGAATATTCCGCAACTAATATCATCAGTCCTCCCAAAATGGTTATCTGGCCGCGCTCCCAGTACAAAAGCTTTCATGGAACAACGCCCACTATCCTGTGGAACCACGATAACCTTCTTGAAACACATCAGTAGGTTGATCTTGGAGCATGGCTATGCGTAAATGAATCGAAACTTCCGTAAATCATAGGAAATTAACTCTCAGAAAATCGAAAATCACAAAGCATAGCCCTTCTCAGCAGCCTTGGAGTCAGGGTTAGCGCTATTCAAGGCATGGGAATCATTGCCATAACTCAGGCAAACTGATATTAGCAAGGGACTAGCAAAAGTCCAGTCTCCGCCCCATTTTCTACGTTGCAGGCTCAAGGCCGATCAAGGGAGCACTGCTGCTAGGTGTGTGGTCGCACTTGATTGGTCGGGGGCGTGTCTGTCCATTAGAGATTTAGACTCCCTTGCTGATTCGGAATGACCACCGCTCGACATCTACTCCCTTGCTCTTGCAGCGCTAGACGAGGCATCGCGATGATGTCGTAACCCCGCCCACTCTCCGCTGTGATTGGTTCAATGAGCTTACTTCCCTTGCTGCTGTCACAGTTCAGCCCTCTTGCTGATTCCGGATTTGGAGAGGTATCCCCCCTTGCTAATATTGTTTTCGGAACAGCCAATAGGAAGAGTTCACCTCCCTTGATGCTGTTGTTTCTACTATTCCCTTGATATTCCCTTGAACTTGCAACGCTCTCCCTCCCATGACTTCTGACCCCTTGATGTTGGTAGAGGGGTCCCGCAGCGAATTCGGCTTTGCGATCCCCTTGCTGCTGGAATAAACCAAAAAAATCGATCATATGTACCATTGATCAGCGTCGTGTGATGTCATCCGGTCATCCTGTTGTAATCGACCTTTTTTCGTTCTAATTTCTAATCATCTTGATTATGTCTGGGCAAATCTGTAAGATACTCAGTTTTGTGTACATCCGTATCGCTCCTATCCCCATTTAGTCTACAGCAAAAATGTTTGATTGTAACCGATTCAGATGAATATGCTTTAGACACAATTCTATCTAGCGAAGTCTTATCAATTTCCACATAACTTTATCAAAAACGGCCTGTGCGGAACATACGGCACTGAAGATGATGGAAACTCCTCCCTTCTATCAAAGAATACTAACTTTGGGTGGACAGCTGAAAAAGGTCGCTCCAATACCAAAATGGTGCTCCAATGCACCCGGACGCGCTCCGTCTTCACGGCGAGCGTTTTCGGCGGCAACAAGTAATTTGAACTCGTGAGCAGCGTCGCGCGCGTACGCGGAGGGCTGCGGTGCGTGTGACCGGCGTCATATCAATTCGCTTCGAAGTTTTTTGCTCCCGTGCGTGTTGGTTCTTCGCTAGTTAGTTCTGTTGGTTCTTAGCTAGTTCTTCGCTGGTTTCCCGCTCAACTCAACCCTTTCCACGTTTTTTTCTATTCTGGCTTTGCGAGAGAATGGGGACGGGGAAGGCGTAGAGTTTCACGTAGAAATGAAATATGTGAAGGAATAGTAAAAGGTAGGGTTTAAATGGCAAAAATGTGAATTCTAACAATGAAAAATCATTCTAACAATGGCAAAAATTGTTGTCACCCGTTTTTATTGTCTTATGCATTGTATAAAAATGAACTTCCGTTAATTTTTATACAATGTACCGTTCACTGTCCGCAAGACCCATAGACGCTTCGAAGCGAAATTCCGCTACCCCTCTCCACTGCATTTCGTGCAGTACTCCCGGAGGCGCCATAGCGATTTCACGCTGACATGAAACCCCGCCCACTTCTTACGGCTCCAGGCGCCATGAATTCGAAACCATGTTCATTATAATGCGGCATTTCACTTTACCACCGACAACCACCGCTATATTGAGTACCTTAATTTTTCAGGGCAGACGTTCGTCAGTATACATTGAAGGAAGGCCGCTTGACTTCACGCTTGGTAGGTTAAAATCAGTGTTTGGCCCTGGGTATGGAGCTTAATACGGGGGGGGGGAGCCTGAGCTGGGGTCTGGTGGGATGCTGTGAGCTCAGCCGTGAAGTAAAGTGAACCACTAGTATGCACGTTTTATTATGAGTTCACTTTTAAGAATAATTCGATAATACCTACCACTTTACATGAAATAGGGGAGTGAGCTCTGAGAATATCAACTAATTTTCGAACTATCACTTTTTTGGAAGGTTTGAGAGAATCGCCAAAAGTTCGACCAAATCACGCATCTGGGGCGGGGGTTCTGAGTGAATTCGGCCTTCTCCACACCTTCTGCAGCACCTTAGCCACAATAACCAGCTCTGTTTTCTGATGGAGCAAGTAATCCCCAAAAAATTTTTTTTCAGAAGAGACCTCTTACTGAGTAGTGCAGACGGACTGTTGGGAAGTGCAGAGCCATTTAACTGGATCGACGTTTTTTGAACACCATTGTGTCGAACACATTCTTTTTGATTGCTAAAAAGCCGTGTGTGTTTCTTGTGTTTCTTCCCCCTGAAACACGAGGGGATATCCTCGTGTGGGATAGAATGGATTATTGTGAAGTGAATTCCAGCAACTTTACTGTAATAATATTGTCATCCGCTTTTCTGAAGAAAAACGATGGTAAAACACTGCTGCTATACCCTCCTATCAGCTCTCTACCACAGAGAAAGGGGTAAATGCTAAAAGTATGCCATTTCTCATCGTTTTGATTCATACAAAACGAGGATATTATGGTTACGGAAAAGTTTTCATTGTCCATTCCATAGCTATCGATGCTAAACCCGGCGGGGACACCTTTGTGCTAAGGGGAAGATGTGTGAACTACCCCAGGTTTCGCATCAGTGTAGTTTCCCTTTTTGTAAATATTGTCACTTCATTGTGCCTATCTCATGTGCAGGTGAATTTATGGGTTTTCGTTATTACCGGTACAGTAGGATCTTTTTCTATAGCATTTTTGCGAATGGCGTTTTACAAACTCCTCGGCCAAGACATCGAGAAACTTGACGAAACTTCAGTATGTTACAGAGTATCAGAAGCTTTCCTTAACACATGCACAAGCTCCAGTTCTGCATGGGCAGTTCTTGAATATGAGATTTATTCGCGTTTCCGTGGTAATATTTCAAATGAGGGCTATTCTCTCAAAACATGGCTAATACGATTTCAAACGCATAGCAGTTATCCGCCATTAGAAGATATTCTGAATCGTAGTATAAACTTGTAAGAAAACAATCTCTATCAAGATTTTTCTGAAGACCGAAAACTAAACGGATTATGGCATATTTTTTGAAAATGTACCCCTACAAAACTAATTGCTCTAAAACCCATCTTTATGGGCTTTGACAAAGTACACCTGTCACACGAATTTGGCCATTTTTCGTTCACGTCTAAGAGAGATACGTGGTAGGGGCGAAATTGCATAATTTCATTTCGAATTCATTCCCAGAAAAATTCTGGCAGAGATTATCTTATCACAAAGTAATACAACGATTCAGAAGAGCTTCTCATGAAGATTATTTGTTACGGGTTTGGGATATTAATATCTATGTTTCGAGGGTATAGTTCTATTTTGAAATTTCACAGGGCAATTGTGAATAAATTCCATATTTGAAAACTGCTCACTCAAAAATTAAACTTGTGTGTGTGTGAAGCAAGGCATGTGATAACCCATAACATACTAAAGTCTCGTCAAGTATCGCTAAGCCCAGGCCCGGAAATGTATGAAAACAGTATCCGCCAAAAGGTCATGTCATTAGATCTATGACCGCTACTGTGTGTAATACTTATTTCCTTGGATGTTATTCATGCATATAGGTGATGCAATGCTAATGCAATAGGTGCTGTACGTGATCTTATGTCGAGTGCTACCGTTAGGTTAATATGGAGCTGTGGAGATAGGTAGGATAGGGAGAATGAATAGGTGACAACTGGGAAAGGTGTCTCTTGACTACTGGGGAAGGTGTCTCGGTATAAAACTATACTCTGGGATCGAGATGAGATACTCATGGTATCTGTGAAAGATTTTCAAACCTGTAAATGTCTTTGTTTCTGTAGTATAGTTTTTTTCTCATACTTTTTCACTTTTCTTTGTTGTTTGTTTTGTGTATTAGAAGTTACCCATGTTTGTTTAATGTATGGTTGTGTACCTTGTTTCCCATACTTTGTTTTATTTGTTCTTTGTTTTTCGCATTAAAAATTAGCCATGCTTGTATAATGTGTGGTTGTGTACCTGTATAAGGACAAAGAGGATGAACGAGCTCGCATCGTATAGTAAGATCCAATTTAGTGACTGGGGCACGATTAGAGCTCTTTTTTTGTACCGGGGCTAAAAAATTCCAATAACTGCAGCAAGGGAGACGAGGAAACTTTAGCAAGGCAGGAGAAGTATGGAGAGATTAGACATGACCTCCCTTGCTAATATACCGTAGCTTTTGAACACCCCTTGCTCTCCGAGGATGACTCCCTTGCAAAAAACAGCGAGTCTTTGCAGGCCCCTTGTACTTGGAACAAAGCCCCCCTTGCTCTTCGAGAATGACTCCCTTGCAAAAAATATCGAGTCTTTGCAGGCCCCTTGTATTTCGAACATAGCCCCCTTGCTAAAATCTACGACTCGATGCTTTGTGAATTTTTCTCCTCTCTTGAAGGCCCATGCAAGGAGCCTGGTAACGCCCCTTTTTCACCAGCAAGGCAATGACTTAACCCTTGCGCCTGTCCTGCTAGCCGCTTGCTAATACCGAATTGCCTGAGAATGTCGATATTTACACGACAGTTTTGAAGAATGCGTGGACGATGGCTAAAACATTGACGATGACCCACTTTTGTGACATGCTGGTTCACTGAAAGGGCTGGAACTATTGAAGAAGTTTTTTTCTGCAGTTTTCGCACGTTCCTTGGGACTGACTACCTAGAGCACACGATTCGAGGGGAAACCTCGAAATCGAAATCCTGTCCGGACCCTGCCTTTTTTTGTTAATTAGGGTGTTCAGATAAAAATGCGACTACAAGGGAACCGCTATTAGTCAGCCTGGCCATTCCGTTTTTTCCGATTATGATTTTCGCAGCTGTCTAAACCCACTCTGAAAAAAAAAGTTATAGGCGTTTTTCGCCAGATTTTCATACATATTGTACCTCCCAACACGCGCATTAGTCTTTGGAAAATCGGGAAACTGTCCTCATAATTTTGTTCAGCGCCCAAAACAACCCTTCTGAGCAGTTTGAGGAAAGGCCCATTTTCCAAACTTTGCGCAGACTGATAGCATTTTGGACTTAGACGGATTTTCGGTTGGGTGTTTGATTATACCTCAAGGCTCTGAAAGCGTTTTGAAAAGATGTTCCAGATTTGACTTAGAATCCTCCTAGGTGAGTCATTTAGGGCGCTATTCACGAATCTGGGGTTTATTTGTCGATTTTCCGAAGTTTTCGACTTGATTCGTTCAAAGCAAATTTGATAGCAAATCGCGATTTTGACGATTTCCGTAATGGATCGATAGGCAAGCCCCGAAATTTTCTGTGTCGGTTTTCCGGAGTACTGAGCACGAACCTGTGGTCCGTTTTCCGTGGACGACTTTTGACGATTTCCGAAGTGCTACGATAGATAATGCTCAAATTGTTCCTCTGGGTGTTATTTGGAGTGCTGAACACGGATCAGATTACGGTAGATTATGATGGGTACACGGTAGTTCGGTCAAAGTCCCAGATTTGACTCAAAATTTGAATGAAGCATGCATGCACGGTGATTTGGGGCGGCGAATACGAATTTAATGTCCACTTACTTACCGTAACCTTCAGTGAACCTCGGAATTTCAACAAGCGAATCCCAGATTCGTGTTCAGCACCCTAAACTGCCTCTGCTTACAAATTTTGAGCCAAATCCGAATTTTTATTTTTCAAAACGCTCTAAAAATTTCATGGGGGGTACCCTTACCTTGCCGCCAGGCTTTGAAAAACGCGTTTTAACTTTTTTCAGAGTGGTTTTAGGCAGCTGCGAAGATTATAATCGGATTCCACGCTAGAAACGGTTATAGAAAAATGCATTTCATCCGGAATGGCGAGGCTGACTAAAAGTGGTTCCCTTCTCAGAAACTCAACGGGTCCGACCGCAGATTTCTGTCGGGTCGAACCCCTTTCCGTTTTCGCCCCTCACTTCTTCCAACTGAGACGACGTGGGGGGAGAAGTAAAATTTATTCCCCCCCCCATGTCGTCTCACTTGGGACTACATGGAGGAACAATGCTAAAGGGTCCAACCCGAGACAGAAATCTGGGGATGGACCCCGTTCGAGCTGGGGTCGGACCCGGCGAATGTCTGAGTTGTAAGTTCAGATTTTCATACGAAAGAAGTATTAACATTTCATTTCATGTTATTTTCTCCACAACTATCAGTAACATACTGCCAATGTTCATGAACAAGCTGGATGCCCTGCTTTCAAAACTGAGTCGAATGTGGGTCAAAACTTGATCGCTCAGATGCGTCTCATTGATTGTCGAACTCGTTTCGCGCCAGAACGTGCTGCATCGAGCAGGAAACATGGCCTTTGGAAGATGCGATGTCCGAAATTCAAGGACGTGAAAAGTCTTCAAACTCTCGATGGACGACTTTTGCAATGCGCGGTTAACCGCTGCCATGGAGCAGTTTCGTCCGAGACGTAACCACCCCCACTCATTATAGCACCATGCCCGCTCAAAGACAGTGTTCAAGATAATCTTCGATTTTGAGATTATTCGCTAAATCGGTATTTCGGCCCCTCATAGAACTGAAATGACGAAAAAAAACGAGAAAAACGCACCAGAAGGGCACGAAATCCTTTACTCACACCCGCCTCTTTACTCTCACAGGAACCGTTCGTTGTGACAATGAGAACTTTTGCGGACCCGTCTTTTGCAATTCTCTACTCTCTGTTGCTCCGTTCTTCCCTTCGTACCCTAATTAATACTGTTCTGCCTCAAATATTCTTCCGTTTTCGACTAGCCCCATTTTTCACTGGTTGCAACCACCGTGAACATGTTCATCGAACCGGAGAACTACTCCAGGCCAGAGAATAATATATACTCTGTTTATCTTGAATTGCACAAAACACGGTCCGCCAATAGTCCCCTAATTGGCCCGCTAGTACCGTAGTGTACGTCCTTTACGCGTTCTCGGCAGACCCGGGTGTGCACCCGGTGTGCAGAGCAATCGATTCGTCAATGCCGTCACTCGGCCACCCACACTGCCACCCGGGTCTGCCGAGAACGCGTCGTGGACGTACACTACGGTACTAGCGGGCCAATTAGAGGACTATTGGCGGACCGTGTTATGTGCAATTCAAGATAAACAGAGTATAACTGAAATGGAACGTTTTAGTGCAGTTCTGGCCTCTTCGTAATTTTGGTAGCAGTTGGTGGCCATCACATCGTTTTGTGTGGGGAACTCGGGAACGAAAATCATCGTGAACACTGCCTTCAATCGCAGTGCTACGAGTAGACTTCAGAAGTGGCCACCTGACAAGGCTTCAATTTGTGTCCAGATTGACGATACCTCTGACTTGCACCATACAAATAGCATAGCCTTCTTTTCGCGCATAGCCAAAATTTGGACAGGTTTCGGCTCTTCACCTTCCAGAGAGCTAGCGTTATTCTCTGACGGAAATGTCAAAGGAGTCCATTTCTAGTCCTAGATTGTAACAAATGAAAAAAAAACAGAGTACTTGGTCAATCGAAAGACAATTCCTGCTATGGCGGCGCATGAACACATTTTCGCGTTCCTCAGCTGGTACCCATTTTTGCCCCACGATTCGCCTTTCCCAATGAATGAAAGTGTTTAACGATGGCCAAGTTCGAACACCGCAAAGCGGATGGCGGTCGAATGGCGCGACCTTTCGTGTGACAGCCGGAGAGCGCAGCGCTATAGCCACCCGATCGCTACAGTAACACGCCGCGCCGCCGCAGCGCGGTACTCAGGTGGACGAGTTGTCCGCAGACGTCCAAGTTGGCGGGCGGACTAGGGGGCGCCATACAACGTCTCTCCCCTCCAAATATTCTGCTATCTCCCGTATTCTCTAATCTCTCCGTATATTCAGCTGTATATCGCCTTTCCAACGTCATATTCTGAAATTCGACCGTTTCGCTCCTAAAATCGTCTTTTTCCTCCATATTTTGCCGCTTATTCGTCGTCAGATATTCTCAGTCAGGGCTGTTCTACACCTGTTTTGCCCATTTCCTGCGGGTTTCGCCTCCATTACAAAACGTTTTTTAGCAGCCAGGATTCTGTGTTACCGTAACCCCATTCGCCGTGGAGCGCGTTATGATATCATCAAGCGCCAGCGTCGCACCTAAGTGGTATTTTAGACTGAGATCAGCCTCGGGGAGTGTTTTTGTTTTGAAACTGAGGGTATTCATCATCTACATTGTATTCTTAGGTATTTATAGCACATTTCAGTGTTTTTCTTGCTTGTATCCCTTCACTTAAAAAGCTGTGTTCTGTTGAGTTGCTGCTTATGCCTTTCTCTTATTCTTTCTATCGGAGTCGTTCCATTTCTTAAGTCCACGGTTCAACATCACAATTTTCACATCAGTCGAGGTCTTTATATGTGTCGCTCAGATAGGGAATTCGATCGCATTTTCACTCCTTCGGTACACTATTCTGTTTCTCACGATATCTATGTGCTATATCTAGGTGCACCTTAATAAACACATATGGCTGATACCTTCTTTCATGTAAACGCAGTTGTTTTTAACATGTCAATGCCGTAGTGATTTTTTCCGCTACCTCTAGTCACTATTTTTCACTCTTCGTGACTGAAAAAGAACTGCATCATGACAGAGAAGACGTACATACGTTCACTACGATTGATCATTCACGATCGCATATCTCAGCACAAGAACGTGCTTTCCGAATGTCGAGTTCTCACCATAATAAGGAATGCCCGGACATATGCTTAATCGGAATCGAGAAAATAAGAAACGGTGGGCCAGCAAGCAATTCAAAAGAACACAGCTTTTTAAGTGAAGAGATACAAGCAAGAAAACACTGAAATGCGCTATAAATACCTAAGAATACAATGTAGATGATAAATACCCTCAGTTTCAAAACAAAAACACTCCCCGTGGCTGATCTCGGTCTAAATTACCACTTAGGTGCGACGCTGGCGCTCGATGATATCATGACGCGCTCCACGGCGAATGGGGTTACGGTAACACAGAATCCCGGCTGCTAAAAAACGTTTTGTGCCTCCATTCGATTGAAATTTGACCATTTCTTCCGCATTTTCTATTTGCCCTCTATTACTGCGCTATTCGCTCCGCTAAACTACTACCACATAATAAGGAACACAGGTAAGTTCATTCTAGAACATTTTTGTGTTTGCAGGTTGGATTCATAGAAGTTTTGTGGGTTTTAGGATTGTTTTCCTTATTCTGCCTTCTCTATCCTTCCTTATCGCTACTTCTCCCACCCAGATCAGTAGCCATCAGCGTGCTGAGAGAAGGCTTATCATGATCTCTACGAATCATGATTACTTATTCTCTGCAGTTCGTTTTCGGCTTTGCTTCCCTTCTGCCATTCTTTTCAAAATCTGGCCCTCCCCAGATCCATTTCAGAACCCACCCAAACGAAAAGAGACATCTCCGTGTGCGCGATCGTCAAAGAAGAATATAATGTGTTTGGAATTGAAATAGCCATGTTTTGTGGGAATAGTGATAATTTGAAATAATACCAAAAAATGATAACTAAATTCCTAATTTAAAAATTGCACCCTCAAACTTAATCCCGTCTATGTGTAAATCAAGAGTTGTGATGCCTCATAGCATATTAAGGTTTCAGCAAGTTTCGACAAGGCCAGCCCAGGATATGTATAAAAACATTATTGGCGAAAAAGCCATGTCAATAGATTTAGGACCGGTCTTCTGCTCGATCCGTCACTCGAGTTTCGTAAGAATACCGAGCAGAAGCAGGCAGTCGTTAAAGCTAAGCTCAACGTTCTCAGGGCCCTGGGCGGCACTTCGTGGGGTAGCAGCAAGGAGACTATACCTACAACGTATAAGGCAATCCTTCAGCCCGCCCTGGAGTACGCCGCACCGGTTTGGCAGCATCTCGTCTAAGAATCCTCCTGGACAAAGATGCAACGAGTACAAAATGCTGCTCTCCGTATCGCCACCGGATGTGCAAGGAGTTCCCAATCGAGCACCTGCATGCTGAGACCCGTCTATTACCAGTGAAGGAGCACTGTCAGCTCCAGGCCAAGCGATTCCGCATTAACATTATAAAGCAACCAATTCACCCGTCGTGGAGAGTGCTACACCCCGTGAGAGAGAAGTATAAGAAAGCCATTCGCCGATGCTCCAAACAAAGTCAATTTGCAAAGATGGCACGACTCACAGCAAGAACGACTCCGTCTTTTGCGCGGGAAGCACACCAAGTTCGTACGGTGTCATCATGTGAAGGCGGCCATAAATCCTATACTAGGAGATATACCGCCCCCGTCTGCACCTCAGAGTCTCAACTCGGAAGAAGGGAAAGATGCACGCTCGCATCATTACACTGGAGTCACTCTACAATGCTAATGTCATATGTCAGCAAGATTGGCAGCAGCAAGTCTGATGTGTGCCCGGACTGCGGTACAATCGGCCATGATACCGCACATTTATTAATCTGTCCGTAGAGACCTATCACGCTGACACCAATGGACCTATGGACGAATCCACTACTGGTCGCCCAGTTCCTCCGCCTATGACAAAACCCTCTATGTGGCTGCAAAAAAAGAAGAAAAAGACCGCTACTGTTTTAGAGGATAAATTGGTATAGAACAGTATAATATTATTATATGCGGGGGTGTGTATACAAGTCTGTGGGTACCTGCTCGTTGGCGCCCCTGCTTCTACTGAACCCAGCAGACGTTTGACGTTCGTGCGGGACGGGAACGTTCGAGCGATATAGCGTGCACAACTATATCGCGAAAGTATCCCATACATTGCATAAAGGTGTCGCCGTTCGGCACACTAAGGCCTCTGGTCCATAACACCTTAGGATCCGTACCTAAGGAGTCATGGAGTTTTTGGCAACAAGCCACAATTTTGCCACCCTGAACTGTCGATCGCTGTCGAGTGATATCCAAAAAACTGCGCTATCCAGACTTCTGAGCTATTTCCATGCACCGTTTGCTACTTTGCACGAAACCCGCCTCAAGGATAGACCCGTCATCAGCGTCGGAGAGTACACCATCTACTGCGGTAACGCTGACGATAGGAGAGTGGGAGGCTATGCAATAGCTGTAAGGAAGGATTTCAATGGTATGGTCAAGGAGTTTGGCTCAACGTCGTGCCGGAATGCATTCGTACGACTGCCGGAATGCATTCGTATCACAGAGGATTCAATCTGTGGATAGTGAGTGCTCATGCGCCCACTGAAACCGCCGAAGACAATTCGAAGGATGCGTTTATGAGGAACTCAATACGTTGCTAGCCAGGATACCTTGTCAACATGCTGTTCTCGTGGGGATTGACGCAAATGCGAAGATGGGACTTGATCAGGAATCCGAAGTACCCGGTAAATGGTTCTACCCAGTGGAGCAAACATCGGACAATGGCTACCGCCTTGTCGACTTTTGTGAACGCAGTGGTCTGATTATTGCATCGACATTCAAGAGGAATCATCGCCGCCATCAGCTTACGTGGCAGGGACCAACCCAGCTATCTCCAGAAGAGCACCGGAAGCGGAAGCTGACAACTTTGAAATTACAGCTTGACTATTTCCTGACGAGGAATATTCCAGTATCGGACATTCGCTAGAGTTGTGTGGGATGTCGCATTCGATTCAGATCACCGTCCAGTTCTGTTGAACTTCACTGCGAGGATTCATAAGAGGAAGCGAGGGGCTAAGCCTCTCCAGAGGATTGATATGACAAGTCTCAGGGATGAAGAATGCAGAAGGAATTTCCGACAACGCTTTTCTATTCATATTGGAATACGGACTAAGAAGAAACTTTGCGACGCGGATTCTTTTGTCAAGTGCATCCAGGACGCTTGGAAAGAGGCACTCCCGGTTGTACAGCCTAAGAAGAAGTTCTCCTACGTCTCAGAAGAAACAACATCTACCTACAACAGAGTATGTGCTCTGCGAACTGCAGGAAACTTTGTAGAGGAGAAGCGTCTGAGGAGGAAGTTGCGTCGGCAGCTTCAAAGTGACCGCGAACGAGAGTGGACGTGTAGAGCTAAGGAGTTGGAGAAGGCTTGGGAGGAGAAGAATCCGAAGAAAGCCTACACGTTGCTGCGACAGTATAGCGGGAAGATGAAGAGATGTTCTCCTGTCTTGAACACTACCAATGGAGTTGCAGTTGGTGATGCGACGCTGCCAATATGGAAGGATTACTTCAGTTCACTACTGAATCGTCCAGCGCCATCAGTGCCTGAGCTCCCGCATGTTCAGAGAGCACATTACGATGTCAGTGAGGAACCGCCGACTGAGTCTGAAGTTTTGGATTGTGTCCGGAAAATGAAGAATGGAAAGGCAGGTGGAGATGACAACATCACTGCTGAAAGCTCTTCCTCCGTCTGGGATTCGTGAAATGACCAACACCATCCGTACCATATGGATGAGCGAAAGGATACCCGATTCGTGGAGACATGCGATCATCGTACCTCTTCACAAGAAGCTATCCGTCACGGATCCTAAGAACTACAGAGGAATCTCTCTACTTCGTGTCATGTACAAGGTTTTAGAACGTATCATTCTCGAGCGACTTATCAAACATCGTGAAAGAACGACCAGAGATGAGAAAGCCGGTTTTCGACCAGGAAGATCGACCATCGACCAAGTGTTCGTCGTGAGAAGAGTAATTGAATCGTGGCAGCGGTATCCGAAGCCATTACAGCTTGCTTTTTTGGACTTTGAAGCCGCGTTCGACTCTCCTCATCGTGATCGATTGCTCAATGCTCTGCGAGCAGATGGAGTCCCGGAAAAGTATGTTCGGTTAATCGAGGACATGAACAAAGGAACAACAGCAGCAGTTCGTACACCTGTCGGATTTACGTCAGCTTTCGAGGTGAAAACAGGAGTAAGGCAAGGAGCCGTTGCAGGACCTTTTCTTTTCAACTTCGCCGTTGATGACATCATGCGTAGAGTTGCAGAACAGTTTCCTGCGGATGTGATCCTAACACCATCAGGACGCTCCCTTGTCGACCTGGAGTACGCCGACGACATCGTGTTATCCGCTGAAACAACGCAAAACTGCAAAGGATTGTGAACCTCGTTTCGAAGTATGCCGCAGCCTATGGACTTCGTCTTCGTCCCGACAAATGCAAGCAGATGTGGGTCTCTCAGAGGCCTTCAACGGGAGTTTGTGTGGACGGACAACGTATCGAACTGGTGGACGATTTCTGTTATTTGGGCTGTTTGCTGAAGAACGATGGTAGTTATGCAGCGGATATTCGACAACGATGTGCGAAAGCTACGTCTGCATTTAATTCTCTAACCAAGTGTTTGTGGTCTACCACCATCGCGAAGGAAGTCAAGTTGCGCGTCTACCTATCCGCTATTCGCCCTATCATGATGTACGGATCGGAGACGTGGGCAGCACCGAAGACGCAGATGGAAAGGTTGGATTGCACGGAGAGGAAGCTTTTTAGGCGTTTGCTTAGATATTTCTGGCCGCATGTATGCCATAACGAAGACCTTTACAAGGAAATCGACGCAGTACATAAAAGCTTGACACGAGGGAGGTGCCAGCATCTCCTAACGCCATCTCAAGCAGCAATGGAAAGTCGACTTGGACTGCTTGGGCATATACTAAGAAGAACGCCGGATCGTATCGTGCAACACGCTTTAAGAATGCTTCCAAATCCTGTCTGGAAACGGCCACCTGGGCGTGGGCGAAAGTTCTGGACGGATGTGGTTAAAGAAAGTTCTGGACGGATGTGGTTAAAGAGGATTTAAAGTCACTCGGCATCGAAAGACAGTTCAGGCGCGATGTTTCGTTTCGCAGGAAATGGAATAGTGACTTGTTTCGTTTCGCAGGATTGCACGGAGAGGAAGCTTTTTAGGCGTTTGCTTGGATATTTCTGGCCGCGTGTATGCCATAACGAAGACCTTTACAAGGAAATCGACGCAGTACATCAACGCTTGACACGACGGAGGTGCCTGCATCTCCTAAAGCCATCTCAAGCAGCAATGGAAAGTCGACTTCGACTGCTCGGGCATATACTAAGAACGCCGGATCGTCTCGTACAACACGCTCTAAGAATGCTTCCAAGTCCTGTCTGGAAACGGCCACCTGGGCGTAGGCGAAAGTTCTGGACGGATGTGGTTAAAGAGGATTTAAAGTCACTCGGCATCGAAAGACAGTTCAGGCGCGATGTTTCGTTCCGCAGGAAATGGAATAGTGACAGCTGGATGGAATGTGTTCAAATTGTGGCTGAAGACCGTGATAAATGGACACGGCTGACTGCTAGGACGGCACACCTCGGTGAAGATGCGGAATGACCGCGTCAAGCGAAAGCCAGCCGATTAAAGGCAGTGTTCACGATGAAAATGGTTTTTCTGTTTTTCCGCCTATCTTGAAAACGGCCCCATGCTGATTCCAATGGTGTCTCTGAAATCATACAAGACCTTCTGTGAACGCAGGTATGGTCCCTCAAAGATTGAGCTATGGAAACATGGTGGACGAGTTGTCCGAGGCTTGTAACTTCCGTCTTTTGCAGCCGATCTATGCGAGCTGACCTGAGTAAAGAGAGAAGCTGAGAATGAAGGGAAGAACGGGGCTAATGATTGAAAATCATCGCTCATCTCACGATCTCGAGCATTCATTTGTTCACGTCGGTGGGCGTGTGATGCGCTTTTGGGGTTTTCAATGCGCTCGAAGTTGCAACTTCGGGCTCTTTTGGGGCTCTTCCTGGCTCGTTTTCATGCGTTCTTTCGACGTTAACGTTACAGAGTGTCCCTCCACTACCCAATCCCAGTGGAATTTCGAAAACTTTTTTCATCTTGAACACTGCCTTTAAGTCAAGTAAGTCAATATGGAAGGATAATATAGCATAGATTAGTATAATACGATAAAGGATAGGATAGCGTGAAATAGCAATATATAGTTTTTGGGTAGTATAGAACACTGTATAGAAATTATTTTTTAAAGTATTCCTGCACTTCATAACAATAATGTAATGCAGTGCTCACATAATAACACTAATTGACTATAATAATTGTAACTATTAAGTCAACAATGATAATAAAGATAATGAAGATTTGAATTCTCCCTCTATTCGAATAACAGATAATGAAAAACGAAATTATTACAGTACCACATGAAAAACCGAGACAAACTTCTCAATTTAATTTACTGTATATAGAGAAGTTTTGGGTGTAATCCGACCCAGTTAAATCAACTCTAAACCAAAAAATATCCCAGAAACACGTTTCGCGTTCTTTTCTGACGCGAAGCTCAAGAGATGGCACCTTGCCAACTAGAGAGTGCCCGTACTGGAAGATGATTAGAGAGATCGATTATCGTGCATCCTTCATTATTGATGGGTTAGCCTTTCCACCACAGAACTCGCTCCAATGTCACTTGATGGACCACTCCGCACGATTTCGCGCGACCGGTCGCAGCGCGATGGCCGGCGAGCATACGGTAGCGTCCGGAGGTGGCATTAAGAATCACGGTAGCGCGCGCTACCACTGATTTCGGGCTTCTATGCACGTCGGTGTTTCATTCTTCTCACACTCCCTCCTCCGCTTAGCGCGTTTGCGCTTGTTCTGGCGCTCGCCACCACGATACTTCATACCGCCTCGGGTGGCAATAGCGCGGTGTTCGGCTGCCACACGAAGGGCCGCGCCATATGTCCTACACCCTCAGCAATTTCAGCAGGGTGATGAAACTGTTATTCAACACGGAAAAAGGCCGAAATTTCTTTGCTGAAGGCTGCCATCAAGTCGGGTCCTGCTCACAATCAGTCCATACGGGAACTTGCCTTGGCTTTCCTTTCCATCACCCCGCTGAAATTGCTGATATCAGCGATATCGTTGCTTCTAAAAAAGGAATTGGCCGCGTTCTACCTGGATAGAAGTCGTACAACATTCGTAGTTGCATGGTGTATTTCTCCTGTATTACCTTCCAAAGGAATGCACTCACTTAAATGCCTCAACATACACAAGTAGATAGAAGAACATAAGCACACTTAATGGGTTATTGATAAGCGCCTCCGCGAATCTGCGAAAAGAAATTGGCAAAATAGACTCTCCCTGGGGAGAAACTGCTGAAAGTCTGAAGAAAACAGCAAAATGAAGTGAGTGAAACAAGAAACCAAAATTTCCGAATTCGCCACTTCGAAAGAAAAGATTGCGGAAATTTTTTTTATTTCTGCATATTCCGGAAAAACATTATGTTTTACAAAAAAAAAAAAGAATATTGCATGAAAAAGCCGGGTAAATAAAGTCCCATGACTAAAACAAAATTTCAAAAAAATATATATAAAATGAAACCAAAATAAAAAAAAATCAGGAAATAAGATGTGGCCGGTCGCCGTGGATGGTATAAGAACTTAAACACACAAAATATTCATGGTTAGATAACCTAGTTTAATCTGCTAACCTACAAATATACATCATTAAAAATATGACAGAAAGTACTCGGTAGTGTGTTTGACGATTTTTGTCCTTCTTTTTCGGTTACAAAAGAAGCAATATGGAAAACCGAGGGAATCTTGAGCTCTTCGTTTTTTTTCAGTGCGAAATTCGCCAATCTGAGCTCTATGATGTTGTATGAGATCTATCCCTAGGTGACAACGCGGAAAACTGCACAAACTTTGCAATACTTGTTCTTTGCTCAGCGTCGCGAGCCGTTCTCATAGCTTGTTCTCATAATGGGGAAAGGTCGCAAGAAATTAGCACCCAAGCGGAACTTTCACCCACTAAGAAGTCCCAGCACCACTTTATAGAACTCACATATCTCGAAATTATGACTGAAAATCCGAGGACGAATCATTTACAATCCAATCATCGAATACAGTTCCCGTCGGTGCTCAGTTGTGACCGGCAGGCACCGCTCCATATTATCACCTTTGACAGGAGCCCTCTGTGAAAATTTCCGCTAGAGCCGGTCGGTGTCGGAGGTGGTTGTGAGCCTTTCATGAAGTCGCGCGACAGACATGAAGTTGCATAAGTGCTGCGCCTAACCTTTCGCAACGTTCGGTTGGGGGTCATGATGTGGGGGTTCCAGAGCTGCGAAATAGTGTCAGTGGAAATAATAAACACTGAAGGCTGGCTATGACCATCCTGTACCACCCACCACGAACAACCAACAGGGAACTATGTATGATTCCTTATGCGATTCTTGGATCGGAGCGTGATGGGAATGACTATTGATTCTCTAACGAATTTTGGGATTGCTTACGAAAATATTTTTCATTTCGTTAGTCGTTAGTCGTTAGACGTAACACCCAAAAAGCCCGTTAGTCGTTAAATTCGTTAGTCGTTAGTCGTAACTACGCACATCCCTGCTCTCTACACACGGAGAGAGTTGTCCCGCCCTTTGCGGCTCTAATTCCACTCGGGACCACTTCGCTCGCGTTGAGTGGCGTAACGTCTCAAACTGCAAAAACGGGACAACTCCTCCCTCGTTGTGTAGACAGCCCCAGTCCCTGGTCAACCGACTGTCGACGATTAGCGGTCGGTCAAAGTAGATTTTCGGATATTTAGGATTTCAGTTTGCTTTCGAGATTCTACACCGAGCGGAGGCTATGGTTTCAGTAAACTGTCATAACTGGAAAATTGTATTAAATTCATTGAGTTCACCTGCTTCGAATCATTTTGTCAGAACAGCGGTTGTCTGCCATCGCGGATGAGGAATTCTTTAAAGGCAGTGGTCACGATGAAAAACGTTATCGAAAAAACTACAAAAATCAGCTTAGATCAAAAACAGCTGAAAAACTATGAAGATAGCGAGGTGAAAAACGGGCTAGCATTAGAGTTTCTAGGGCCCAAAGAAGCCAGTTCGTGCACACGTACACAGCGCCGACGAAAAGGTCGCAGTCTCACGCCGAGCAGTCAAAAATCATCGACATTCTACTCGAGACCCAGAAAAGGGTTTAGAGAGAAAAAGACGACAAGCATATTTGATCGCGACCACTGCCTTTAAAAGCACTGTTCGCGATAAACTTCATCCTCAAATTTTTCATGACAAAAGCTTCTCGTGGCTCTCAGAAGCATAACAGCGTCGAAAGAACGGGACGAAAAGCTACCCAGGGGCCACAAAACGGCTTAGAAAAGTGGGCAAACCCCGCCGCTGAGGCAAAGTCCGGCCCCTTTCCGCCCCTCGACGTGAACAAAGTTTCCGATCAAAAGCCCCGTTCTTCCCTTCATTCTCAACTTCTCTCTTTACTCAGGTCAGCTCGCATACATTGGCTGCAAAAGACGGAAGCTACGAGCCTCAAACAACTCGTCCACCATGCTTCCCTAGCTCAATTTTTGAGGGACCATAACTCCATTCCCAGAAGGTCTTGCGCGATTCCAGAAGCATCATTGGAATCAGAACGGGACCGGTTTTAAGATAGTCAAAAAAACAGAAAAGCGATTTTTATCGCGAACAGGGCCTTTAAGAGAACCCATGTTTCGAAACCCTGCAGTAAACTGGACAAATTTCTGACGCTGTGAAACTGTAGAATCACCAGAAACAGAAGAAAACGAAAGATTTACACCGAAAAGAAGTATGCACAATGAGGACTTCGATGACAACACAATACGGTTAAAAAATGCACTATTACACTTTTAGCAACCAGAGGTAGTTAATAAATATTGAATGTATAGCGTTTTTCCTCTTCTCAGTAGGACTGTTGTGAATTTCTGTTGAAAGATGAAAAATAAATTTGCTAGCTTTTCCGGTGTTTTGGCGAAATTTTCAAACATTTTCTGAAAGGCTGATGAGTTGAGGACGATTTTAAAAGGTCGGAAAGAACGCTATACACCCAAAAATTCTGGGAAAAAATCATACGTGAATATGCCCAGGGGCAGCTTCCAAATACAACTAATATGATTACATAAAGGCAATCTTCCGCTCATTCTACACCAGAGTTCAGAAAAATTCGTTTGAAACTCCCCAGTTTAAACGCTTGGCGTATTACATTTAGGCTGCGTTGATATCCTTTTTGATGAAGGAGAAATCTATCTAAGGTCACGTTGGTGACCATGATGTGTGAAACAATTCAGTTCCCTTAGAGTAGAACTCCACGTACGCCAATGCGGGCACGAGTCGGCTGGCGAAGACCAGATTAAAGACACAGTCAAACCACAGGAACAAAATTTGATAGTCAGATTTATATACAACTGTAAAGTAGACCCCTCCTGCATAACACCTGCGAAAAGAAAGCAATCAATTCCTTCGAACGAGTAGGTTAGGAAGAAGCCAACCTGGCACGCCCACTGCAAGAAGCCACTTTGGCACGTCTGCTATGACGACCTCTAGAACTCAACAATGGCTTCATGAGCGAGGGAATTGGATTGGAGCTTCGTTCTTCCCTTCTTTTCAGCCTACCTCTTCGTTCAAGTCCACTCTGCAACGGTTGCGAATGACGGAGCAGGGTAAGACATGGCTCTGCGACCTGGGGTGCGTTCCAAGAACATTCCCATGGCAAAACGCGTGCATGGAAACGGTCCGTGAGATGGGAGGCCCCCTCCAGCTTGGGAATTTGTGGGCTCCCCACCACCGTTCAGCTCAGATAATTGTGCGGCCCCCTTCAGCTTACAGATTGGTGTGAACCCCTCGATGCGTTTTAAGAGTGACTTTCACATAAAGTCATGAATAAATACATAAACATGAAGCTCGGCAAAATTCGATGATTTAGTGAGTGTATTCCTAGTGAAATATTTCGCCACCTTAGAAAAGTTACAATCCCTGAAAGGTGGCCGGGGGTGCGGCCTCATACCCTTCCCATCACCCAGAGCTGCTGCCCCCACTGTGATCATCACAGCGTGAGCCTATCCCTGAGACGGAGAATACAGGCTTCAGACTACTCTTTCATCATACTATCACCACCCAAATTTAAGCAATTTTCGAGGAATCGTAACTCCGCTTGTAGGTTTTGCGCGACCTCAGTTATATCGTTGGAACCAACCTGCGGCCTTATGTTGAAACACAAGGCACCGAGTCTGCGCCAACCTTCAATAGTGAACGCGAAGTGTCAGTGCGATCCGCGCCAACTGTATTTTGGACTCATATGGTAAACGGCGGGTCCAACCAATGTTCAAGTCGGCGTACCTACCCTCCCAGAAAGCCTAGTATCAAATCCACCAACCCCAGAGGGATACAAGGCTTTGATGGCCTTGAGAGAGGATCGAACTCGACCGTTGGCAGCGGCGACGACCCCTTTTGGGGCTGTGTAACACATACGCCTTCCAAACTTTAATGAACAGCGATCCAGGGCAAATAATTAATCGCAGAAAATTGAATTTCGATGTTTCTTCCGAACTCTGGCTCATTAACGGCGGAATAGCGCCAAAAATAAATATTGTCCTTAACCTGCAAGGGGTGAATCTTGACGCGTGGTGACGTGGTGCGAAATCATTCGATCGATTACCATTGACAACACGATTTCAGACACCCGCGGTCGACGCAGAATTGTTCCTCAATTCGCCGTACAACCGGCACGAATCACACAGATATGGTTTCCGTTTTCGATTTAGTCTGACGCATGGACCAGGCGGCTGGCCGTGCGGGGTTGGCGGCCTCACTGGAGAATGGGTTTTCCCGTCCATTCATCAGACTGAAATTATTACAAGAACTCTACTTCGTACTTCCTGTTATGCGCTGGAGCAAAGTCGGCGCGCATATGCTATAACAGTTTGCGCCAACGCGCAATCAGGAACGTGAAGTATTAAAGGCACAGTCCAACCTCGAAATCGTTTTTCTGTCTATATTGAAAACGGCCCCACGGTGATCACAATAATGCCTCTGAAATCTTACAAGACCCTCTAGGAACGAAGTTATGGCCCCTCAAAAATTGAGCTACGGAAGCATGGTGGACGAGTTGTCCGTGGCTTGTAACTTCCGTCATTCGCAACCGATGTATGCGAGCCGACCTGAATGGAAAGAGAGGCTGAGAATGAAGGGAACATCGGAGCTATTGATCGGAAATCATTGCTCATCTCGCCACTGTTGAGCTCGGAAGACCGTAAAAAGGGCGTGCCAAAGTGGCTTCCGGATGTGGGAGCCCCAGGGTGGCTTCCTCCAATATCTCGCTTATTCAGGGGAATTGACAGCTCGCACTTGACAGGTGTTATATGGGGTGGATCTACTTCACAATTATGTTTAAATCTTAGATTTCGCCCCTGAGCTTGGAGTGTGCCTTTGAAGGGAGCCATGCCGACTGTATTTTGTCGAGGACAATAATACATGGGGGAGCAGATCTCGGGAGGACTGCGTGCCAAAGACATAGAATGACGGGAGGGGGGGGGCAGTCCGTAGCAGAAAACATCGAACCAATGGGCAAGTTTGAGCTGACCGTACAGTCCTCGCATTCAATTTAGTCTGACGGATGGACGGAGCTGCGACAGTAAGTCGCCGCGCGCGATCGAAACCCCGCTGGCCGATGATGTCACCAATCCCGCACTGCGAACTGCAATCATGGCGCCTTTTCCATTCACCGGACTAAATTTGATAAGCAAATCACATGTCACGTAGCTCCACCGCAACTTACACTGCAGAATAAGGGCAATATTTTTTCAAACCGTCAATTATGTGAGTTATTTACACGACACGACAGCGAGCTCGCAAGATAGTTTAGGCGAAGCAATGCTGCGATACCACGGCGATGGAGGACCGACCACTCGAAAAAGTCTTTGACGGCAACCAGCTGAAACGAAAAACGAGAATGATAGCGGTAAGTTCACAGCATGCAAATTTTGGGAGCAGAAAACTAGAAACTGTAACACTTTATCTTCACTGCAGAGTTAGTATGCCACAGCAGACCTTGGACCTTGCTTTGCAACTTTAACTTCTTTTAAAAACCTCATAGGGAGCTTCTGCGATCGATAATTGCTTGTCTGGATGCATTCGACTGCGCACTTAGAAATCCGTCATTTAATAATCAAGTATTCGAATATTCGATACATTCGAGAATCAAAACTCTGGGTTTTTTTTTTCGAATATTCGATTTTTTTGGGAATCCAAATTTTGAATTTATTCGAACAACCGGTTTATTCGGGAATTCAAAGATTGGATTTATTCGAATATTCGATTCATTCGGGAATTCAGATCAAATTTTGTGGTTAATTGGAATATTAGGCCAATTTCAGCGCATCTTAATAGAGTTGAACAAAACCAATTTCGTTAGCACTTGAAATAGAAGCTTTTCGAAATCTCATTCTGAGAATGTGGTGATCCTTTTTTGTGTGTAAGCTTTCGGCAGTTCGTTCTTGTGCGCAGGATTCTCGCTGCCCGCTATCATAAGCACCAACAACCATCGCAAAGCTCACCCTGCACGGACCTAGGGAAAAATCTCCCTATGAGAGGCCGATGAAAGCGATTCACCTCTTTTGAGTGAGTGAGTAAGTGTCTCGCCAGCTGTAGGAATTGTCCCTGTGGGTGAATTAGCCGTGAGTGAAATGCGCGAACAGGGTATCTGTTTTGAACTGGAGATGACGATCCCAGGCGTGAAAAGCAATTGTAATTGGGGTGTGCTGCGTTATGCCCGAAATGGGCGGAGCGGGGGCGGAGTCGGCTGTCACCAATTGCCCCTGTGGCCGGTCGTAAACGGAGGCGCGAGCAACGCAATTATAGCGTTGCACTCACTACGAGAGCGTCGACCAACTAACGAGCCATTCAAGCCAAATGACGAGGAGGAAAAAGGAGAGAAATTAAAGTGTGGTGAGATAGGACAATATCAACCGTAAAGAAGTTATTCGATTCGGTTCCAAGTCTACTGGGTACGGTAGACTGTGGGACTGTGACCGTATATAAATGACTCGTGCTTGAAAAAAAATTTCTGTGAATCTCTTACAAGGGAATTACCATAAGTCATACTAACCATTCCAAACGAAATGTGCTTTTCTAAAATCATTTTGGACGTAAAGTCCGAATATGCCCATCGCAGCTGCCTAGACTTATTGTAAAAGAAGTTATAGGCATTTTTTTCTGATTTTCGTACCTATGGTACCCTCCAAAAAGCGCAGTAAACTTTCGAAAATCCGGAAACGGACCTCATAATGGTGTTCAGGACCCAAAACAACACCTGTTGGCAAAGTTTGTTTGACATGTATTAAGCAGAACCCGGAGGAACATTTAAAAACAATCTAAAAATTCCATGGGGGTACCTTGCCGCGAAGCTTTAAAAACGCTCATAACTTCTTCCAGAGTGAGTCTAGGCAGCTGCGATGGGCATGTTCGGACTTACGTCCAAAAACGGTTCTAGAAAAGTACATTTCATTCTTAATGGTTAGTATGACTTATAGTAGTTCCCTTGTTAGGCATTTAGCCCATTCTGAGTGTGCAATATTGGAGCACTGTCCTTCCCCTACAATATATTAAAATTGCGCTCTGGAACTCAATGGTATTTGAGCGAGCCTTCCTTGTTAGTGAACTCAGTTTTCCTTTTTTAGAAACAGTTACCTTTAAAGCAACCTTTATCGATCGACTGGCTTGAGTAGCTAGTTTGTTGGTCCAAGCGTCCGTAGTGAGAGCGACGCTATAATTGCGTTCCTTTCACCTTCGTTCGCACCTCGTTTACGACCGGCCACCTGGGCAGTATGTGACAGTCGACTCCGCCCCTGCCGACTTTCGGGCATAACGCTTACCCCCCTTGCAATTGATATGAGCAGTCTAATATATTGAGAGGCTTACGCGTCAAGGACATGCAATTGACGCCGGCATCAAATTTTGCTAGCAGACGTTGCTGATTAGCACAGCATCACTTATTCTACAACGGATTAGTGCGCGGGGGACGTATCAGCGAATTAACAGAGTCGTGACGCTTGCTACTCAGGCAGTAACACCGGTCGGATCCCGGGGGCATTACGGGCCAAACAACACCCACCCCGCAATCCACCGCCATCGTCCTAGGATGAACCCGGCATGGAAACAACGCTGTAATGCTTCCCGCAATCCGACCGACGGACTCAGCATAGACCCGCGATCCGACCAAAACTTTAATGGCTTCCGTCGGCCCGACCGGCGGCATAATATTCTCCGGCAATCAGCCCGGCGAGCCTTTTGCTAAACGCCCTTCGCACACCATTCTCCCGCGATCAGCCCGGACAGGCCTTTCAGCGGCGTCGGTCCGACCTGTGTTACTATCTGAGTCGTTGGTATTCGTGGACAATAGAACATTGGCTACCTGCGATCAAATTTAACCGTAACGGGAAGTGCAGTGTCAAACTGCTGCGATTTTAGTAGCACACGTTATCAAAAATCAATGAGTAGATTCATTTTCCTCCAAGCTATGGAGAACCGATCTTAGCCTACCAGCTTGATTTGGTCTTCCAACAACAGCTGCTGACAGAGCCGTCCAGCGTCATCGATATTCCTGTCCGAGTCCATGTGAGATTGATAGTAGCAGAGCTGATGCTCCGTTATCTCATGCCAGGTACCATTTTCTTTGGTACTAAACCTGTAGACAACGGCCTGAAATTAAACACTACAGAATGAACCTTGCTTCCTTCACCACTTACAGGCCATAAAACGGCCAATGTCTCACCGTCGACTGCGTACCACGCGCTGCGCGACCGCACGCGCGTCGGAAGCGAACGAGTTTTGGCCGCCGCGCGACGAGTTTTGGCCGCCGCGCGGCGGCCGAAACGTCGCGCGGCAGCCAAAACTCGTCGCGCGGCGGCCAAACTCGTTCGCTTCCCCGAGGCGCGTGCGGTCGCGCAGCGCGTGGTACGCAGTCGACGGTGAGACATTGGCCGTTTTATGGCCTGTAAAACCTAGAATTAAGCAATTACCACACAGGAGTCAGTCATACAGCGAAGTTCGAAACAAAGCCATTACCATAAGGCAAAAACATTATGTGGGCTTCAATCTTCACACAGAGAGCTGAATCCTAGTTTCGAAATTCTCCAAAACATATTTCTTAACGAACCCCCTGCCCGTATGGAGAAGACCCCCTTGACAGGTATCTCAATGAATGGCTTTGCAGTTCACAACAGATTCTGCTACTTGCAGTTTATCCTTCGCTGTCTAATTGTCTGACTACATGTTCTCTAAAGTCTGTCCGAATGAGACTGTCTGCCCACGCGGTCGGCGTGCATGTCATGCGATCGGCGCGAAGGCAGTTCTTCGAATGATTCTTTTCACGGATGCGAACAACTGAGTGGGATATTATTCACTATTCGTCTGATATTCCTACTAATCGACTCACTAGCCCGTGACGGCTGATTGACACGCGCACCGGTCACGTGGGCGGGCAGTTTTTTTTCCGGACCGACTTTACTATGTATTAGTGTTTTGCTTGAATGAACCGCGTACGATGTTAATGCATCCACGTAAATAGTTCTGTCCCACTCACCATTTCCTGGTTTTTGCCGAAGAAAACAGGTGTCAACATCCTCTTCGATGCCTGTGTGAATGCACCAGGTAACATTGGCCGCTGCAAACACGAAAAACCTGATTCAAGTTCGAATTCAACATTAAGCCTAGGTCGCTCATTTTGAGCCGGTCGAAGCAAGGCTTATCGGGCTTATCATGCCAAAGTCTAATTCTCAATTTTATATCTTGCCATCACCGACCGCTCCGGTGCTTACTCCGCCCGGACTCATCCTAGCGACCAAAGCTATACGTTGGCACTCTGACCCGTCGGATATTTTCAATTTCCGCTTCAATATAAGCACATATTTTAACCTCCTTGTTTCGAATAGATGCCTCAAATGGGGAGGTGTCCATAATTCATGAAAGAGTAGAATTATACATTGCCAGAATTTGCAATTACCAGCTGTTGCGAAATTAGTCGAATATTCAAGTAATTGTTAGTTACAATTCTATGGAAAGTCAGGATGCATACTGAAATTTCGGCGACATTTTCAATTATACGATCATTCAATATTTGAAGCGCCAAACTATGATAAGTCTCTTTCTACACGACGTATCATAGATGTAATTTTACAACAAATGTTATAGAAGATGCTGTGTCTTCCAAAAAAAAATATACGCCCAATCTATTGCATGCCTGAGAATCGATACAAAGTCTTGTGTACCTCCGCGGTTTTGGCCATGTCTCCCAGTTTTTTAGGCAGCAGCCAAAAAAAAACATCAACTCTCCTTTTTTCAAAAATAGGAAAATCGATATTTGGCCATAAATACTACCGATGAACAACCCAACCTCTTCGGAGCTGAAACCCATAGAATTAGTGCACCATCCATCTCGAATGTCGAAGCTTCCCGAGCTTACCAGAAGAGCATCAACCTGGAACAAATGATTTTGAAAACGCCACAGTGATATGGTGGGGGTCACCGGTACAGTATTTTCTCTTTCGGAAGTGCACGCACTTCGATTTTCAGGCCTATTTTTCTGGTGCACTTCTGATAGAAGGTGTACTTCTACATATTTTTCAGTCTTGTTTTTTTGGAAATCTCGTAGTGGGAAATTTCAATAACAAAACGAAGACTTTAGCGATCAACAACCATGAGAGGTCAGCTAATCAAGCCCGAAACGTACTACTAATAGAGGCGTCTTTTAAAATGAGTGTGTATAGTTAGGTCCGTGGCTTGTTTCCTCAAGAAAAAAAAAACATTTAAATTCAAACCGCGGCTGGCGCGGCGGTTTAAATCTCATCGGTGGCCGTCTGGTAATTACCAGCCAGCCGCTAGTGAGATTTATACCGCCGCGGCTTGAATTTGAATGTTTTTTCTTGAGGAAACAAGCCACGGATCTAACCATACTTCTAATGTAGGAAATAAGGCATATCACTGCGGACCCTTCACAGGGTAAGACATGGCGTTGAGATTGTTCTGCGGCAGGTGCCCCCCTTCCTGGCTATCCGAAAACTGCGAAGTTCCTCCCCCGGGATTTTTTTCCCGGAAAAGTCCCAGTTTAATCGAGACCATTACCCGCCATCAAATGTCAAGGTCACATCCGCTACGTTCTCAAAGCCCGATTTCGGCTCAAACGGGACCAATCAAATTGGGACTCGGCCAGTAACGTTTTTTAGTGGTTCTCTTTGAAAGAGGCATCACAGCAGCCCACCTTACTGACAGCCCTAACAACTAACTCATTGTCCTCCACGTGAGTGCAAGAGGTCCGTGATTCTGAGAACACTCACATTGCCACCGAAAAAGCTCAAAACGTTTGTATAGAGGTCCATTCCTAAGGATTTTTACGCTGAAATGGAGGCCGAAAATCCCATTCAGCACGATCTCAACGCTCGTTTCTGGCTCAAACGGGACCAATCGACCCGGAACTCATACGGTAATTTTTTGCGGTTGTCTTCGAAATAAACATGATACCGTCTGAGTGCACCCCAAAGGGCTTGCCGCAGTTACCAGTGGGCAGGTTGCCAGCTGTCACAACAATATCCCTACCCCGCGCTCCGCCGACTGCGCCCGCCCCTCCAAGTCGCACCGCCGCAGCCGCGACAGACCGCCATGGGGCTCCCATTCGGCGCTTCCTTGATATTAAACAACGCTGAATTTGTGCTTGGAGCTTCACTGGCCTCAGGCTTCGGACCTTGAAACCCTAAATGAAATTTTGAAGGTGACTTTCAGATTTGAAAATTTCGTTAAGGGCAACTTAGATCTTGACTCATTTTGGAATTGATGAAATTGTGAATTTTAAAAATTTCTTTTTATAAAATGCACTTAAAATTCCCAGATTTTCACACAAATGAGAT
Source organism: Aplectana chamaeleonis (assembly GCA_029168955.1). Taxonomy (NCBI): domain Eukaryota; kingdom Metazoa; phylum Nematoda; class Chromadorea; order Rhabditida; family Cosmocercidae; genus Aplectana; species Aplectana chamaeleonis. The sequence goes on along the minus strand of JAPDOI010000547.1, from coordinate 268,296 downwards.
CCTGATGCAACTGACTAAGGACTGCTTTAAACTTTCCGTGGCGATTTGGAAAACCATGTTGTCGTTGCTGTAGGTCTGTGACAGTACATTAATAATCCGTGCTTGAAATTCCCTAAATGGCTGTGGGGATTCCAAAAAATGGCATTTTCATTGCTTCAAAAAAAAGGTAAGGGGCATCAAGAAATTATTGACGTTAAGAAATTTTTTTCTCGGATTCGGCTCAAAACTTGCATCTGGGGGTTATTTAGGGCGCTGAACCCGAATCTGGGGTCTATTCCTAGCCTGAATTAGGGTTACGGTAGGCAAATGCCTCTTACCTTAAAATGTCGAAAATCGAAAAATGGACGTCAAATTCGTGTTCAGCGTTCAAAATAACACCCACTATGAAATTTTGAGTCAAATCTAAGACTCTGACCGAGGTACCGTATACCCACCGTAATCGACCGTTATCTATCGCAAATCGATAAACGGGTTGCAGATTCGTGTTAGGTAGGCCCAATACCCTCTATGTACAACTTTTGAGGCGATTTGATCCCAGCATTTTCGAAATCGACAAAAGTGGCGTTTTTTCCAGCAAAGTTTCCCCCCTTTTAAAGCTTCAGACCAAATTCGATGGAATTTTTACGAATATTGACAAATGAGCCTCAGATTCCTGATCAGCACCCAAACCAATCCCTAGAAACAAGTTTTCAGCCCAATCCGAGACAACTTTTTTGGACATCCTGAAAATTTCCATTCGTGTACCCCTTTTATCTACGCAAAGCTATGGAAATTCCCACTTTTGGAAATCTCCTGTAAATCTCTGAGGCATTTAGGGGATTTGGAAAACGGATTATCAATGGTGTGTCCCATACCCACAACTATCAACACGTGGTTTTATAAAAGCCCACCGCAACTATAAGGCAAGCCCTAGTGAGTGTAGCAGCCGTGATTCGATTCGGGATTGCTCAATTTAATTTTTTTATCTAATCCACAAATGAAGGTTTTTAAATTGCCACGAACTGAACAAAATTTTTCAGATTTTTACATCAGTGAGAAACGGATGCAACTGAGGAGCTGCTATAGTTCGATGCGGGATGGCTTAATTTAATTTTAAAATTCTTAATGTGATCTACAATTTGAAGTTTGTACATTATTTACCTAAAATTTTCAGAGTTTTACATAAAAGAGATCCGGATGCAACCGGGAAGGTGCCGTGCTTCGATCCGAGAATGCTCAATTTAAAAAAAAAAAATAAAATGTGATCTACAAGTTGATCTCTTTTGAATTTTCGCAAAATGGACCTAATATTTTCAGAATCTTACAACAGTGAGGTTCGGCTGCAACTGGAGGGCTACTCCGCTTCATTTGGAAATGATAATCTTTGAAAATGGAAATGTGATCTACAAATTTGAACTTTTGAATTTTCACAAAAGGAACCCCAAAAATTCCAGATTTTTTTATAATGTGGTGCGGATGCAACTGGGAAGCTGCTGTGCTTCATTTCGAGAAATGGATGGTGGTATTTTCAGAAGGTGGTCGGAGAGCTAGACGTGATCATTGTTGTTTTCTGATCTGTTTCTTTCCCTTATGCCTCCATTTAAATGTATGGCGATGCTGTCACGTCAATGAATAATAGTAATAATAATAATAGTAATAATAATAATAATAATAATAATAATAATAATAATAATAATAATAATAATAATAATAATAATAATAATAATAACAATAAATAATAATAATAATAATAATCTCCTTAAATTGGCGTAAGCGACCAGTCCTAGGCCTAGTGAAGCTTTATGTTTCTGGAATGGGTTGATTCGATGATTCACAAGTGAGAGGCACAACTTTCCACGCCACCCTAACAAAGTGCGGAAACTTTTCGGCCACCCTGTATATCATTTCCCCGGCATTTCGAGAGGTGGGTGGTGAGACACGTCGGATCAGCGGTTATATTTTCGTGATCAATCGCTCTTCTGCTTGGAAGGAACACACGGACCGGATGAGACTATCGAAAAAAAAAACTTTGCTTTCCCATCCTGACATGACAACTTCTTCACCATTGAGGGACTTTCCCAAGAGTTACGTAGAACACAAAACCTCCAGGAGTACAATGTCCTGACATTCTTGAAAATCAATGGAATACTAGCATACGTGAGATTGCCAGCTAAAAAGTAAGGCACGCAGGTTCACTTCGGTGGAGAAAAAACTCGCGTCGAGCTTTCTCAACAAGCAGCAACGAAAGTCGACGGTGAATTTGTGGCGATTGCTAGGGCTTATTACCTACGTTTTGGATCTAACTACCAATCCGCTGGCTCCGCCAAATGGTCTACGAACAATTATTGCCCCACTTCGATTGAGAATGAAACATTTCTATTCATGTCAAGCGGAATTAGGGGTCACCTTGTCAACTTCCTCTCTGATTTCGTCCACGATGCAGCTTAGAGATCCGCTGCCAATGAAGTCGATGACATTCAGATTGCGAAGAACATCGAGAGCTTCTATGTCGTCCACCTGCGAGTACATCAGACATTTGAGGTGTTTTTACCCGAACTGCAATCAGCTCAATACCTTGACCCTCAGGCCGTTCGGCGAAGCCTCACGATAGTATGCAGGAAGCAGGACGGTGACCTAGGGAGATAAGGTTTTAGTAAGCACGCGTTAACATTACATAGGCAAATGCGTGCCAATGTAAACACTTATATACGAATGAATAAGAATGCCGTTCTCCGTCGGAGTTCTGCTGGAATAAATCGATCTCATTGGGAACTCAATCACTAATCCATTGCGGGTACGCGTTTGGCCGCGTCTGGCTCCACGCGGCCGAGGAGTCAGACGACTAGCCGTAGGCGTGTTTCGCATATCTGATGGTGGAACGGAAAGACCTCAGAGAAGCGCTGCATCCAATCCGTGTCGAATAAGCATTCAACTCGAGTGACCACTCCCAGGCTTTATCGCAGGAGCACCTGCTCCAAACTCCAGCACGCGCTGCCAAATTTCCTCGCATGAACGCGTGCTGCAAAGTATACCAGCGCTATCGTGGCAGCACGCTGACACGCGACGCGGTCAGCACCCCGACATGCAAATCGGCCAGCTCCATCTGGGGCTTCCAGCGGCTGGACGAGCCAAATACCGCAAACTCGGGTTATAGCACCGGTGACGCTGCAGACATCTGAGTCCCGCCTCAAGAGTGCGTCGTATGCTTTCCTTTTTTTAAAGAACTGCTTTGTCATCGATTAGAATGTGTATTATGCACGCATTGAACGTTTTATTTTTTTGGGGAACGTGCTGTAATTTGAAACACAATAGGAGCATGTGCTACCCTAGCAGCACGTTCCTTGACTGTTCCCCAAACCACCTTGTCTTCGAGTTGATTGTATATTCGATATGCATTGAATGCGGCGATTGTCTGAGATAGCCGTCGTGAGTTGACTACAAGGGTGAAACGAGTGGAACGAAATGAGATCTGCGCACATCACTTTGTTTTTGTCGCAAGCTCATACCAACTTCAACAGAATCATAAAGATGACAATGAACCCATTGATTTGGTCAAAACCTACTTTGTGGCCCCGTAATAAAAACTCCATAAAGCATTGATAGATCGGCTTCATAGACAGCACTTTGCACGGAGTCCATGCGAGCTTCGTGGAGTCTCGAATCTTCCCCCAATAGGCTGAATACTCCTTATCATAACAACCAGATACCGCACACCCATCTAAAAATATGCTGAAACAAATACAACGAATACTTTCCTCAACCGCTTAGTATACTAAGTTGCAAGCTCAACTGTAACGAAACAAATATACCGTGCTTCTCTGCGTCAAAATCCGCTCCGAAATTGCGTATCGATACGCTACGCGGCCGCACGCGCCCGAGCCGGATAAGATTCCAGCACCGCAATCGATCAGCTGATTGTAGGTGGTTTTTTCGTTTTCTTCAACTTTCTTGATTTCTTCTGTGACTAAACCCGTCCTTCTGTGTTTCTTCATATATTAAGGTGTTATATCTTCTACATGCGCACTAATTTTTTCCCTCCAGATGTCACCGCAATAACTTCTGGGGAGAAAAAATTCAGGATGGTACGTGAGTTTTTGTTTCACGTTTATTTTTGTAATTCTCTCTTTTTTTCTTCCTTTCATTATGATTTATATGATTGTATGGTTTCCTAGGATAGATCCGGTTTCATTCCGAAATCAATCGAATTCGGGATTAAACGGGAACTATCGTTGAAAAAAAAACACATGAGGATAACTACGAAACCAAACAATCATAAAAATCATTCGAATGCTAAAAAAACAAAATGAGAGGAGAATTCCAAGAATAAACGAGAATAAAAAAATTTACCTACTATCAGGATTTTTTCTGCCCTAGAAGAAGGTGCGACGGCGTCTGGGAAGAAAAATTAGTACACATGTAGATATAACACTTTAATATATGGAGGAACAAAAAAGAACGGGTTTTATCAGAGAAGAAACCAAGAAAAATAAAGGCAATGAACGAAACCCACCTACAATCAGCTGATCGGCTGCGGCCCTGAAATCTTTCCGACACTGGCAGCGGACTCCTACAGAAGAAAACGACGATCGCGGTCTCCCACAGGAGCTGTTTTGTCCTATAGGAGATCGAACTAGAGAAAAGCGGTCTCCTACAGGACACGCTGCCGCATCGCATCCATTAGGTCTCCTACAGGACAAAACAACACCAGTAGTTGACCTGGAACGCGCACATTGAACGATTGATCAAACCCGAGCTGCCTACGATACGCGTGCGCATCGGGTGGAGAGCCGATTCGCCCATTCAGGCTCACACAGGCGCCCACTTCATTAATTGATTGGGGTGCTTCAGAGCCGGATTTCCTCCTTCATGATAAATGAGAGTGGAATCCTCTTGGGGTTTCATCCCCGACAGTAATTTTCGCCGTTGACAAAGTTGTCAACGGGGAAGTGTGAATTTCATGCTGTGATTTTAAACAATACAAAAACTGAACTATTTTGGCTAGATTCCAGCAAAAGTTATTTGAAATTCCCTCCAGGCTAGATCCGGACTCCTACAGGAGAATAATAGGACTTCTACAGGAGAAAGCCAGGACTCCTATCGCAGGGTAGATTAGGACTCCCAGCGGACTCCCGTAGGAGTCCGCGGCCAGTGTCGGATCTCGTCCGGCTTGAGCGCGTGTGGCCGCGAAGCGTCTCGATACGCAATTGCGGGGTGGAATTTCACGCAGAGAAGCACAGTAGTTGCCCCATTGCATTGAGCACTCCCAAATGATTCATTGTTGAAAAAAAAGGATCTCGAAAATGGAAGTACCTATTATAACCGGCCTCAAAAGAGTGTTCAATGGCCGCGTAAGAAGTTTCGGAGGGAATTCGAACAGATTAACCAGAACGGAGAGTGCTCCTGAAAATATTGTGTTGACCGTGCGGTGTAAAATAAATATCATTGATGGTAGTCCGTCGTGCCGCTACGTCGCAGAGGAAGTACAACTGCTCCTTTCCACCGCGCATGATTGAACACGCTTCAAACGCAATCGCTTCGTGACATACGTCGGTGACCCCTGCACCACAGCGGAGAAATTCTAAGTTGCTCCGCTTTTGGAGGGAGAAACAATGTGCGGCCAATTTGGCAGCGATAGAGCGATTTTCAACCCTAATCAGCTGACACAATCCATCTACTGCCTCAGCGACGCCCAACACCCGCGCTTTCAGTGAGAACAAAATCGCTGCTGCAGAGTACTTGATACAGCTCTCAAGCTACGGCAAAAACAGTAGCAATCAGGGATGAGCGAAATTCCGATTTCCGATGGTTTTTGGCCTACCGATTTCCGATCTCCGAAAAAATGCCCCAAAATGCGGAAAATCGGAAATGATTGGAAGATTACAATTTATGGGCTTACGCACTGTTTTCTGCCACACCTTTAGGAAGTTCTCTAAGGGCTAAATCTGAACCGGAGGTTTGTTTTGATGTTTGAAAAAGAGCAGGGAATGAGATTCACATATCGACAGGAACTGTATTTTCCTAAAATAACCTTAAAACCCACTGCGAATGGGCCCTTTTCCGTCAGATTCAGGTTGAACCACTGTTCACTCTTTTATTGAATCTAATAGGGGCCTCTGCCCATGTTATGTTCAAGTAGAGCTTGCCGTCTGAACAGAGTGTACGTATGATCTCTTCTCAGAATATAGTGTAATGAATGGACGGGGCTGCGACGGTGGAACTCCGCACGGTCCGCCACAATGAGCACGCCTCGTCCATCCGCTAGACCATATTTAGCAAGGGCCCATCACCTACTATAGCATTTTTGCCCATCTGTACCTCGGCCTACTTGTTGCGATTCTAATGATCTATATATTTCTTGTTATAGAAGGGTTACGCTAACCATTTAAGTTACAGTACATAAAATGATATCTTATTGGGCTACAGTCAATTGGTGTTGTCTCTAAGCCATGAAATCTATAGTGTGCTACCTGAAAATACTCAATTGAAGCGAACTTTGAACAGCATTAGTGTGGTTTCTCGGTTGTTGTCGAGTATCCGAATTTCGTGGAAAATGAGAAAGAAGATTAAGCTCCACCTTTCAAGCCTTATTATTGGGAGGAGGTCTCCTTCCAGCTAGAGATTCAAAACAGTTTCGAAGGCTAAATAGATTAGCAGTAGAGTAGGTACATACAGCCACCATGGGTGGTTAGAATCTATACAGGTGAACGTATTTCCGATTACCCGATTTTCCGATGGTTTTTGGGGTTCCGATTTCCGAAATTTCGAAAAAGATTTTCGCTCATCCCTGGTAGCAATGGAGTAGAAGCCAGGCTAAGGCAGCGACACAGCTTCGATTTCGCTACCATATAAGCGGAAGAGAAAGGAGGAAAGATGTGGAGGAATGACAAATTGATAAAATCCGTTTCGCCTCTGCCCGCTGACGAACCTTACCCAACAATTCTTCCGAGGCTCCTCACTGAGTAACAAATCTGTTGACGAGAAAGAGTGGAGAAAGCTGAGCCACGATCGAAAATTGTTAGCAAGGATGAAGAAAGGAGATTTTCTCAGAAATATGAGGCGCGGGTGAGTAAAAAAGCAATGAAACTCGAGAGTAAGAGGTCGAGCCCAAAATGAAGGTGGGATCGATGAATTCGTATGATGTGGGTCGCTTAACAATGGCAACAGCTGGAATAGGACGAGAGCAATAGCTGGAATAGGACTATGGTGTAGCTAACTGTGAACTGTCAATTTTCTTTAACTTGATTGTAATCCTCTGGCAATTTTCTTTAACGTGATTGTAATCCTCCTTCGGAGGTTGCGTGTTGCGGGTGTTGCGTGCGGTCGTGATTTTTCATCGCTCTAGCCATTTTCTCACTTTACTTATCTAAGAGTCAAATAAATACTTTCTTGCTTTTTCTCAGAACGTATTATTTTTCTGTAATTCTTCACGTAACTCTTAATAATTTTCTCTGAACTCTTTCGGATATCCCCTAGTTCGTTCCATTTCTGTCCTTGCTCAATCAATTCCAGCATAATGGCACGTGAAACTCGCAGCAAATCAATGGCGGAAAAGAATGATAAGGACTTACCTCTATGGGCTGTTAAGATGATGGAACAATACGAGAAGTGCACTACACGTTTGGAGAATTCGTTGTTATCATCATTTGATGCGATTTTCAAGAAAATCGAAGAGGTCAATGCCGGTCAACAGGAAATGCTCGCTCGTAGTTCGACACTGGAGGCCAAGGTTAACAGCGAAAGAGGGCGCCAATCCACTTGATCAAAGTGCCTTATATTCGACAATGGTAAAGGTCAGAGCTGACGAGAAGAAGATTGAAGAAAAACAGAGGCGTATTGCCTGGATTGGCATTGATGAACCACGTGATGAAACCTCGACGCGGAAATTTGACCTGGAGGCCTTAAAAGAGGTTATCGAAACTTCCGGGGGACGAAGAACTTCAGAAAGAGTTGGCTGGTGGGAACATCACAATTCATCGGCATCCAGTTGGGCAACCTAGAGGAGTGGGTCGGCGAGGCCGAATCATAAAAATCGATATACCGTCGGAAGTGCTGAAGAATCGACTTCTGTCTCACATGCGGTCGGGACGTCAGAGTCTTACCAAAGATTTTGTGCACTCTTATGCACGGCGCGACTACACTCCCGAAGAACTGGAGATGGACCGTTCTCTCCGCAAGAAAGCCGGCGAGCTGAATGCTAACTCCGGGCGGCTCCTTTACGTTGTACGAGACCTCCAGCTCCGTAAACTACGGAAGCCAAGTGAGCTCCCGAATAGGCCTCGCCTTCTGTCTCAGGGTAGCGTTTGTTCTCAAGCCGCATCTGACTGCATCAACATTTCTGTCGCTGGCGAGAATTCACCAGGACCCAGTGCTTCTCTATAGGAAAGAGTTCATCATTTCGCTAGACGTGGACTATCCTCTCGCTCTCAACACTCTTTTTCTGAAAATTTCGCACTTTTTAATGCTCGCTCAATCAAAAACAAGTTGCCTGATCTTTGCTCCATGCTTTCACTAGACTCTTTGGGTCTTTTCATCACTGAATCCTGGTGTAAACCCAACCTCATCAATGATGGTACTCTTGTTACTAGTCATCCTTAACATGTCTACAGGTGTAATAGAGACGGGATCGTACCTGGGGGTGGAGTCATAGCCTTTATAAAGAATACCTTTTCGTCCTCATTATTGTTTTCTGGGAATTTTTCCACCTATCTCCAGTGCATGTCAATTAGGCTGGCGGTCTCTTCTACTCTCGCCATCATTTTTGTGCTATGCTATCGCAGCCAATCTTGCTCCATAGGCGATTTTGAGAAGCTGCTTCATTACCTTCAAGCGTTGTGTGAAGATCGTTCGCCTCTGATTATTCTGGGCGATTTCAACTTTCCTGGGATTCCGTGGCCGTATTTATTGCCCCCTTCTAAAGAATGTTGTAGCAAGAATCAGAGCGTGCTCTTCTCTGAGTTCGTTAGATCCAATAATCTTGAACAACTTGTTTCACAGCCAACCCACGGGCGCAATATTTTCGACATCATCCTGACCAACACTCCACATTTGGTGAACAAAGTCTCAATAGATGCCCCCCTTTCTACGTCGGATCATGCTACTGTTAATTTTTCATTAAGGGTTAGCAGGAATGAGACCTCTCCAAAATATATCATAAACTATGCTAAAGGTGATTTTGATTCTATATGTAATGACCTGCTGAGCGTAAATTGGCAGCAGGTTTTTGACTCGTGCGAAACATCTGACGAGTGCTACTTAGATTTGCCCATTACTGCCATCTCCTTATTTCTAGGTATGTTCCTCACGGTTTCAAGTGCAGTAAGTCCGTCAGAATGCCGCGCCGCATCTCTAAACTACGTTGCCGCGTTCGGAAAATGTTTCGATTGAAAGATTACCAATCTCACCTGGGTTATATCCGTTCATCTCGATTGCTGAAAAGGAAACAAGCAGAGCTAAAACTTCTCGAAGAAATTAAGATTGCCTGATCGAAGAATTCGAGTAGATTTCAAAACTATTGCAATTCTAGGCTGAAAATGAGTTCGTCTGTTGGTACAATAATTTCTTTCGAAGGGAAACCATGTGAGACGGATCATGATAAGGTGGAAGTTTTCGCCAAGTATTTTGAGACCTTTTACAAGTGTAGAACTATTATATCTTGTCCTCTTTCTCAATCTTCTGATTTTCTACTAGATTGGTTCGGTATAAACAATGAGAATGTCTATCGCACAAAAAATAATCTTCCTATGCGGTGCTCTACTTCCCCTGATAGTATCCCCTACATATTTCTCAAAAAAGCGGCTTTTGGTGTAACTCCAGCATTGACGGCATTGTTCAATAGAATTATGCTGAAGGGTGACATACCGGAAATTTGGCGTTTAGGTTTAGTTAGACCAGTCTATAAAAAGGGTAGCAGAAATGACTTCAATTTATTACAGACCGATTTGTCTCACTGCATCAACAAGTAAGGTTATGAAAAGAATTGTGTGCGACCAAGTTCGGCGTTTTATCCTTGAAAATGACCTTATTTCTCCTTGCCAACATGGCTTTCTACCCAAGAAATCAACTTCAACCGCGCTACATTCTTCAATGCCGGCTTGGCAAAACGCTGTAGACAAGAAAAATACAGTTTTCACAGCATACATTGATTTTTCAGAGGCGTTTGATTCTATTTCTCTTTCACTGTTGGAATATAAATTGGAAAAGTTTGGAATTACTGGGTGCCTTCTTGGATTTATTAAATCCTTCCTTTCTAATCGACGGCAAGCGGTAACTCTTAATGAAACCTGCTCTAGGAGGTACAAAACTGATAGTGGAGTACCTCAGGGCACCTGTGTTGGTCCTCTGCTCTTCATTCTCTATATCAATGACCTACCTGCTCAATGTATGCAGATGATGTTAAGATTTTTAGTGTCAATGATGCAAAGGTTCTGCGATTGGCATTGGACGCGATAGCCAACTGGTCCAGAAAATGGAAGCTCGATATATCAATTGAGAAAACTACCGTCATGCGCTTAGGGGCACGCGACTTGACAGCTATCCCGTTTTCAATTAAAGGCAGTGCTCACAATGAATTTCGTCCCTGAGTTTTTGACATAAAACAATGCGTTGGCCTACAAGTGTAACCAAAATTACGAAGAAACGGCCAGAAACGCATCAAAACGTCGTATTTCAGTGACATTATTCTATAACATGGACTAGTTGTCCGGTTGGATGAACATGTTCATGGTGGTTGTCACCGGTGGAAAATTGAGTCAATCGAAAATAGAAGAATGTTCAATGCAAAGCAGGATTAGTTAGGGCCCTAAAGAAAGAATGGAGCAATAGAGAGTAGAGAATTGCCAAGGACGGGTCCACAAAAGATTTCATTGCCACAACAAACACTTCCTGTGATACTTAAGAGGCGGGGTGATACTTAAGGATTTCGTGTACTTCTGGTGCGTTTTTCTCATTTTCTACGTCATTTTAGTTCTACCCGAGGGCCACTTATTCAATAAAGCGAATAATCTCAAACTTGAAGATTATCGTGAACACTGCCTTTAGTGGCATCGCACTTTTAGAATCTGAATCAGTTTGTGACCTGGGCATAACATATTCTTCCTCTCTTTCATTTGCCGGTTACATAAACAAGATAGTGTCGTTAGCATATTCTCGGTCCAACTTTATTTTGCGTGCGTTTTCCATACGAGATGTAAAATTATTATTCCAGCTATTTGTGGCGTACGTGCGTCCTATTCTAGAATACTGTCATATGGTTTGGAGTTCGTCAACCCGTGTAATGGTAAATCGCATAGAAAAAGTGCAGGCGAAATTCACAGAACGTATTTTTTCACGAAAAGGGATTTTTAACATGTCGTATAAAGATAGGCTCACCTACTTGAATGCAAATACTCTGGAAATGAGACGGAAATTTTTCGATTACGATTTCGTATACAAGCTTTCTGCTGGATTAGTAGGGTTAGATTTCCAAACTTTGTTCAATAAATCTTTTACGGTGAACCAAACACGGGGGCCACAGTCACAGAATTTTGAGAGAAAAAACCAGATCGGCGGATTTTCGGAATTCTTTCACACAGAAGGTAATCACGTTCTGGAATAGCTTGCCAGCTGATGTGGTTGACTCGATTTCAGATGAGTCATTCAGGAATAAAGTTGAGAGAATGCTGGTCGCTCAAGGATGGTTCTGAAAAGTATTACGGTGAAGTTTCACTTTTTGATTTAGCTTTTATGGTGAGATGAGTTGAAGAGTTTCTTGATTTCATTTCATCGTATGCCCAAATGAACCTTTTTCAGCGACTCCATCACTGCGATATCTTGCTTTGTCACTTACTGCCACTTGTCGTTGTTTATCTCACTACTTTGTTGTAGCAATGATAGCGCCTCTTCTATTTCATTATTGCGGGCCTGCGAGCCTCTCATTTATTTTCCATTTCATCATTACACATATTTATGCCCCTGACATAGCCCGAATCGACGACGAGTGGGGTTCAGTGCAATTGGCGGACCTACGAAGTTGGTATCCGGAGTTCTGATCCACTCTCTTTAAGAACTTGCAGTGTTGGCGGCCACTGCCCTTTTGTGCTGATTCGACACCCACAACCCCTCAACAACACCTCCCCAATTGGCAATTGTTTTGGTTTGAGATGCATTTTCGTTTTTTATGCTCAAACCTTTTATTCTTAATTTATCTAAGTAGATTTCCTTGAACTTATCGGACAACGACTGTTCCTGTGTTAACTTTATTTGTTTGTTTTAGTTTCCGATAATAAACATAAACAAACAAAAATCTATACGAATTTTTTACTGCGATAAATACATGTTAACTATGTTAACGGCACTAAATTTTGAAGAGTTCAAGACATGACTCATTGTTAAAGGTAGGGTTCACGGTGATTTTCGTTCCCGAGTTTTCCACTCAAAACAATGCGTTAGCTACCAAGTGTTACCAAAATTACGAAAAAACGGCGAGAAACGCACTAAATCGTCTTATTTCAGAGATATTATTCTCTGGCCTGGACTAGTTGTCCGATTGGATGAGCATGTTAACGGTGGTTGTCGCCGGTGAGAAATTGGGCTAACCAAAAATGGAAGAATATTTAAGGCAAAACGGTATTAGTAAGGGTCCGAAGGAAAGAACGGAGCAGCACAAAATAGAGAAATGCAAAAGGCGGGTCCACAAACGATTTCATTGTCACAACAAACAGTTCCACTGACAGTAAAGAAGCGGAGTGAGAGTGAAGGATTTCGTGTCCTTCTGGCACATTTTTCTCGGTTTTTTCGTCATTTCAGTTCTACTCGGGGCCAAAGAATCGATTTAGCTATTAATCTCAAAATCGAAGATTATCGTGAACACTGCCCTTAAGGAACGAGGTTATCAAATCTTCAAATTTATCTATGAAAAGCTCTACCCAGGCTACGACGCGAGGTGTGATACAGCCAAACTTTGGTCGACCCCCCCCCCAAATCCGGCGATTTGCTCACCCCCACCCCCTTGTGAGGAAATGCGCACGTCTGTCCGCATGTATGGCTGTCCACATGTAAAACGTACGCAGATTTTCAAAAGCGCAGTTTGATGTTCAAGTGCTAAATCGTTTTGAAATATTTACAAGTATTTGTCAAAATTCAAATTAGGGATTTTCGCGTTATTACAACGTGCGGAAAACCTAGTCCTGAACCCAAATAATTGATTAGGTTTTTTTAGCCCGTCCAAACCGTCTTTGGAGACCCATTTCTAGGTGTGATACAATCGATTGTATGACACCTAAAAAAGGGCCTCCAAAGATCATTTTGAAAGGGCTAAAAAAACTTAATTAGTTATTTGAGTCCAGGACTAGGTCCTCCGTGTGATCACTGGATGCCACAATTCTATCCCACCTACATCAAGAATCTGCACTACTTCCTGTAAAGCAGCATTGCCAACTGCAGTCGCAACAGTTCCATGTCGGCATAGTCAGGAATGCCATTTATCCCAATTTCCCCCTCCTGTCATCTGATCCCCACTTCCGTGACATTCGCAAGCCGCTGCATGCTGCAATCTCTGCCACGGATCGTCAAAGATGAGCTACTTCGGAGCTCAATCGCAAGAGACTGCTGCAAATGGAGGACACCAGATTTGTCACTGAGTACCTCTCTATTCAGAACTTCATTCTCGGTGGCGTGCCGCCCAAGGTCGCTGACAGCGAAATGAACCTAGCCAGACGATCCCGCGTCATTCTGGCGGGTCTACGTTGTGGACATTCCTCGTACCTCAAGGCCTTTGTCCCTAGGATCGATTCGTCGGTCCCTGACAAATGTCCTTACCGCCATAGCCCAGGACATGGTTCATTTCATCTATTTTCATGTCCAGCAGGACCAACCTCTCTGACAGCTCTGGATATGTGGAACAAGCCATGTGATGTGGCTGCCTTTCTACGCCTATGAGAAGAAGCTCTGCTGTGGCCGCTGAGAAGAAGAAGGACTAGATCTTCCGCACGTTGCAGAAACGCGAAAATCCCTAATTAAAATTTCAAAAAATTTAAATTTTTCATTACTATCCTGGACTTGAACATTTTTTCATGCACCCCTTCTAGTGTAGCGCTCTTCGGCTTCGAGCTGCGTATTTGAAATTTCGGGAACGTTTTCACATGCGGACGGCAATGTTTTAAATGTAGCTTTCGTGTCCGAAACTCCACCTATGACCCCCAGGGCACAAAAACAGGCTCCGCCCAATTGGTCTAGCGCTCTTCGGCTTCAAACTGCGTTCGTGAAATTTCGGAAATGTTTTCACATGAGGACAGGCATATTCTAAATGTAGTTTTCGTGCCCGGAACTGCACCTATGAGCCCCGATTCCGTAAAAAAATCCTATGCTTTCGGCGATACCGCGCCTTGGAAATTGCTTAGCAACTAATTTTCGTGGAGGAAATTGCAAGAGCTATCACAGTGAACAATGCTCTTCTAAAGCAGTCAACTATCCATAGTTTCCCAGCTTTGCAAAAAATTGACCTTTGGCGGGATCGAACCTTTGAAACCAAAATCGCCTAAACAAATGGGGTGCGGTTCACAGACTGAAGGACGCGGACCATTCATAACAACCGCACCTGATGAACAGGAGAAGCGTTCCAAAAATGTTCGCACAGTATTGTGTAAAATATAATCCACATTTTGGGAATCGCCAAGAGGCAGTATATCTCTGACCTGAAATGAGAACAAAATGCTTAACTTCAAAATATGTCAGATATTGAAAAGGAATAAGGAATGAACCGTTCCAGCATCGATATCTGCCTGCACGAACTTGTCAATTAATAGAGAAGAATCACAGGTGGGTCGAAAAGAACGGCAGCATTCCGACGATCTGCGTAAATGTCTAACTGTAAAATAAACTTTCAAAGAAATTGAGGAGCAATTTACTTCGTGGAAGTGGCTTCGCGGCTCTGGCAAGAATCGAATTCTTCCTCGTCTTCACTCTAAAATGTAGGCGTAAGGAGGGAATGACTGTATGAAGGAATTGCAAGATTGTTCTAAAACGTCCATGATAGATAGGTCGGTGAACGGCAGGGATCATACTAACCGCGACGGGAGACCGCGACAGTGCATATCGATTTTCGGCGCTAATAAACTCTGCGTGACGGCGCCAGTAGCGGAAAATATGATCCAGACCAAATGGAATATAATGCTCAAACCTCATCTTCGCCACCTGACTCAATCAGCTGGCGGACAGCATTCTCGAAATCGCCTCTTCTCAATGGTCGCCTGCTCCGTGACGAAGCGGCATGGTCATTACTGGAGACCGGAGCCTTAGTCTGAAATACTGCTGATTCCAATTAGTTCACCTATCGGTATAGGTTTTGCTAGGAAGGGATTTTTTCCAGGGCGATGGATTGGTATCGCCAACTATATGTCACCCGTGTTATTCCATAGGAAGCCATGAAGTGCTACGATATATACGCAGTACGCATTTATGCGAGGGAGTGATGACCCATGATTTTTCAAAAAAAAAATTAAATTATAGGAGGTCGGAGGAGCCGTCGAAGTTTCGGGAAGCAAAAATTGGATGACCAAAACCACAGCAAAACAGAAAGTGGATATGATCAAGCAGTGTTTTTACTCTTACGATCATCACTGGTCCATAGCAAAATCCCACAATGCCCTTCAAAGGACAGGACATAAGGCTTGTACAGAAACCTGCTGAAGACCAACTCGGCCACGAGAAACACCGCGACAGCAAGAAAACAAAAACCTTCTTGAGGTTTCTTCTGCCCTCCCCCTCGCCATTACGGGAGAGTGCCTCAAGCAAACCAAAAAACTAACACAAGTACTGCTTCGACGGGTGTTTTCTTCAGAACTATGTTCTGAGAACCTGTCCTCACAGGTCGTCTTCGTTGAGGGCGAGGTAGTTCCTTCCGCGTACTTGACCTGCGCCGGACGCGCTGAATTCCTTTCACTACTTTGAACTTTCCGAGCCGACGAACCCTAAAAATTGAATCTCGGTAAGGCTACGTCTAGAAATGAACGAAATACTACGGGTGCAGCATTGAAGAACACAAGACTAGCATAGCAACCTGCCAATGGCAAAATTGGCCCAGAGAAAGACTGCGAGAGCATCAAAAACCATACTAAGGAAACCAATGCACCACCCTGAGTAAGAATACTTCATACAAACTTAGATACTCACACTAATACTGATGCGACGAGTGTTTTCGTCAGAACTGAGTTCTGAGCACCTGCCTTCACCGCTTGTTTTTGTAGAGCCTGAGGATGTTCCTTCCATATACTTGACCTGCGCCACACATGATGATGTTCTTTCACTACTTTCGGATTTTTGAACGATGGAAGCCTGGAAATTGATTATTTGTAAGGCCATGTCTAGAACCGAATGTAAGACTTCGGATGCAACAATGGAGAACACACGAATAGCGCAGAGACCTGCTACAGGCCAGCCTGGTCGTGAGTACGAACGAAAGTGAAAAAAAAAACCTCTAATGCTGCCATTCCATGAAGAAATACTTGAATCAGGCTTTGCGATAGGGTCAGACACAGCGTTGACATAGATTGACTTAAAGTGCGACCCCTCTTTGCACAACCTCTCCCATCACAACACAAATTACGCCTGGAGAGATCGACGCACTAGTTAGAAACAAACCGTGCGTTTATTCTTTTGATAAGAAAGCCTTAAATCTTTAAACACATTTTAGGAACTGCGGCCCACAACTTGCGCCAGCACGTAAATTGCGCCCACCTCAAAACCCACGCTGTGATTGTGAAAACGTATGTCTGACAGATAACGACTCACACTAGTATTGATTTTGCGATTGCTTTCTTCGAGAATATGTTCTGAGAGCCTGTCACCAGAAGTTCTTCCTATCGAACGCGAAGGAGTTCCTTCAACAACATAATTGCTCTGCACCGAACGCTTACATGCCCATCCAATGTTTCCGACATTCCGAATGATCGAACCCTGGAAATAAAGCCTCTGTAAAACTACGTCCAGAAGTAAACAGACAGCTACGAATGCCCACAATGCATTGATTTACGATAATAATCAATATGCCAAAAGATGCTTGCTATGAGAGTCTTTCTGGAGATGCACCTCATATTTCACTTCCACTCTGAACAGCGCAGGGGGATCCCGACTTAAACTAAGCTAATTAAATTACTTACGGAGTCATTTGATGCGTAAAGGCACAATACACCCTCAGGGACGAATTTGGTGGCTTCAATGGAATTATGAAGTAGACTCCAACCGTAAAATTTCGGCCAGGTGCGGAACCGCAATTTTTCGAAATAAACGAGATACAGTAATCAACTTTGACACGCTCCCTTGGACACCCTTATGAGCTCGACAGTAGCTAGTAGCGTGATGAATTTTGAACAAAAACCTCCTTATTTCCTTACTTTTCAGCCACGTTCTCTGCCAAAAGTCCACCGCCGGGTGTTAGTTCCACATCATGAGAATAAATCCCTCCGACAACACGTCCTCATAGTTTTCTCCATTCAAGATAGGACACTTTTTGAACCGTCTCAACTCCGTGTGTGGGCTTTCGTGAGATTCAAGAGAGATAATTGTGATCAGCGCCTGACCGTCTCCATGATCAGCAACAAATCTCGAAAAATACTTTCTGGGTGTGATGTGCCTCCAAGCTAGCGTCCAGGGATGAGCGGAGTTCCGCGTTTCGCGTTCCGAAACCCACAGGTTCACGCATTTCTAGCATTCCGCGTTCCGCATTCCGAAAACCGCAGAAAACGCAGCGGGTTGCGAAAATATCTTGTCGTCTGGGACGTAAGAAAACATTAGATAATTTCTGAAATTTTTCCGCGTTTCGCGTTCCGAAAACCGCATTTCCGCGCATTTTCAGGCGTTTCGCGCCCGATTTCCGAAACCCGAGAAAAAAATTTCTGTTCCGAAACCCGAAAACCGATTTCCGAAATTTCATATTTTTATTCCGCTAATCCCTGCTAGCGCCGGCATCCTCCTATGTGGCAGCAATTGTAGCGACCCGAGCGGAAAAGCAGGCTTTGGGTAGGTACGGCACGGGGTGCGATACAGTTCTACTCCCCCCTCCGCTTGTTCCCTGTTTATCACTCCGTCATCTCGTCGACGAGACGCCTTGTTCAGTCTCTCGAACACAGGCCCCTCTCCTGTGACGGATAATAGTCCGCGCCAGTGCCTGAGCAGGCGTGGTTGGAAGAACGAACCAGAGTTCGGCGCGAGGTGTGGAGCTCCACAGGAAAGGTCTGAAATACCGGCCGAGGGAGGGATGGAGGGAGGGGGTCTGGGCTTCGTCGGGAAACTAAAAGGGCCATTATGGATAGGGGTGTACTGCCTTTCTCCATCATTTACGACCGGCGGTAGTAAGCTGCTGTGAATCCAAAAGGACTCGGACATACGGTACCTGAACTGGGTCTCGAGCACGTCAAGAAATACGCGAAAACCAGATTCTCGATGCGCATACCGGAGCTTGATTCTCCGTGCCAGCCACCAGCAACATCACTCTAGTTGGGATAGAAGCTCATGCATGCGTGCTGCAAACGACGCTCGACCAGCTGGAGAGGGGGAAATGTGCACGTGGTTGTGGATGCTGTGAGCTCTCGATCGCTGACGGACAGAAAGTACGCTTTCGAGCAGATGGATCGCGCTGGTGCCGTGCTCACCACGTCAGAATGTGTGCTGCTCGGCCTACTTCAAGATGCTTCTCATCCGAAGTTTAAGGAAGTGCAGAAGCTGATTTTGGAACCTCCCCTGATGTGGGCCTTCTCTCGAAGATGTGTGCCCCAGCTTTCTCTTCTCTTCTTCTTCTTTGCAGCCGCAGGAAGGTTTTTGTCAAAGGTTCAAGAAACGGGCGACTGAAACCGGATTCGTCCACAAATCCATTGTTGTAAGAGTGGTAGGCCTCTTTAGGTACTCGAATAGGTGTTCAGTTGTGTGGCCACGGCTACCACAGTCCGGGCACTCGTCCGGCTTACTGCGATCGATCTCATGCAAGAATGACATCAGCATAGGGGAATGACCGCAGCGTAACGAGGCAAGGGTACTTCTAGCCCGCCTACCGAGTTCCATCTCGGTGTCGCTGACTATGGGTGGTGCGACCCCCAATATGGGATTGACGGTCATCCTACTCAAGTGATCCCTGACGAACTTGGTGTGCTCCGCACGTAAAAGACGCAGACGATCCAGTTGGGAGTCCGTCCATCTTTGTATATTAACTTTCTCGGGAGCATCCGCAAAAGGCCTTCTGATATGTCTCTCTCTCACGGGATTCATGATCCTTCTTAATGGGTGGCCAGGCTGCTTGACAATGTTAATAACCAGTTGCTGCGCTTGGAGTTGGCAGTGCTTCTTAACTGGCAGAATTCGGGCTTCAGCATGAAGATGCCCCACTGGGGTGTTTTTAGCACACCCTGTGGCAATCCGAAGAGCAGCATTTTGGACTCGCTGCATCTTTGTCCACGATGAATCCGATATCATGCGCTGCCATACCGGTGCAGCGTACTCCAACGCCGGCTGCAATATTGCCTTGTAGGTGGTCAAAATTGTCTCCTTGCTACTTCCCCACGACGTTCCTCCCAGAGCTCGTAGAGCGTTGAGCTTTGCTTTCACTGCAGCCTGTTTCTGCTCAGTATTCTTGTGGAACCTCAACGAAGGATCCAATACTAGGCCGAGCAGCTTAGGAAAACGTGCGGCAGGCAGACGAGCGTCTTCCCAATTCACAGCGGGGTGAGCGCAGTGTTCCTTAGGGTCAGTGGAGAAAACTGATACAGATGATTTAGCGGCAGAGACAGTGAGCATCATATCATCGAGAAAGTTCTTCAGAACGATGAGGTAGCTATTGATCTTGTGTGCAGCTACATTAATGTCTCTGTCCCGGCACAAGATGGTGATGTCATCCGAATACGCAACGACTTTGATGTCACTTGGGGGAACGGGCAAGTCTCCCAGGTAAAGACTGAACAGAGCAGGCGATATGACTCCTCCTTGAGGGACACCGGCAGCGATCGGGATGCTATTAGAGACATGTCCCTGAAACAGCACTTTTGCTCGGCGCCCTTTGATGAGTGCTGTAATCCATCGCTTCTGCCAAGGCGGGATGGTGGACCTCAATAGCTTCTCAGACAGTATGCCCAAGTTGACAGTGTCAAACGCCTTCGTGAGGTCCAGGGCTACTCCAACAGTGCGTTGAGGCTTGGTGGCGTTGAAGCCATCCAAAACATAGCTCACAATCTCCAGCAGCGCCGTGGTGGTAGAGTGTAATTTGCGGAATCCATGCTGGTGCTGCTGATTGTTATTATGCTCGGAAAGCTCCTTGACGACCAGTTTCTCAGCGACCTTTGCGATTGGTGATAACAGACTTATTGGCCTGTATCCCTTAGCCGTCGATGGTGATTTACCTGCCTTAGGCAACGGAACGACGCTTGCCATTTTCCAGTCTTGGGGTACGATATCTCAGTCGGCAGTTTCTTCAAGATCGCTGGACTAATGCCATCCGGCCCTACAGCCTTCGAGTTGCACATCTCTTTTACCACCTTTTCAATCTGCGCGGGCGTCACTGCTTCTGCTTCATTCATGAGTGGCAACTTACAGAGCTCTCTTACAGTCACTCGATTTTGTTTCCCTCTCTTAGCCTGAGTTATGAAAAAATTCTTTCCGAGAGCAGTTGCAGCCTCCTTTCCCGATTTGAAGACTCCATTCTCGAACTCGATCGTAGAGTAGTTGGTGGAGGTGCTCTTGCCCGAGATCTTCTTTAGAACTTTCCAAGTTGACGCTCCATCACTCTTGAAATTCATTTTCTCCGTGAATTTCTCCCAACACTCCTTCTTGTGCTTGTCCAGATCTCGCTTAATCTCGCCATCCAGCTCAGCAATGGTCGGATCCAGGTGATCTGCCACTCTCTTTGCATACCTTGTCCTTATCTTCTCCAAGATTTCCCTCGTGACATTGGGAAAGAAGGTCTTATCTCGGCCCTTCGGAATGGCGGCTTTCATTGCCTTGCGAATCGCGAAGGAGAGCTGCAGCCAGCCAGCATCTCTCCCATGACAAAAGTGGCGCATGAGTACTTCTGAGCGGGTCCTGGATTCCTCTCGACGCCGGCCATTTGTAGTAGAATCCTTAGGAGAGCTGCAGCCAGCCAGCATCTCTCCCATGACAAAAACCCTCCACGCGGAGGGGTTGACGTCGGTTTGCACGGAGGTGGTCTTCTTTCCTCCACACTGCCACGGCACGAACGCACGACATCTCGGCAGCCCCAGCTTTCTGTGTGATAGGAAATCCAATAGTTGATAATATTCATTGTTTTCTGATGCATGAAGCCAGCAAACATCTTTAAGTTGTTAATATGAACTACCGAACAAATAAAGTTATCATGTCGAAATCGCCCTGTTATATTTCGCTATGACCGACCGCTCCGCTGCTTGCACTACCCGTTCTAAAAATAGCAAGCAAAGCTATACACTGTTTAGGACTTAAAATACTCCGTCAAGAATGTTCTCGTCCGTGGTCTAAATCACTGTTAATGTACTTTTTTTTCAAATGAATTGTTTCTTTTTCCGAAAACTACAAAGAAAAACGAAAAACAGACAACATCAAGCTCCTGAAGGGGGCTGGGGTTGGGAAAATCGCCAAAAATTTGCCTGAATCACGCTCCGGGGGGGGGGGAGAGGGAGGGCTGAGTAGAATTGGGCCTCTCCACACCTCGTGTAGCACCCTGTAGTAGCGAACAATCTCGGCAGTCTGTGGCGAATCTTTTCACCGTGCCGCACGCTCTGTAAGGTGATGATAACAGGGTATATAGAACAGAGAATAAAGGGAAAACAGCTGTCGCAGGCCAAGCAGACAAGGGGGGGGGGTTCGATGCGTGCGGCTGCGCTACGGCGCCGCCCATCGACACCGCCCGAGCTGTGGCGTGTTGGCCGTGGCGTGTTGTGCCAAAGTCGATGAGGCCGCTGATGAGCGACCAGGATTATTATTCGACGTTCGCCAGTCTCTCTGGGAGGTTCTCTCACCTCCTAGAGAATTCCTTTCTGTATAGGGTAGGAGTCTGCCGCGATGCCGCGATGGTGATTGATTGCCCGCTTCCTGCCAGCCATCCATTCTCTGCGTTGAGCGCCTCGTCTTTGCCCACTGTCTCTAGACAGTCCCCCAGTTGCTGACAGCCGCCGGCATCGCCCTGCTGCCACATCGCCGTAGACGTTTCGCTGCCAGCTCGCCCCTGCCTAGTGCTGCCAGCCCGCCTCTGTGCTAGTGCTGCCAACCGTTGTATTCGCCTGCTCCGTGCAGCCGCTCCCGTCAAGCGTTGAGAGGGGCCCCGTATAGTGGTGCGGGTGACCCGTTAATTGTTTTAGTCGAAATTTCCTAGAGGGTTTCCCGGGAAATTTCGGAAAGTGGTTAGGGGAGTAGGCTGTGTAGGGACATAGCTGAAACTCATCTTGTGCACACGACCCCTGGAAAATTCAACTTCACTCGTTTCGATTACCAGTGACTTCTAGTGATCTATTTGTAGGATTCCTTTGTTCTTGTTGTTTGTTATTTTTGCTCCTTTAAAATAAATTATTGTTATTTCTATCGCGTTATCTACTTGGTTCACAGGGTTTTTCAAATCCTTAAATTCCTAGTTTTAATCACCTTACTCACATTTTCGGGTAACTACATTTGTCGAAACCTAACTTGGGGGCCAAGCCGGTGAGTAGGCTTGAGCTAGGTGAACCACTGTAGATTTTCGTGAGAAAAATAGCATTAGTTTATTTTTCTCGAGTTGCTCTTTTGTTCGTCGATTTTTTTGTGACGTTGGGCTACACTAACGGTCTCCGTTGGTGGAACTCGACGGGTAGCGGTACTGAAAGAGTGCAGGCTTCCGGGTCTGGCACTTGGCGAGTATCGTGGTAGTTTTCGGGCTTGCCTGAAATTAAATTTTTGTTCGGTAGGGGGAAACCTCTGCACAAATTTTTTTTTGAGACTTAGTCAAGCCTGGAAACTACATAAATTCTTGGAAGACGAACATAATGGCATCTTGCGAAAGTGAGCTCGCAGATGGTCGTTCAGTCTTGAGTGGTGGTCATTCGAGTGGCAGTGCTAAGTCGGTTCTGATTGCAGGACGTGCTCAGGCTACCGCGATGTCCGACCAGCCGAAACGTGTCGACACAAACGATCTGGAAGAGGAATTCCAGCGTCTATGTGGCCCGGAGGAGCGATCGCAGACCATGGAGGTTTGTAATGATCTTTCTCGTTTAATTAAAGAGATTTCCCTGAGAATGAATAGGGAGGTGTGTGCGTGCCTTCGCATAGGTGATGGTAGCCGGGATGTCATAGACACAGTTGGTAGGGAAGCTACTAGTGCTGCGCTGGATCGTCTTGCAAATTTACGGCAGGTGTGCAAAGAGGGTGCAGTGTTAAAGCGGTGGACCCGGACAGTGGTAGCAAGTGTGGGTTGTGAGAACCGAGAGGCGTTCGTGGATAAACTTGCGGAGCTGTTGCTAGACAGTGAGGTGGTGGATAAGGTGGCTCTTGAGGAAGGGTGGCCTAGGGGTGAAGCCCAAAAGAAGCTGATTTGTAAACTCAGTCTATTGCCAGCTATGCAAAAAGACATTGACATGTTTCAGGAGCAGCTGAGTGCCCAGGCCGCTGAACTGCAACAACTACGGGCCCTGAAGGCGCAATGGGCGCACAACGAGGCCGAACTCGAGCGACTCCGCGAGAACGAGCGGAAGATGGCCGAAGCACAGCCCGAAGGAATGGAAGTGGACCACGTGCAGGACAATATTCCCGGTGAGTCCAGAATGGGCAGATCAATAAATGTGAATTTATTGAATCAATTGCGTCGTCATCCTAATGCGGTGATTGAAACTGAAGCATTTCAGCCTGGTGGAGGAAGAGCTGCGAGAGGGCCGGCGTCGACGCTGCACAGGCCGCCAACTCCTACCTCACGACATGGCTCCCGGATCAGAGGGACAGGTACGGTGTTCTGCTCTGAAAATGGGGACGCAGGTGGACCTCGGGAGAGTGTCCTTGGCCCGGTAGGACCGGGTTGTGATGGTTCTCAGATGGCCAGCTATATGAAGTATGCGGCGTTGCCGGAGGTAAAGCAGTACCGTGGTGACGATAAGCAGTATACCTTCCGGGATTTCCTTGAGGCCTTTGAGCTTAAGTATCCCAGGGATAATTGGTCGGATGCTGAGCGGGTGGTTCTTTTCCGCGCTAAGTTAGCTGGTAAAGCAAAGAACCAATACGAGGCGTTGCCCAGGCGTGAGCGGGAGCAAGGCTATGATGTATTGGTAGGTGCTATGAAGCGCGAAAGCAAGACCGAGCAAAGAACGAGGAAAATAGTAGCGATGGGTGAGCTGAAGCGGTTACGCAAGATCGAGAAGCAGTCTGTTTCTGACTTTTGCGTTGAGCTGGAGAGGCTGACGCGGCATGCATACCCAGAGCTGCGAGAGGAAGCGTTAGGTACTGAAAGAGCGCATATTCTCTATGAGCAACTGGCCCACTGGCAAGACTCTTACTACCTCTTGGAGGCACTAGAGAGTGAGACAGATGCTTACGAGAAGCTAAAGGAGACTGCAAAACGTATCGAGCGTAGGAATATCACGCTCAAAAGCGTGAAAGGTGACCTACAGGAGAAACCTGGTGATAGATTTCGGGAGTGGAGTAGTGAGCCAACTGTCGAGAAGCCGGTAGGTTCTAAGGCTACAGACACCCGAAGGGGGAAACTAAAGTGTTTCAACTGCCAACAGGAAGGTCATATGGCCAAAGTCTGCAAGAAGCCAAAACCGTCTACGAGCAAGACAGTGACGTCGCTGTCAGCTAGGCTCGGTAATGTGGTCTGCTCCGCAGTGAAGCTTCAGGAATCCAAAAAGACTCGTAAAGATGTAACGAGGTGTCCCATTTTCGGGAAGAAGACGATTGCTGCAGTGGAACTGCTGGGAAGAGACTGCGCGGGACTTCTAGATACAGGGTCCGAGGTGTCAATTCTTCCAGCAGGAGTGCTTTTGCGGGCAAAGGCGCATGGTTTTGATATTGATGGGGCCTTAAAGGAATATCCTATCGATAAAGCCAAGGTGATGTATGATGCTTCGGGATCGCCGATGGCGTTTGTAACCATCGTGGAGGTGATACTGAAACTGAAAGGTGAAGGTAGAGAAGTCCGGTGTAAGATGTTTGTCACCAAAGATGATGACGACGTAGTAATACTAGGGACTAACGTTCTGCCACACCTAGGATATAGGTTAGTAAAGGATGATGCGACTCAGACTACAACGGCGAGCAGCGGCTACCCGGTAGAGAGGGTGTGCCCGGAGGTTGAAGTCATCGGCAACCCGGTTGAGAGGGTAGGCCATGATGATGACAAACCTAGATATGCTCAGGTGGCGAAGCAGACCAATGTGGCCCTGCGGGCTACTGAGGGGGTCTCTTTTCCAGATGGCGCAGAAACGTCCGGGTTACTTAGGTGCACAGAGGACGTTACACCTATGGGTACTCATCCTGCGAGAGACTACGGAACGCAAGGAGCGTCTGTGGTCGGTAGAACTGAATCCTGTGTGTTGCGCGTTGGATCGGTTAAGGTGAAAAGTGTGGTGACGAAGAATCGCACGGATCAGCAAAAGAACCTTGTTAAGATGAGAGACGTGAAGGGGAAGGCGAGTGTCGGTACAAGCGCTTTGTCCTCTGGAGTGGGCTCATCGAAGGTGGGTGCAGTTCCAGTGCGTAGCCAACAAAAACGAGTGGTAGGCATAATACAGAGCGTAGCTGATCGTGACTGGCTCAGGGAGTTGAGGAGTGACCCCGACTACCAGGAGATCATTCGCTTAGTGGAGGCGAAATGTGTAAAGCACAAAGTCAAGCTACCGCGTATGAAGAAACGATTGAAAGCAAACGATTTCGTGGTGGAAAACGGCGATTTGAGGCTGGTCCAGAAGGATGGTACTCGAGTGCGAGTAGTGTCCAAATCGCAGAGAAGAAAGGTGTTTGAGGAAGCTCACCGTGAAGGTTTGGCAGGGGAATTTGCAGCCCCGCAAATTCTGCGTGTCTTACGGTCGAGATTCTTCTGGGAAGGCATGGTAGAGGACGTCCAGAAATGGACGAAGGAAGGTCAGGTTTCGCTGCGTGGTTGTCCTGAAGAACAGGTAAAGGCCCTTAAGAAGGCAAAGAGAACTGTTAGAAAGCGGAGAAGAGCGGAGGTCAGGTGTACTAGAAGTGAGAGCGTAGCTTCAGGTACTGACTCCAATGAATCTGCTGTATTCAGGTCGGACATCGTATCGGAACTACCAGACACCGATGTGACTGATGGCAGACTTCGCTCGGAGGTGCTGGATCGACACATTCCAGAGGAGCTGTGGATGGTCAACTGTGCTTGAGGCGTGCACCGTGCCAGCGTCAGTGTGAGGCCGTGCGGTCGTTCCTGGTTTTATTCCGTTTAAACTAGCCACCGTAGTCAGACCGAGTGAAAACGGTCTTTCCGAGAGGGCGGGCGTGTAAGGTGATGATAACAGGGAATATAGAACAGAGAATAAAGGGAAAACAGCTGTCGCAGGCCAAGCAGACAAGGGGGGGGGGTTCGATGCGTGCGGCTGCGCTACGGCGCCGCCCATCGACACCGCCCGAGCCGTGGCGTGTTGGCCGTGGCGTGTTGTGCCAAAGTCGATGAGGCCGCTGATGAGCGACCAGGATTATTATTCGACGTTCGCCAGTCTCTCTGGGAGGTTCTCTCACCTCCTAGAGAATTCCTTTCTGTATAGGGTAGGAGTCTCTGCCGCGATTGATTGCCCGCTTCCTGCCAGCCATCCATTCTCTGCGTTGAGCGCCTCGTCTTTGCCCACTGTCTCTAGACAGTCCCCCAGTTGCTGACAGCCGCCGGCATCGCCCTGCTGCCACATCGCCGTAGACGTTTCGCTGCCAGCTCGCCCCTGCCTAGTGCTGCCAGCCCGCCTCTGTGCTAGTGCTGCCAGCCGTTGTATTCGCCTGCTCCGTGCAGCCGCTCCCGTCAAGCGTTGAGAGGGGCCCCGTATAGTGGTGCGGGTGACCCGTTAACTGTTTTAGTCGAAATTTCTTAGAGGGTTTCCCGGGAAATTTCGGAAAGTGGTTAGGGGAGTAGGCTGTGTAGGGACATAGCTGAAACTCATCTTGTGCACACGACCCCTGGAAAATTCAACTTCACTCGTTTCGATTACCAGTGGCTTCTAGTGATCTATTTGTAGGATTCCTTTGTTCTTGTTGTTTGTTATTTTTGCTCCTTTAAAATAAATTATTGTTATTTCTATCGCGTTATCTACTTGGTTCACAGGGTTTTTCAAATCCTTAAATTCCTAGTTTTAATCACCTTACTCACATTTTCGGGTAACTACATTTGTCGAAACCTAACTGCTCCCATTTCTTTGAAGGGCTTAGTAGCGAGGGGTGCAACTGCCAGCACACATCGGTAAGTACGACCCCAGCGAAAGCGAACAATGTGCGCTATATCTCCACTGAAGATGCCCTATACGTTCGAGAAATTTTACGATTCCGAAAAGAACTGGATAAGTTGGTTGTTACTTGGAAGCTCGTTTTCATGCTGTTTTGTCGAGAAAAACTTGCAGTTTTGTTACTTCCAATGTCTCCTTTTATTTTGAGAAAGAAATTCTCCACGAAATTTGTACGGTGCAGGTTACTCACATCGGAACGAAGTTTTTCTCCGGCTACAGGTTCCGGCAATCTGCTCCAGGAATCCGAACCCGTTCTGCGTGAACATTCCCTGTCAGCACGATTAAAATCTGCTGACCATGACGGCCTTCCTTCAACATACGGGAGATCCTGACCATACTTTTTTTCCACCAATCGTGAAGGTTTTGAAACTGCCTGTTCGACTTTCCCAGCCACAGAGTCCTCAAAATATCTGCTGCGTAAAAGTAGTTCTAAAGTGAATGAATACTAAGAGGTATTGTCGACGCGGAAATGTTCGTCGAAGCAGCGTATGCCTGAGCAGCTATGGATGCGACGCGCAGACTGCCTTAGTCTGTAAATTCCAATAAGGCATGTCGGTGTGATCCGTCCTTGAGAGTTGCGCCCCCCCCCTCACGCTTAAAAATTCGTGCGCCCACCCCCCCTTTCTCTGAAAAAAAAAGAAGAAAATCCATGCGGTTCCCAGGAGTGGCATGCATGGGCGATGGCCATCGTGTATCAACACCCCTGAGGAGGCGGGAGAAACGGGGGAGGAGCGAGGCCTCTGATTGAACGCAACAGCCGGGGGCCGGGTCTAGCCCGTGTTGCGTCCAATCAGGAACCTCGCTCCTCCCCCGTTTCTCCCGCCTCCTCAGGAGTGTTGATACACGATGGCCACCACCCGGCAATCATGAATAGCTAGGGTCAGGGAGCGCTACGCCGCCCGCTCGCGCCACGATTCAAATTGCGATGCGTGCACGTGACGTTGCGCCTCCCTACCCTGGCCGCCGCATTCATGCATGCCACTCCAGGTAGGTAGTTAGTTTGATCTTCAGATCGATAAAACCGTTATCAGAATTCGATGGTTTTCTGATAAAATTAGGTTATTTTTGTAGCTCTACTCATTTTTGAAGGTGTCTTGTTAATATGATCTTATTCTAATCATTTTTTACAAACTCTTATGCCGCTGAAAATCGAGTATTTTTGCACGGTTGCTGGTGGTAGGTGCGGCCCCTTGCCCCGCCTCCCCAAGGCTGCGGCCCCCTCTATGATCATCACACCGTGTGCCTAACCCTGATGCCAATCCTACGAACGATTCCGCTTCGACAATAAACATACACGACACTGGTTTGGGAAGCCACGTGGTGCGATAAGCACGGTAGCATCTCGCCACCTCTTACAACATATTTTTGAGGAAAACTTTCAGAGATTTTTTTGGGATTTCTTAAGAAGACGGTTATGCGATGGTACAACCGACTTCTGAAATGCGTTCACTCTGAGATTGCGGAGAGAAGAAGTTTACCGAACGCATAAGTCCACAATTACAATTCGGGACTTGATTACAGGGTGGCTGAAAGCATTGGCGAGGACAAAAACACTATTATTTTGAGTGATATGAGCCAGCCAGCTTGAGGTTTTTCCATTCTTAAACAAAAACAGTAGAAAAGATAGCACTTAAACCACCTGCCCAGAATTCTCACCTTTTGTGTTCGTAGAGGCTCCCGTACAGAAATCCAGAAAATTAACGGTGCGCCACAGGCATCTCGAGTTTGACTCGTTATAAGACAGTAGAGGTTCGCGCGCCCCTTTCACTCCATTCGATCTCTTTCATTCGCTTCTATAATCAATGATTTGACGCTTTGTTCTGCAACGTCGCGGTTCTAGTCCTTACTTCTCAAGATCAAAAATCTATGTCACCATCACCATGCTCGTAACTTCTGCTCAAACAATGGAAGCAATCTCAGAACTCAGCTTGTGACCGCTGATTCCTTTTCTTACTCTTCTCTGCACTAAACTGATCAGTTTCTGATCACTACGGCTGTTTTGCGCCTGCTCGATCATGGAGAGATCATCGTCGGACTACAGAACGCCTTCTCAGGAAACTCTGATCAAGATACATGCGAATTATGGGCCAAATAGTCCCGTCACTGGAAGGCGCGGCAGCATGCAATGGAGGAGTTTCGATCATGCGGCGCCGCACGATCGATTCTCCCACATTGTGTGCTGCCGCGCCTTTCAGCGAAGAGACTCTATTCGGCCCCTTAAGGACTCTTAACATGCTACCTGCAACTTATCTTTACAACTTTAAGTTACTTGTGACCTTCAACATAGTGAATATGTTGCACGGTGCGAGTTGACTTTTATGCGAAATAAAGTACTCACGTGTAACTTAAATGTGTTATTTTATCGCATATGTAACTCATCTACGCGGCAGGCGTCTCAAGGGAAGTAAACGACGCACTCCTGAGGCAGGACTCAGATTTGTGCACCGCTGGGGGTTGAATTACCCAAGTTTGAGGTACTTGGACCCGCTAAGCCGCTGGAGGCCCCGCCCAATCCCTGCCGGCCCCAGGTGGCGCTCGGTGAGTTGAACGCATTGCGCGCCGGTTCGCCTACCGCGGACGCGTTGTTGTGCCGACCGCGATGCGTGACACTGTTAGGCTACATATAACAACACTGCAAGTTACAGGCAATGTTGGGTAAGTTACTAGTAATATTGAGGCGGCTTTATTCGAAAATCACGGCAAGTTACAAGTCACATGATCTCAAGTTACAAGTGAATTTCTTCTTCTTCGCAGCCACGAAGAGAGTATTGTCATAGGCCCAGAAACTGGGCGACCAACGTCGGATTCATCCAAAGGTCTACAGGGGTGGAATTCACGAAACGCTAACCACGTGTTAACCATGGCTAGCGCAGCCATGGTTATGCACATTGTGTACAAATCGATTCTCCTCAAACAATGGCTAAAACGTGGTTATCGTTTCGTGAATTCCACCCCAGGAGTCAATGTTGTGGGTTTTTTTTGAACAGTTGAATAAGTGTAGAATATTGTAGCCAGTACCACCACAGTCCGGGCAAGCGTCGGGAGTTCTACTGTCGATCCTGTTCGCGTAGGACTTCAGGAACGTTGAGTGCCCACAGCGCAACGACGCAACAGTGCATCTGGCACATCTACTCAGTTGAGACTCAGAGACTCGAGGCGGCACAGTACCCAGAATAGGATTGATAGCCGCTCTTTCCAGATACCCTCGGACGAACTGGGTGTGCTCCTCGCGCAACAGACGGAGGTGTTCTTGATGTGAATTGTACCATCTTTGCAGATTGACTTTATTTGGAGCATCGGCGAAGGGTTTTCTGATCTCTCTCTCTCTTACAAGCTCAAGTACTCTCCAAGATGGGTGGTTGGGCTGTTTGATGATGCTGATGTGCAGCTGCTGGGCCTGGAGCTGACAACGATCCTTCACTGGTAGTACCCGGATCTTGGCGTGAGGTGTTCAATGGGCGTCCTAGCACACCCAGTGGCGATCCGAAGAGCAGCGTTTTGCACACGCTGCATTTTGCTCCAGGATGTGTCCGACACTAAGTGCTGCCAAACATGTGCCGCATAATCCAGGGCGGGCTGCAATATAGCCTTATATGTGATCAGAATAGTTTCCTTGCTGCAGCCCCATGATGTACCTCCTAGTGCCCCTAGCACATTGACCTTGGCCTTTGACAACTGTCTGCTTCTGCTCGGTATTCTTGTGAAACCTCAGCGATGGATCAAGTATAAGGCCAAGCAGTTCGACGAATCGAGCAGCAGGAAGGCGATCTCCACCCCAGTTGACTTCAAGATGGGCACTGTGCTCTTTGGGGTCAGGTGTAGAAATAGATAGTGAGGATTTGGCGGCTGAGACCCTGAGCATTTTGTTGTCGAAGTAGCTTTTCAAATCAATCAGGTACTCATTGATCTTGCTCGCGGCGGCTTGAATGTCGCGGTTCTGGCACATGATAGCCATATCGTCAGCATAGGCGACAACTTTCATGTCCTGGGGAGGAGCCGGAATGTCCTCTAGGTACAGATTAAACAGAGCGGGCGATTATAGACTCCGCCTTTCGGGACACCGGCAGCTATGGGAATACTGCTTGAAACATGACTTTGGAACATAACTTTTGCTGGACGGCCCTTAGTGAATGCAGTTATCCAGCGCTTCTACCATGGAGGGATAGAGGACTTCAACAAGCTTTCTGATAACATGCCCAAGTTGACGCAGCCGAATGCCTTTGTCGAGTCCAGAGCTACAGCGACGGTTCTGAGTGGTTTCTTCTTATTGAAACCATCGATGGCATAGCGAACGATTTCCAGCAGTGCCGTCGTGGTTAAATGCAGCTTTCTGAAACCATGCTGGTGTTGCTGCTTTTCGTTATGCTGGACTAAATCACTGACAATTAGCTTCTCAGCAACGTTGGCCGATGGCTACAAAAGGCTTATGGGCCTATATCCTTTCGCTGACGACTGCGGTTTTCCGGGCTTAGGCAGTGGGACGACGTTCGCTGTCTTCCAATCTTGTGGCAATGTGCATGTTCGAAATTATGTATTAATTAGGTCCGTAAGCAGCGGGAGGAGTTCAATTGAAAGCTTCTTTACGACTGCAGGACAGATTCCGTCAGGTCCGATAGCTTTGGAGTCACGCATTTCCGTTAATATCTTCTCCACCTGCGCAGGGGTGAAGGCCCCGGCCGTGCTCATTAGCGAAAGGCGGCACAGCTCCCTTAAGGGCTATGCATAGTTCGGCGGCTAAAGTCGCGGCGAAGTGATGGAGAATAAACGGCAGTGACAAAGCTGCGTAGCCGCCCTCTATCCTTCAACGTGGCGGCGCGACTTTTGCCGCTCGACTAGGCAAAGGCTTTTACTGTCACTCTGTTTTGCGGCCCTCGCTTAGCACTTGTTATGAAAAAGCTCTTGCCCAGGGCGCCAAGGCGCAAGCAGCATCCCTTCCTGGCTTGAATACATTATTTTCGAACTCGATCGTGGAGACAGTGGCAGGTGTGGCTTTCCCAGAGAGCTTTCTTACAATTTTCCAAGTCGCAGCGCCATCTGTCTTGAAGTTCAGATTTTCAGTAAACTTCTGCCACTCCTCTTTCTTATATTTTTCAGTAAACTTCTGCCACTCCTCTTTCTTATATCTGTATAGGTCCTTTCTAATCTCATCGTGAAGTTGAGTGACCTCAGGGTCCAGGTAGCTGGCAGATCTCTTTTCATCTCTTGTCCGTATTTTCTGTAGTATCTCCCTGGTGACGTTAGGGTAGAAAGTCTTTACACGTCCTTCTGGTTTGGCCGCTTTCATAGCCTTCCGGATAGCGTCAGATACGTGACGCTCTTTCTGGTGCACGTCGCCATTCCATGGATATTCAGCTGCCTGGCGGAGCGCAACCTCTCTGAACAGGCCCAGTCTGCAAGGCCTAAATTAAGGTATGAACGTTGACGAATACCAGTGTAAGGAGCAAGAGAGTTGGAGAGATCAATATGGACAAAAATGGGGGTGTGGTCACTAGACAGAGTTGTAGAAGTGGACCATGAGCAAGCACTAGAAACGTTAAAAGAAACGAGCGAAATGTCTGGGCTGGAAGATCGGCCGTTGGCAGAGAGGCGAGTGGGCTGATCATCGTTTAAAAAAAACCAGGTCACACTCCTCCGCCCAGTCTTCGAAGTCTTCTTCTCTAGCATGAGACTCAAGCGAAGAGCAAAAGGTATGGACATTGAAGTCGTCCGCAAAGACGACTAAGGGTGATAGGGCGCAGTCATTGAGCTGCTTTAGAAGAGGGATAGGATTATAGGATGGGAGGCATGATGTAGTAGGGGGGATGTAAATGTTGAAAAAAGATAAGGGAGTTTGAGTGGGAGATGTATGGGGACGTACTCGAGAGTACCGTCTTTAGTAACATTGGGACATGGTGAGAAGGGAGAGTGGATAGAACAAAAGTAGAAACTCCGCCTTTTTTCCTTCACTTCCGTCTAGATAAACCCGCTATTCAACTTCTACCGATGCTTGCAGATATCATTAACACTTCTTTCCGGACCTGCACTCTACCCCAAGCTTGGAAGACAGCCAATGTGATACCGTTGCCAAAGCCAGGCAAGTCCCAAAGCACGGCAAAGGGCTTTCGACCAATAAGCCTGTTATCGCCCGTCGCTAAATTAGCTGAAAAGTTGATCGTGACGGACCTGGCTGATCAAAATGAGCGACAGCAGCATCAGCATGGGTTCAGGAAACTTCACTCCACTACTACAGCTCTATTGGAGATCGTGAGCTTTGCGGTCGATGGGTTCAACATGAGAAAGCCCCTGAGAACGGTGGCCGTCGCCCTCGACCTGAGCAAAGCGTTTGACTCTGTTAACTTGGGACTGCTGTCCGAGAAACTGCTCAAGTCGTCGCTACCAGCATGGCAGAAGCGATGGATTGCAGCGTTCACTAAAGGCCGCCGTGCTAAGGTTCTGTTCCAGAATCATGTATCCGATAGCATTCCAATAGCAGCCGGTGTTCCGCAAGGCGGTGTGTTGTCCCCTGCCCTATTCAGCCTGTATCTTGAGGACATTCCCGAGCCTCCCAATGATGTAAGGATTGTTATGTATGCCGACGACATCACCATCATGTGCCAGGATCGTGACCTGCAGATAGCCGCTAACAAGATCCGCGCCTATCTCGTCGAGTTGAAGCTCTTCCTCGATAATATGATGCTCACAGTCTCTGCCGCAAAATCCTCTGTTTCAGTGTTCACAACAAACACCAAGGAACACAGTGCCCATCCAGATGTCAAATGGGATGATGACCTGTTGCCAGCAGCAAAATTCCTCAAGCTGCTTGGCCTTATTCTTGATCCGTCACTGAAGTTCCACAAAAACGCGGAACAGAAACAAACAGTCGTCAAGGCTAGACTTAATATCTTGAGAGCTCTCGGAGGAACATCATGGGGAAGCAGCCGAGAGACTATATTGAGAACCTACAGAGCAATACTTCAGCCGGCTCTGGAATATGCGGCACCAGTGTGGCAGCACCTGGTGTCTGACAGCTCCTGGAATAAGCTGCAGCGTGTACAGAATGCTGCGCTTAGAATTGCTACCGGTTGTGCAAGGAGCTCCCCGGTGGAGCATCTTCACGCGGAGGCCTGCATATTGCCGGTCAAGGAGCATTGTGAACTCCAGGCACAGCAGATGTATATTATTGTTCTGAGGCAGCTGAATCATCCGTCAAAGAGAATCATGAAGCCCATAAGAGAGAGGTCGATTAGGACGCCGTTCGCCGATGCTCCTCGTAAAGTTGATGTACAGAGATGGGCCGACTCCAACATGGAAAGGCTTCGTCTTCTGCGTGAGGAGCACACCCAGTTTGTTCGAGGATATCTAGCAAAGGCGGCTGTGAACCCTATCTTGGGAACGGTGCCGCCTCGGGTTTGCGAGTCCGAGTCTCAACTCGGCAGACGAGCCAGATGTGCTCTTGCATCGCTGCGCTGTGGTCACTCTATTCTGCTCGTCTTACGTCAACAAGATCGACAGCAGCCGACCAGACGCATGCCCGGACTGTGGTGCTCCCGGACACGACACGGCGCACTTGTTCATGTGCCCGAAGAGACCTACCTCCTTAACAACAATGGACCTTTGGACGAATCCTGTGAAGGCCGCCCAGTTCCTCAACCTATGACAAAAACCACTTTGAGGCTGCAGAAGAAGAAGAAAAAAAACTCCGCCGTGAGACGACCTTGGAGCATGGTGTGCGGTATAGCCGGGAATATTAGGGTGAGAGGAGGTGGTAGAGGGGGAGTGTTTGGTTTCTTGAACCATGATAACATCTGGATGGTGAGTACGGGAAAAGAGAGAGAGAGCTCAGACCGTTTGGCACGGAGGCCAATAAGATTTATATGGACAATTAAGAGAGGACGGCTGGAAGCTAAAGATTTCGAGTTTGTAGAGGCAGAGCACAGAACACAACGATAAGAAGAGTTGTGATGCCTTACAGACCTGAGACCCGAAAAGGAGAGATGCACCCACTTTTAGTATCCGAAGCACTGGACGCTTGTTTTCCTCCAGGTGACATCCTTGCTGCAGGTGGCACATTGACACTACTGAGCGGGTGCTGGATTTCTCTCGACGCCAGCCCTCAGCAGCAGAATGCGCAGCAGAGTTGAGGCCGGCCAGAATCTCTCCCATGGCAGAAACCCTCTTCGTGGAGGGGTTGGTGTCGGTTTGCACGGAGTTGATCTTGCTTCCTCCACACGGCCACGGCACGAACGTACGACAGCTCGGCAGCACATGTGAATTTTCCTTCCATGCCTTTATGCTCTTATATCTCATCAACTCCGGTGAGTAGAGGTTCGCCTTCAAAACTTGTCAGTGCGCACAGGTGTCGCTGATAAATACGAGATTATCCCAAGAACACTCCCTTATTGGCGATACGGCAGTTTTCCAAACGAAATGCAACACGTGAATTTGAAGTAAGTTGCGTGAAGCCATCATGCAACTTGCGTCAAAGTTTCAGGTAAGTTGTTCAGGAATTCCCGAGTTCTCTGCAGCGCACCGTCGATTTTGAGCGCCCGTTTGGAAGCCTGTATATAGGCGAAATCCGAATGTCTCAGGCCGTTTGTTCAAATACTGTTACTTATCTTGTTTTGTTCCGCTGAAATTGAAAGTGCCATTAGGCAGTACATAAAGTTTGAAATGGTAACGTTTTTAGCTGGTACTTTGATTTTAGCCGGCACGAGGTAGTATGATGTTTATTAGCAGACTAACGTTTCGGCGGTCTCGCCCTCTTCGGAGTCTGAAAAAGGTCGAATCTACGTGTAAAAATACTCGGTCAAACGTGGTTTACCCTACTAAAATTCAAGACAAAATTTCCAAACAAATAACCGAGACAGATGAGACTGAGTGGCATACCTTCTCAAAGTCTGTAGAGCATCAGGCCATCAGTAGAGCACGACGGGGTACCGAGATGTCAGAAAGCAGCACCCATATCAGAAGGCTAGTCTGATGTAGGGCTGCAGTTCCCGCGTGATATTTATACCCTCATCCTTCCGGTTGAGGTTCATCGAGAGTCAAACGTGGTAAGGTTTTTGTCCACGCCAATAATTTTCAAACACCCTCTACACACGAGTTTTCATGGATATGATAAGGATGGGTCCTCATAGGCCTGATTCAGTATATAAGAAACCAACAGATGGTGGCCCGACAGTGAAACAGGAAGAGCGCCTTTCATGCCTTTATGCTCTTATATCTCATCAACTCCGGTGAGTAGAGGTTCGCCTTCAAAACTTGTCAGTGCGCACAGGTGTCGCCGATGAATCCCAGCTTATCCCAAGAACACTCCCTTATTGGCGATACGGCAGTTTTCCAAACCAAATGAATTAATACAATTAATCGAAACGTCACTTCTCCGTACTATCACAGGTTTTCCAAACCAATGAGATAAGCTAAAAAAAAAACTCACATTGAATTCTGGACGACCGCGACGGGTTCTACGTGAGTGCGCGAACGAGGGCCTTGAATAGGGCGGAGAAACCTTCCGTTCTTCATTCTTCCGCCTCTCGACTGCATCCCACTCAGAGTCGCTGACTTCTCTGTATGAGTGAGACTTTCTCTCACTCTGCTGGGGAACAGGGACCGGTGAGTCAGCAGTTCGAGGTGGTCCCGAAGGAAATCCCGCTCCGAATATTCCACTCCGTCCAACTTTTTTGCCTTCGTTTGTGACTGATCTCAGTTGCGGTGCCGAAGGAGAACTGTACGCATTGAACGGAAGATTTTGGGCATAATAACTTTCCCGCTCACTGTCTAGGCGTCGAGCCAGCACCGACGATCGTTGTGTTTTCGCAGAATTGCTAGCGCCAGTCTCTTCCCGGAGGACCCCTTGTCCCACAGTCTTCGCCTGGGATCCGAATCTTGACTGCGTGACACTACTTTCTTCAAGCGTTGGACTTGACTCCCGTGAGCCACTAGACGAAGATTCACTCGACAAGCAGAGAAGAAAACGACTAGTTCCATCTTTGCCAGAACTGCATGACTTAGATCCTTGATTTGGAGTCGCCATGCCCTATAAACAGTACTTATTAAAGACGTAGGATAATACACTTGCAAAAAAGAAGAGAGGTTAACGATACCGCAGAATCATGTTTCCATGAAGAAACGGTTAAGAGTTGGGAAGTTATGGTTTTCGTCAGAATTAAAGGCAGACTGGTGAATATAGCACTAGCATTTGTTGACTTTATCATTTTGCAAAAAAAAAGACTGCCGTTGGAGAAGCAGAATTACAAAAACTCCATTTTAGAGCCATTTTAGTTTGTGCGATTTGCGAACGCACGCTTTAAGCACGCAACGCACAAATTCGTCAAGCTTCCTCGCCTCGCCTCAAAGTCTAGCGGGCCATTGTGTAGGACATCAGCGCCGTTGGAATGACGAGACGAGGAAACTCGTCTAAAGCCTGCCCTTGCCGGAACAAATTCCGCTCCGTAGCTGCGAAAACCGTTGCTGAAGCACGCAGCACAAAGACTGTGTTCATGATGAACAACATCTTCGAATTTCAAAAAAAAAATGGAAAGGTCCGGAACCCATGGCAAAACGGCTAAAAACCAGCTATGAATAGTCCTACAAGGCCCCAAGACTTGCAGGACCACCTCCTCAATGACCGTTAAAGAAAAGGGCTAAAGTTCCACATTTGAGTTTTAGGGCCGTTTTCGTTTACTTATGGCTCGATTTTAGCTGTCTTTTTTTCGATGAACGGCGCTCGTGACTGGACGAACGGTAGAGACGCGCAAGACTGGAAGGAACACGAAGTTCCTCCGCCTCTCTTGCAGTTGAAATACATTAACGACCATCACCCAGGCGAAGAAGCTCGTACGAATTCGTGCATCCTCAATTTGCACTTCAAATTTGGCTACGAGAAGCCCCCGTATGAAAAATTTTCAAGACTTGGAGAAACTTCGAAAACGCATAGTAAAAAGTGAAAAAAGAGACCTCTATCTCATAATAGCAGATCGAAAATGGGGAGCTTAGTGAAGCGTACTCAATCGTAGGTTTATCGCGGTTGCCAATATTTGCAGGAAAAAATTGATGGTAAGATCCGCCACAAGAGCTCTACTAAGCTGCCCCGATCGAG
The DNA here is from genome assembly GCA_029168955.1 of Aplectana chamaeleonis. Lineage (NCBI taxonomy): Eukaryota > Metazoa > Nematoda > Chromadorea > Rhabditida > Cosmocercidae > Aplectana > Aplectana chamaeleonis. The sequence continues at coordinate 229,824 of JAPDOI010000547.1, read as the reverse complement.
TCTCCCGATGGAGAGCCCAAATAGGCAGAAGAACCCTGTGCGTCTACGCGCGGTTTTGTGGCCGTATGCTTCTTCTTCTTTGCAGCCGCGAAGAGAATGTTGCTATAGTTTCAGAAACTGGGCGACCAGCGTTGGACTCGTCCAAAGGTCTATTGTAGTCGGTGTTGTGGGTTTTTTTGAACAGTTAAATAAGTGTAGAGTATTGTGGCCAGGACCACCTCAGTCCAGGCAAACGTCGGGAGTGCTACTGTCGATCCCGTTCACGTAGGACTTCGAGAATTTCGAGTGCCCACAGCGCAACGAGGCTAGAGTGCATCTGGCACTTCTACTAAGCTGAGATTAGGCCGTATGCTATTCTTTCCCTGTCAGAGATGGGGAGGCTCCTCCTCGAACGTTATTGGACAATTTGACCTGAGCACCACTCAAAGACGTCCACGCCCCATCCCTAACATTCGGGGAAAAATAGCATGCCGCCCTTAGACTGCTGTGCGGCAGAATAGCGATGAGAGAAATACATGTGCGGGCATCTGGCGAATATGACCTAATTAGGCTCCCTCATAGTTGGTCGAGGGCAGGCCGTAGTCGGCTGCAACTCTGTCGATATAAAACATTCGAAATATTAAAGGTGTTATCCCAAACGTTCTCTGCAGCAGATCGGCCAACAATGACGTGGATGTTTCAAAAATCTTACGCTGGTTATGTGCAGCAGCAAGCAGAGACAACCTCCCGCACTACTTTGAGAAGATACCGGGAAAATATGCACTGGCGAATCCCTCACGTCGAGCGCTGAAAAATCACGTCGATTTCACTGCAATCGTATTTAGCATGGCATCGCCATGGGCTAAGGTACAACCAGTTTCTTCTCGTTAATCAAGCTTAACATAACCTTTGGCATCTCTCAAACAGCGGATAGGTACTCTCAATTACCGAAACACTCAACTTCATCTAGCGAAAGGTTTAAGAACTTCTGTGGTGCAGATTGTCTTCATGGATGTCACACCAACAATGGCTCCACAGATGAGCGGAGCGGGCCCGCGCTCATAAGGAAAAAAAAGCTCACAGCATGGTTTTTATTGTCTTTGGGGAGGTGCGCGATGCAACTTCATATTATCTCGCACCCTGAGAGCGGTGCGGTTCTTTCTCCCTTTCTACCACTGAGCTTCTTCAAATCCATAACTTGGTTTCTAACTCAGACACTCGTAGTTGTGCTCCGCCAGACCGCTGTTGTTTGTGCTTGTCTCGGGGTAAACGCCAACTTTTGGGTGAAACAGGTGTCTCAGAAAAACCAGGCGTTAAAGAAAGCGCCGAAGAGCGATGTCTCGGAATAAACGGCTAGCGTTTCGTGTCAACGAATTCGGCCTTCATACGGTAGCGATCTGGGCGGAACACAATTACAAGTGTCTGAGAAGATAGACATATCATAGCAGCACCTCGGCATCCTTGAAATTCAGCTATGGACGATATCGATTCTTGGATAGAGACAACGATATAGTGGAAAGACAAGGAGCCACTCTTCCCCAAAATAGATGATCGAAGTAGAGCTTTGAGGAATTCATCAGTTCAAGGGTGGCATACTCCAATAACCTGACGGGATGCTGACGTGTAGTGAAGACGGGAATTCAATACACAAGGAGCGCTCACGGATACCCCTCGCCTCTCTTAAAGGCACAGCCCAAGCTCAGATTAGTCTCTCAGTTCTTCTGCTTGTCTGGGAGGGTTACATACCCTCTATGGAACGTCGTATCTCACATCATTGGAGGCGCGCGCGACGCCTAAGCCTCCGTCTGCCCTCCGCTCTCTCACTGTCCCTTACCTCCGCTCCGCATCGGCACGCGTAGGAACCATGTGAATTTCGCCGTTTTATAGCCTGTAGCTAGAGCTAAACTGATAGCTAATGGAAGAACCTAGATTATGATTAAGATCCATCGCGCGCCTCGTCCCTATTGAGATCGAAAAAATGTCGGTTAGCGAGCCCATGTTTTTTTTTTTATTTTCTGGGCTTGCACGACTTCTCCCTCGCTTATTACCAAGTGTGAGCGACCTGAGGTTTCGCGCTTAGCAAGGTTGCTATACACGGCGAGCAGACTATAATATCAAAAATTAACCTCAGCTTCGACTAAGTACCGTATTTCCTCTATTTGAAGTACACCCCTAATAGAAGTACACCTGAAAGGGAAGGCTGAGTATTAGAAGTACACCCTCTATTTGAAATACACCTCTATTAGAAGTGCATGTAGGATAGAGGTCTGAGTATTAGAAGTACACCCTCTATTTGAAGTACACCTCTTTTATAAGTGCACCTCTTTTCGGAATGGACCTCCGGTACTCGGGTGTTTGGCAATCCGAATGCGGCATTTGAGAGAGTCCAGTTTGCACGATGTTTTTTTTTAATGTTGTGAGGTTCAAATGTTCACGAAAAAACTATCGGTCACCCCTTTCTCGGTGAAAGATTGCTTGTATGGGACAACTTGCGATGAAACTTTAGCGAACTTCAAATGACCAAAAAAAACGGAGCTGAGACTTGATATTGATGTTAATAACGACGAATGGTTGGAGGCATCGTTCACGACAGATTTTGTTTTCCAGTTTTCCATATACTATGGGAGCTCTACTTAGTACCCTATATAACAGCTACGTTGAAAAAAACCGCGAAAAAAATCATTGAAAACCCCTTTTCCAGACTGAAAATATCTCAATCGACTTTTGAGAAAGGAAGAGTCGATCGTTAGAGATCGCTGTTTTGACCTACGATCTCACTATCAAATGGAATTTATCTTTCTTTCAAATGATTTGTGGAAAAGGAAAGGTTAATCGATGTGTGTAGAAAAGTCATTCTTCACCTAATCGTATAGTATATTCCATCAAATTCTCCTCAGTTGTACTGTATCAATTGTAGATCATTTACTTATATGATGGCTGATAGCAAATCGTGCCAGATGACTGACGGAGGGCCGGCCTCTTTTGACGGAATTTGAGACATTCGACCTCATTTATCTTCACAATAAGGCATTTTTAATCGAGCAAACTCTCACTACGCTCTTAGGTGGACCCAGAAAATCATTCGAACCAAAAAAATGGTAAGTGGTTTTCAGCGCGTACGATGCCTTTAACGGTCCTTGAAAAGCCATGTTTCCAAAGCGTTATGAAGATTAGACCATTCATGTAGAGGAATTGTTTCTAGAACAAGGAAATCAGGATCCATCAATGGTCGACTTTACATACTGTGGATTGTGGACGCAAAGAACTCGCCTCTGGAAGAGCTGTTATAAAGTCGTTCAAGAACCGTGTTTTTTAATCGCTCTGGACGTCTCGAAAGGCGACCAGTTAAATTGTTTTCAAGCCTAACAAGTCGGTTCCTATTGGCCTCTCTCTTTCCCATTAAGGACGTCTGAACAAAATCGATACTAGACTTATAAAATTTTTGAAAAAAATTGACTTAGAGAGGGAGTGAATAATGGTTTTGAAAATATGGTATCAGTGATTGTGAAAGCCTCAGTTCGACTGGGCCTAACGCCGGGATCATACTTCCAGCGATGAGCGATGCGACGCAACGTTTATCATAAATATGGACCAAAAATCGATATGGCTGATATGCACTGTCGCTGGTCGCGGGAAGTATGATCGCGGCCTAAATGGCTATGTTTTAGGGTTGCGGTCTGAAATTTCAATACATACAAATTCTCGGTTCTATACTGGAAATCTATGCCAGAAACGCGAACAGTTCAGCATTAGAAATTGAAAAAATTGCGCCGAATAATAGAAGTACACCCTCTATTAGAAGTACACCTCTAATAGAAGTACATATAAAAAAGGGCCCTGAGTATTAGAAGTACAGCCTCTATTTGAAGTACACCTCTAATAGAAAAGAAAAAAGGGACCTGAGTATTAGAAGTACATGTACTTCTAAAAGAGAAAATACGGTATTTCAACTCCCGCACGCATAGAAGAATTGTCCCAATACCCCTACGAAAACTGGCCTCTTCGCGGCGAAACTTGCCGATTGTTTGCAGCTCATCACTCTGAGTCATCCCTGATCCAGCAGTGGCGGGTAGACTATAGTTGTACAATTTCGAAAAAATGTCGAACGAACGAAAATCGAAACTCTTTCGTTCGAAAAAAATTCGAACGAACGAAAATCGAAAAATTTTCGTTCGTAAAACTTTTTTTTGAAACGAATTTCGAAAAACTTCCGAAATTTCGGAGGTCGAACGAACGAAATTCGAAACTAATCGAAATTTCGAACTTTTTCCGAAAATTGTCGGAAATTTTAAAATTTTTTTCGAAATTTCTTGGAAAGTATTCCGAACGAACGAAATTTGAAAAAATTTCGTTCGAAGAAATTTCGAACGAACGGAATCTGAAAAAAATTCGTTCAACGAATTTTCGAACGAACGAAAAAAATTTCGAAAATTTCGTTCGTGTACAACTATAGTGTAGACTACTTTGATCTATTTCTTAGCAATGCGCGATGACACCCCTTCACAAGTCGCGTCTGCAACCCGCAGTGATATTTAGAGCATACCATCCCAGGGAAGGTTTGCCTCAAATATCCCCGAAGGATGCTGACGAGAACGTGATAGGGACGGCCGTTATTGAGCACAGCCGAGGGAGGAGTGGCTTGGTGTGTTTCAGACCGTATAACCTGCCGAACCAGTGAAAATCCATGGTTCCGTAAACTGTAAATGATTCAGAGATCCACCACGAAACGGCTAAACTTCGGCGAAACCATGCAAGGACATTGCAATAACAGCGCGAGAAGTTAAAGACATCGCTCGCGCTGAAAACTTTCCATTTTTCAAGCACAGTTTCATGAATAAGACCGCTAGACCACACCAGTGAGGTTTTGCGCGTCAAAAACGTATGACTCTGAAACCGGTGTGATTAAAAAGTGGATCCGCCACCAGTTCTCACCAGTCATCTAGCACTAAGAACAGAAGAGCCATGTCAAGCGCCAACGATGCAATTTTGAGAACTCCTTTCACGGAAAATCTTAGCATCCAAACTTACGCAGTTGAAGCTTCTTATTTTTTAGTAATTTTTGGTATAAGAACGACAAAAGAAACACACTTACCTAATAAGTTGAAAGCGCAAGACCACTTCCGACGTTTAGAAAAAAAACTTCGACATATTGTAGCGAACACACCGAAATCAACGGAGGGGACGGAAAGGAAATGATTTGGAAGGTTTTAGACGGTTTTCTTTTCGAAACCTAAGGTTTCTGAAGGCCTTCTTCGCCATTATCCTGCACCTCAATGGCTTGCCAGCTCAAAATCGTTAAAAAAAACAAGACACGGTCTTTAGCGCGTGCGATGCCTTTAAGAGACCCGACGAGTAGCCGTGGGCTTCTGGTATCGACATTTTGTATTACCTACCCAAAAACACCCCGGAGGAATATTTGGAACTCACGACAACCTGCGCGTCAAACTTGGGCTTTAACGAAGACAATCGAAACACTAAAACCCGTCGCCAGCCATGAAGTGATAGCCCCACCCTCTATCAAAAACAAGGACCAATGAGTAAGAAAATTGATGCCTACACAATGCACTTGATCAACTTTCTGGAACACGGCCTATCAGAGGCAAAAGATGATATCCGACGCGGCTGTCTTCCCACCACATTCCAATTTCATGGAAAAGAACGTGTATCAATGAGCAGCAAAACGAAGTTTAGTACTCTTTCGGAATAGACGACTAACTAGAGAAATTTCATGAGAAAAGTTCATCTCACTACAGCCGTCGAATGATTTACTCTTTTTCAAGACACTGAACTGTTTTATGTGACCAACCGAGCGGTCCGTCAAACCCAAACAATTGCTGATTTCATAGCATTCTCTAGTGGGTCGTCTATTCCGAAAAAGCACACGAAGTTTTAATCCTCTCCGAGAGTTCATGGAATACGATAGGCCATGCACGCTATGCAAAAGGTGGGCGGTTCCAATCTACTCAAAAATAGACCGTAAGTCTCTCCTTCAGTTGGGTTTTAAACCTAGCTGACATCGTGGCTGCTGCTGGTTAGAAAACTAGCGCTAGCCCAACACCAGCATCGCACATTTGGCAGTGCAAGGTTTCGACTTGAAGATCCTGTGGGGCTACCGGTCTGTTTGAGACGTCTCGAAGCACTTTATTGACCTAAAGTAATCTTACAAGCATCTTAGTATAATCAACTCTTCACCCTGCAGGGACTTGTGTGACCCTCCTCAAACGATTCAGAAATGGCCCAGTTTTCGAAAACACAATGTCAGGACATGCGCAAACAGATGATCAAGGAAATCCGCTTAAAGATTAAGCCTCTCCTATTGTGAAGGCCGAAGCCGAGGCGAAAAATCGCCCATTCTCAGAGAAGGCTCTGCAGAGGCGCAAACCTTAGCTTTCACCAACGTACTTCAACAGCTACCACGGAATTATCACGCGAGACATAAGAATGACTCCAGCATTATAAACCAAAGAATGCATTAGCCACTGCTAGAAACATTTAATTGAGTGCATAGCAACGAAAGAAATTGGAATTGAAAATCGAAAATTACAGATAACAACCATATTTAACAAGTGAGTATCTTATGAATCCGCATCAGCGTCCACTCCTCCAACGTACAAGACATTGTTACACCTACAAGAATAACATAAATATCAATCAAAAAGAAGAGCGTGAAAACCGCACTAACACCTCTCAGTGCACTCGATTGACGCAAATTTGGCTAACAAGGGAAGCATAAAAAGGGTTGGTCTAAACGGTGGAAATCTAATACCTTGTGGAAATGTCCATGCCTGACATGGTAAAATAGTATAGATGACCAGCCGCGAGTCACTGATCTAAAGGAGTTATAAGCTCGTGAAGTTTACCGGCCATTGCACCTCCTGGTTTACGAATAGCTAAGCTAGCTACTCAGACAGCCGGGGGGTCCGATTCGGTCACGATAGGCTTTCGATTCGGCTACATAGCGATGTAGAAGACGATACGGCCGCGTACTCTTCATGCGCCACGTGCCCTAATCGCCGCCGAAGTGAGAAGCACGCGCCGCAACACATAGCCGTTTCACTCGGCCACGACTCGCTTACGATTCGATTACGATGCAGTTTGGACGACGAAAGAGCCACGATGCCCATGACTGAACACGTTTGTCGATTGCTCAACAATTGATCAAGCGCCTATCAGCCGCACAACACGTATAAAAGGAATCTCTTACCATAGAGAGCGCAATCGGCCTTTCGGTTCCGCTCCTGGAAGGTGACGTGACTACGAGTCACTTTCCGGACGATTTTTGACCGATGAGGGGTCTCCCCCACGGTCCTCGGCGAGGGAAGCTCCCCCGCTGTCGACCGTGGCGAGGATGATGTCCCTGTCGCGGACCGCGGTGGGGGTGACCCCTTCCCGCGGGCCGTGACATGGACCGTGTCCTTGTTGGGGGGAGACCCGCGCCTATCGAAAGGGTGGGACCCCGCCATGAGCGCCACGTGCTTCTAGTATAGGACGACGTGCTGCCGCGTGGGAAACGGGGGTGCGGCAAGAGTTTTACCTCTCTGCGCCGCGTAGTCCTATCGAACAGGCCACGTGCTCGTCGGAGCAGCTCGTGTTGCTGTTCAAGAGCCTTTCAATTCGATTGGGTACCTGGTCAGAAAGCCTATCGTGGCCGAATCGGACCCCCCGACTCTCTGAGAATGTATGATGGCTTATCTCGACGGACCATTTCGTTGGTCGAGAAAAGGCGGAAGGGTGATTAAAACTAGCTGTACCTTGCTGCGAAAGTTTCTTTCATCTCGACTAGGTAACCGATTGAAAACCCTATCGTGGCCGAATCGGACCTCCCCAATATTTGAGAAAGCGGCAGCATCGATGGCGCAGTCGGTGGGGAGGGGTGGTGCTAGGCGGGCGACGAAGGTTCGAATCCCCTCATGAAGGCTTTTCAGCAAATTCACAAAATTGTCATATTTTGATTAAAAAGCGCATGTGGCTATCTACAATCGCTCAAGCTACACTCAATATTTCATTTTACTCGCACTTCGCCCAACTATGGATGCTCAGTAACTAGCGACGCTCTTTCGGTACCCGCGTTCCGAAACGTAGCAGCTCTCGAAATACCATCCTTAGTACTCAGCAGGTCGAGCGGGGGTGGCGGAATTTTCCGAAATCGGAGCGACTCCCCCCCCCCGAGGCGCGATTTCTGGGCAGTTAATATTTGACAAGGTGCGCACCCACGCTGCTTCGCGGCGTACTTGTGGGCGTTCTTTAGGATCCGTGAAATATTTGAATTGCAGAGCAGTGCATCGCTGTGTCAATAGCCTTGACCCCATACAGTATCGCGCAGTTTTTTTGCAGAAAAAGCGTTTTGCGGCGTTTTTAGAGTTCACGAAGCGCCGCATCGCCATAACTTGCTTCAAAGCGGTCCTATTTCAATTTTGAAGACATTCCAAATGCATATTTGCATAACAAAATCCTTCACTATGAACTGGTCAGACGATCATGATAGCAAAAATCTTTCACGTTTTGACCTGTGGTCGATGTAAATTTTAGATGAAAATACACATTTTTCAAAAGGATAACAGAGTCGAAAAGACTTTCCACACGTACCATTGCATTTGTCTCAATGAGAGGAATACGTAAACTACCTCAAAAACCCATTTCGTCAATTTTGAAGCGAGATATTGCGATGTGAATCTTTCTTTGAGAAATATTGCGGCGGCTCTTCCGCTACTGCACTGCGACTCCACCGCGATCCCGAACTGTTCCGCGACTCTCCAGTGACCCTGGACTTTGCCGCCACTCCTCCGCGACTTCTCCGTGGGTCACGCTTCCGCAAATCTACCGCGACTCCCCTGGGACTCTTCCGCGACCTTACCGCGATTTGGTCGATGAAGGGTTTTCGCGGTTCTGCCCAGCATCTCCCCCGAGACTCCACCGGCTGGCGCCAAGCCGGTGCAATTGTAGCGGAAACGCGGCAATATTCTTCAGAGTTGTATGCGCAAAAACTCCACAGAATGCTTTTTTTTTGCAAAAAAAACTTGTGCGCTACTGCATGCTTTTACGATATGCTAACTATGTTAAAGGTCACATTTAACTTAAAATTGTGAGGATAAGTCGTAGGTAACGTGTTGAGAGCCCTTAGTTCGCATATAACTTCAGCAGAGATTCCAGAGTAAGAGAGACGCAGTCGCAGAGTCAAGCGCAGGGTGTCAAATACCTGAATCAGGGTTTTCCGCAATTTGATTGCGGAAAAATAAAAATTTAGTGTGAGGGGAACTCTCAAGATTTTTGAGAAAGAGTAGTTTTCTCCAAACCACTTGATAAACCTAAATGAGGTAAGGTGCGTCCGAATGAGAATGGCGGCCAATGCGGCCGGCGTGCTTGGCAGGCGGCCGTCGCGTTCGCCGCTCTCGGACGAGCATGCGAAAACTCCCCACCGCCATCGAAAACGAACGGGGGCGGCACCGGCTGGCAGCAAGCACTGCGCCGATGAATCAGTGGGAGAGGGGACGGCCGTCGTTGAAATCCAACACTCGTCCGAGGGCGACACATGCGACGGCCGCCTGCCAAGCACGCCGGCCGCGTGGACCGCCATTCTCATTCGGGCACACTTTAGTAATAGTCGCTCTCTGATAGTAAGATTGAGAGACCAGCTGCGCCTGCAGAGGCCGTATTGAAATTCTACGTTATGGTGGGTATTTGAGTATCAGAATGCAGACAAAATTTATATTCAGGGGTTATTAGCCGTGCTGAATACAAGTTTGACGTCTATTTGTCGAAAGAAAAATCGTAAAAAACTTTCAAATTTTCGCTCAACAGGGATCGTAGCTCCACCGAAAACTGGGGCAACGGCCTGTTCAACACTGGTCAAACTGCCGAGATGTCGTACGTTCGTGCCGTGGCAGTGTGGAGGAAAGAAGACCACCTCCGTGCAAACCGACGTCAATCCCTCCGCGGAGAGGGTTTTTGTCATGGGAGAGGTGCTGGCTGGCCGCAGCTCTCCTGAAGATCCTACTGCAAAGAGCCGGCGTCGAGAGGAACCCAGGACCCGCGAAGAAGAAGAAGTACCCATGTGCCACATGCGACAGAGATGTCACTTGGAATGGAACCAGCGTCCAATGTTTTGGATGCCAAAGGTGGGTGCACTTCTCCTGTTCGGGTCTCAGTTCTGTGAGGCACCACGATTCTTCCTTTCGTTGTATTGTGTGCTCCGCCTCCAGTAACTCAAATTCCTCATCTACCAACCGCCCCCTCTCTATTGTACATATCAATCTCAACGGCCTTCGCGCAACGCTTTCTGAATTATCTCTCTTTGCCCGTACTCATCACCCGGATGTTATCATGGTTCAGGAAACCAAACTCTCTCCCTCTGCTACCTCTCGACATCCAAACATCCCGGGCTATACTGCTTATCATACTCCTAGGTCATCTCAGGGAGGCGGACTCTCTACTTTTGTTCTGTCGTCTCTTCCCTCTCACATCATTCCAAACACTCCGGTGGATGGCACTCTCGAGTACATCCCCATCCATCCACCTCTAAAAACTCCACTTTCTCTTTTCAATATATAGATTCCTCCCTCCACATCCTGCCCATCAACTTAAAACCCTGTCCCACTTCTCAAGCAGCTGTACGACTGCTCTCTATCTCCCTCAATTGTCTTTGCGGGTGACTTCAATGCTCACACGTTTTGCTCGTCGCTTGACTCTGATGCTAGAGGAAATGACGTCGAAGAATGGGCGGAGGAGTGCGATCTGGTTATCCTTAACGATGACCAGCCCACTCGTCTCCCTGCCTACGGCCGATCTTCCAGCCCAGACATCTCCTTTGTCTCTTCTAATCTCTCCAATGCCTGCTCTTGGTCTACATCCACAACTCTTTCCAGTGATCACATTCCAGTCTTTGTCAATATCGATCTCTCTAACTCTCTTGCTCGCTATACAGGTGTTCGTCATCGTTCTTATCTCAATTTAGGCCTTGCAGACTGGAGCCTGTTCGGGGAGGTTGCACTCCGCCATGCGGCCAGTCACCCGTGGAATGGCAATGTACACCAGAAGGAGCGACACCTCTCTGATGCCATCCGGAAGGCGATGAAAGCTGCGATCCCTGAAGGTCGTGTCAAGACCTTCTTTCCCAATGTCACCAGGGAGACACTGCAGAAGATAAGGACAAGGGACGCAAAGAGAGCTGCTGATCATCTTGACCCAGACATTGCCGAGCTGGATAATGAGATCAGGATGAACCTTGATAGGCACAAGAAAGAATCTTGGGAAAAGTTCACTGAGAAGATGAACTTCAGGAGTGATGCTGCAGCAACGTGGAAGGCTTTGAGAAGGATCTCCGGAAAGTACACCTCCGCCAACAATTCCACGATTGAATTCGACGGCGGAGTCTTCAAGTCAGGGAAAGAGGCCGCAAATGCTCTTGGGAAGCATTTTTTCATCACAAGAACCAAAAGAGAGAAGCAGAATAGAATAACTGTTCGGGAACTCTGTAAATTGCCACTCATGGCTGAAGATGATGCAATCACGCCCGCTCAGATCGAGAAGGTTATCAAGGAAATGAGTAACTCGAAGGCAGTAGGGCCAGATGGCTTGAGCCCAGCAGTTCTAAAGAGACTGCCAAGTGAACTACTACCCCTGCTCGCTGACGTCATTAATACATCGTTTCGCACCTGTACATTACCTCAAGATTGGAAAGCAGCACGCGTCATCCCATTGCCAAAGCCGGGTAAATCATCATCAACGGCAAAAGGTTATAGGCCAATCAGTCTTCTTTCACCTATTGCCAAATTTGCGGAAAAATTGGCTGTGGAGGAGCTTGCCGAACATAATAGCAAACAACAGCATCAACATGGTTTCCGTAAGCTACACTCCACCACTACGGCCCTGCTGGAAATTGTGAGCTATGTTTTGGACGGCTTCAATGCCATGAAACCTCAGCGAACCGTACGTGTAGCCCTCGATCTAACGATGGCTTTTGACACTGTAAACTTGGGCATTTTGTCGGAGAGCCTGTTAAGGTCTACCATTCCGCCCTGGCAGGAGCGGTGGATAACCGCATTCACCAAAGGACGTCGGGCAAATGTGCTATTTCAAGGGCACGTCTCCAATAGCATCCCAATTGCCGCCGGCGTACCACAAGGAGGAGTTCTATCGCCTGCTCTTTTTAGTCTGTATATTGAAGATCTACCCGTTCCATCCCAAGACATCAAGGTCGTTTCATATGCGGATGATATTACTATACTATGCCGGGATCGCGACATAAATGTAGCTGCCAGTAAGATCAATGACTACTTGATCGAGTTGAGATGTTTTCTTGATAGCAAGATGCTTACGGTCTCTGCCGGTAAATCATCCGTTACCGTCTTTTCCACTGATCCTGCGGAGCACAGTGCTCATCCCATGGTGAAATGGGACGATTCCCTAAGCTGCTCGGACTCGTGTTGGACCCTTCGTTGAGGTTTCATAAGAACACTGAGCAGAAGCAAGCTGCAGTGAAAACAAGACTTGACGTCCTACGTGCTCTCGGCGGAACGTCCTGGGGGTGCAGTAAAGAAACGATCCTGACCACGTACAAGGCCATCGTACAGCTCGCCCTGTAGTATGCTGCACCAGTCTGGCAGCATATCGTGTCGGACACATCCTGGTCCAAGCTGCAGCGCATCCAAAATGGAGCATTGCGAATCGCAACAGGCTGTTCTAAAAGCTCTCCAGTAGAGCACCTACATGCCGAAGCTCGCATCCCGCCAGTTAAGGACCATTGCCAACTCCACGCACAACAGCTGTACATAGACATTCTGAAGCAGCCAAATCATCCGTCGCGAAGAGTATTAGACCTCGTGAGAGAGAGGGGTATGAGAAAGCCGTTTGCTGATGCTCCCACGAAAATCAATATACAGAGATGGACCAACGCACAACAAGAGCGCCTCTTCAATACCGCTAGACTAATGCCATCCGGTCCTATAGCCTTCGAGTTGCGCATCTCTTTTACCACCTTTTCAATCTGCGCAGGCGTCACTGCTTCTGCTTCGTTCATGAGTGGCAACTTACAGAGCTCTCTAACAGTCACTCGATTCTGTTTCCCTCTCTTAGCCTGAGTTATGAAAAAATTCTTTCCGAGAGCAGTTGCAGCCTCCTTTCCCGATTTGAAAACTCCATTCTCAAACTCGATCGTGGAATAGTTGGTGGAGGTGCTCTTGCCCGAGATCTTCTTTAGAACTTTCCAAGTTGACGCTCCATCACTCTTGAAATTCATCTTCTCCGTAAATTTCTCCCAACACTCCTTCTTGTGCTTGTCCAGATCTCGCTTAATCTCGCTGTCCAGCTCAGCAATGGTCGGATCCAGGTGATTTGCGACTCTCTTTGCATCCCTTGTCCTTATCTTCTCCAAGATTTCCCTGGTGACCTTGGGAAAGAAGGTCTTAACTCGGCCCTCCGGAATGGCTGCTTTCATGGCCTTGCGAATCGCGTCGGTCAAGTGACGTTCCTTCTGGTGCACGTTTCCATTCCATGGGTAGTCATCCACATGGCGAAGTGCCACCTCCCTGAACAAGCGCCAGTCTGCAAGGCAAAGATTTAGATAGGACCTTTGACGGATACCTGAATAAGGAGCAAGAGAATTAGAGATCGACATGGACAAAGACGGGGATATGATCACTGGACAGAGTAGTAGCGGTCGACCAAGAGCAGGCGCTGGAGAGATTAGAAGACACAAGAGAGATGTCTGGATTAGAGGATCGGCCGTTGGCCGGGAGACGAGTCGGCTGATCATCGTTGAGAATGACCAGATCGCACTCCTCCGCCCATTCTTCGACGTCTTCTCCTCTAGCGTCAGTGTCAAGCGACGAGCAGAATGTATGAGCATTGAAATCGCCTGCGAAGACCACGGAGTGTGAAAGTGAGCAGTCGTACAACTGCTTGAGTGAGGGAGTAGGGTCGTAAGATTGGGGACAGGACGTGGTAGGAGGGATATAGATATTAAAAAGAGATATAGGTGTTTTAAGAGGGAGATAGATAGGTAGGTACTCAAGAGTACCGTCCGATGGGGTGTTTGGTATGATATGAGAGGGTATATTAGATAATATGAAAGTGGAAACTCCTCCGCCGTGAGCTGACCTCGGAGCATGATAAGCAGTGTAGCCAGGAATGTTAGGTAAACGAGCGTTAGCGGAAGGAGACAGCTTGGTTTCCTGAACCATAATGATATCAGGATGATGAGTACGTGCGAAAAGAGAGAGTTCAGACAGCTTGGCTCGAAGGCCGTTGAGGTTGATATGTACAATAGAGGGGCGGTTGGTGAATGAGGAATCAGAGTTGCTGGGGGCAGAGCACAGAACACAACGGAAGGAAGAGTCGTGATGCCTCGCAGAACTGAGACCCGAACAGGAGAGATGCACCCACCTTTGGCATCCGAAGCACTGGGCGCTTGTTTTACCCCATGTGACATCCTTGCCGCACGTGGCGCATGGGTACTTCTGAGCGGGTCCTGGATTCCTCTCGACGCCGGCCATTTGTAGTAGAATCTTTAGGAGAGCTGCGACCAGCCAGCACCTCTACCATGACAAAAACCCTCTTCGCGGAGGGGTTGACGTCGGTTTGCACGGAGGTGGTCTTCTTTCCTCCACACTGCCACGGCACGAACATACGACATCTCGGCAGTACAAGACAATCTTGCAGCCGGCGTTGGAGTATGCAGCACCGGTATGGCAACACATAGTATCGGATTCATCGTGGACAAAGATGCAGCGAGTTCAAAATGCTGCTTTTCGGATTGCCACTGGGTGTGCAAAGAGCACTTCAGTGGAGCATCTTCATGCTGAAGCCCATATTCTGCCTGTTAAGGAGCACTGTCAACTCCAAGCGCAGCAACTGGTTATTAATATCGTCAAGCAGCCTGATCACCCATTAAGAAGGATTATGAATCCTGTGAGAGAGAGAGATATCAGGCCTTTTGCGGATGCTCCCGAGAAAGTCAATATACAAAGATGGACGGACTCCCAAATAGATCGTCTTCGTCTTTTACGTGCGGAGCACACCCGTTTCGTCAGGGATCACTTGAGTAGGGTGGCTGTCAACCCCATATTGGGGATCGCACCACCTGAAGTCAGCAACAGCGAGATGGAATTCGGTAGGCGAGCTAGATGTTCCCTCGCCTCGTTGCGCTGCGGGCATTCACCTATGCTGATGTCATACTTGCATAGGATCGACAGCAGTAAGCCTGACGAGTGTCCGGATTGTGGTATCCCTGGCCACACTACAGCTTATCTGTACGACTGCCCGAAGAGGCCCACCTCACTGACGACAATAGATTTGTGGTTGAATCCAACTTCGGTCGCCCGTTTCTTGAACCTATGACAAAAACCCTTCTGCGGCTGCAAAGAAGAAGAAGAAGAAGAACGCCTCCGTCTCTTACGTGCTGAGCATACCCAATTCGTCAAGGATCACTTATGCAAGACCGCCGTAAACTCCATTCTCGGAGTCGCACCGCCTGAGGTCAGCGAAACCGAGATGGAACTCGGTAGGCGTGCCAGGTGAACCCTTGCCTCGTTGCGCTGCGGGCACTCCCCCATGCTTATGTCTTATTTACATAAGATCGATAGCAGCAGACCTGACGAGTGCCCGGATTGTGGTAATAAAGGGCATACTACTGCGCACCTTTTCAACTGTCCGATGAGACCGACATCGTTAACAACAGTAGATCTGTGGACGAATCCGACGCTTGTGGCTCAGTTCCTCAATCTATGACAGGACCCTCTCTGTGGCTGCAGAAGAAGAAGAAGATGACTGTCTGCGGGGCAGCGGAGGGAAACGTGAAAATAAAAAAAAATAAATTTTTTGGGGTGGGGGCGTGAGAATTGTGGGCCAAAAATAAAAACACATTCCGGGGATCGTCAGTAGAGTAAATAACGGGGATGCTCGCACGTCTTCCTTGGAGCACGCTAACCGAGCGCCAACTATTTTTCTTGTCAGAGGCCTCTTTCAGAGTTCGATCGCCGAACGAAGTGATGGTATAATAGTCATGAGCATCGATCGAGATCGCGTCGCACGTCGATCTGCATTCAAAACATGCCATCGTGGCGATCAGCGATTGCACTCTGGAAGAAGCCAGAGGCCTCACGCGTCACGTGTGCAAGCCGAACTGCTCCCGCGCTGCGGATTCAATCAACATCCCTAAAGAGAGTAGTGCTAATTAAAAAATCATGAACCAAAATAACAAAATCTTTTATTTGAGTGAATTTAGTTTTTTCCGACATTTTTCAAGATGTGGGTCACCAAGAGGGGGAAAATTAGCTACGCCGAGGTCCGAGACAGCAGTCTGCCTAACCCTGCGCAGTCGCAACCAGAAAACTATGGAAAGGAGATGGATGCTACTTCGCTCAATTTGTGTCAACGCGAAACTTTCCAAGAAAAAGACGGTGCTATATGTCATGGGGGGCAGATGTATCGCACTTGGCCACGCCCATTTTTTCTGTGCCGCAATGACTCTCCTGATTTTAGCAGGGGAGGGAAACCCCGGGTAGGCGCTCAAATTTAGTGTGGTACGGTGAAATGGGCGTGGCCAAGTACATCGCGCCACAATACCCCTTCATGCCATATAGCACCCAACAGGACCTGGCAAATCAAATGCTCAGACCTGATCAAAATTTCCCCAAGGTTTCCAGTGTTATTTCCATCAATGTACTCCTCTGCGTTAGCCAACTGCAAATTCATGTAACCATCAACAGCGACGAGAATGCCTGAAACAGGATGCTCTTATGGTGAGTGTTTTATCTCAGGAGATACCATTCAATAATCGCATTCATACCTTTGTACTCCATACCCCACTTCAATTTGCACACAATGGGTTTTCCAGTGAGACTGTTGAGGAACGGCTTTGGATTGACAGGCTGGAGTGTCGACATAGCTAAAACATGGGAAAAATGGGACACCGGTAGAGCTGGCAATACATTCACGACGCGAGACACGCACATTCAACTCTATGATTCCGGTCAAGTAGGGATCATAAGTCCTAGTGCATACTTCAAGCGACGGGCGACGCGACATAGTGTTCGTCATATCAACTGACCGAAAATCAATATTGCGGATAAGCACTGCTCCTGTCGCGCGTCGCGGGAAGTATGCACTAGGCCTAAGAGGATACATGCAAGACTAAAGACTGACACTCACAAGGGAGGGTTGCACTCATAGGATGAAGTTTCGAAATGCCACTTCAACATGTTCTCGGGGGAGGGCAGTGCTCCAATATTCCATACTGAAAATCGGCTAAATGCTATAGTTGTGCCCAGGACGAAAAGACCGAATATCGAATAGATTCGAATGATCCCCTTTTTTAACGTCCGATTTCTGAATATATTCGAATGGTCTCATTTTTTAAGGTTCGATTTTTGAATATATTCGAATGACCCTCTTTTTTCGGGGTCCGAATTTTGAATAGATTCGAATAATTCCAAAGCGACAAACTGAATACAGGCCAGGTGAGCTGTAAGTGGATCTCATGCTTCGAAGTAAACTGCGTGCGCACGCGCTACGGACCGGTGAGTGTCGCGCGCGAGGCGAACGCGGAAAAGCCGCCATCGTTTAGAAGGTTATCAGCACCATATACGGGTCATCGTTAGTGACATAAAATGAATGCAGCAAAGCAAATAATGCTTCAGGACATGCCACTTTACATAAAAGCTGAGATGTCGCGTCGCCGCCCTATCCGAGGTGCGAGACGCTCACCGACGCTGAAGTATACCAATGCCCTCAGTCAAATTATTGGGAAGGAATCCACCGCTCGCCGCTGAAATAGACGCCGAAGTATTTCGAGATCGAGACGCGACGCTACGATGAAGACCCCGATTTTTGAATTGCGGCGCGATTTCGAAATCCTTCGAAGTGGTCATATTCTCTGGTTCCTCCTCGCGCGCTTGTGCGGAGCGAGGTTAGAGACAGCGAGAAAGTGTGGGTAGTAGGAGACGCAGCGTACGCGCGCAGACGCAAGCGATGAACGGAAATAAATCACACTCGGAAATAGGGGATACCTGCCAATGGAACACACGGTCATCTACCGTACACCATAAATAGCGGCAACGGGGCAAATCTATTCGAAACCTTTCCAAATTATGACTATTCGTATGAATATTCGGATAGTAGGCTTCGATAAATGAATAGATTCGAATACCCCCTTTTTTAGGGGTCCGATTATTGAACAGATTCGAATACCCCCCTTTTTTGAGGTCCGATATCCTATACACATAACATATTTGAATAGTATTCGAATAGTGCGATTTTCGAAATTCCGATAATGAATGCGTATTCGAATAGCAACTATTCGAATATATCGATTCAAATCTATTCGAATGGCACAACTATACTAAATGCCTCAGAAATTCACAGATTTCCGAAAGTGGGCATTTCCATAGCTTTGAAAAGAGAAAAGGGGTACACAAATGACAATATTTAGCACGTTCGAAAATTGTCTCGGATTGAGCTCAAAACCTGTTTCTAGAGGTTTTTTTTGTGCTAATTACGAATCTGAGGCCCATTTGTCAAGATTTTTAAAAATTGGTGTGACAAAATGGGGGAGAAGCTACGGCCTAACCGCGACTTTTGACGATTTCGAGAATGCTACGATCAAATCGCATCAAAACTTGTACAGAGGGGCTATAGGGCTGCCTAACACGAATTTGCAACCCATTTATCGATTTTCGATAGGATACGGTAGGTTACGTGGGTATACGGTAGCTCGGTCAAAGTCTCAGATTTGGCTCAAAATTTCTCTGTGGGTGTTATTTGGTACGCCGAAAACGAATTTGAGGTCCACCTCCGATTTTCGAAATTTTAAGGTAAGTTACGCCAGTTAAAAGGCATTACGCCTTCCTTAACCTACAGTAACCCTAACCAAGTTGAGAAAGTTATAAAGGATATGCGGAATTCAAAAGCGGTCGGTCAAGACGGGATATGTCCTGCTGTCTTGAAGAAGATACCGAGTGAAATCCTTCCGCTTCTCACTGATTTGATCAATACCTCGTTCAGATCGTGCACCATCCCACAGAACTGGAAGACAGCTAACGTTGTGCCGCTGCCCAAGCCGGGGAAACCTCAGGCTTCAGTCAAGGGATACAGACCTATTAGCTTGCTGTCCACGTTCGCGAAGGTAGCCGAAAAACTGATCGTAAAGGACTTGGCGGAGCACAATGAGAAGCAAGTGATTCAGCATGGATTCAGAAAGCTGCATTCCACCACGACAGCTCTGCTGGAAATTACAAGCTTTGCCATCGATGGGTTCAATGCCCAGAAGCTACAGAGAACTGTGGCTGTTGCCTTAGATCTCACCAAGGCATTCGACACAGTAAACCATGGAGTTCTGTCAAGCAACTTACTCGAATCACCAATACCGCCGTGGCAGAAACGCTGGATATCGGCATTCATCAAGGGCAGACGAGCCAGAGTTATGTTCCAGGAACCATGTCTCCAATAGTATTCCTATTGCAGCTGGAGTTCCGCAGGGCGGCTTTTTACCGCCTGCCCTCTTCAGTCTGTACCTCGAAGACATCCCCGCTCCTCCCCCCCCCAAGGATATCAAGGTGGTCGCCTATGCCGATGATATGACAATAATGTGTCGGGATCGGGATATACATGTGGCCGCCTCGAAGATCAATGAGTACCTGGTCACATTGAAAAGCTTTTTCGACCGCAAAATGCTAAAGATCTCTGCATCGAAATCGTCGGTATCCGTACTCACAACGGATCCTTCGGAGCACAGCGCTCACCCGCATGTCGAGTGGGACGGAGATCGATTACCTGCTGCTCGCTTTCCCAAACTGCTCGGTCTGGTGCTCGATCCATCGCTCAAGTTTCATAAGAACACCGAGCAGAAGCAGGCCGTCGTCAAAGCGAAGCTTAATGTGCTCAGAGCCCTGGGCGGTACATCATGGGGCAGTAGCAAAGAAACCATTATTACGACGTATAAAGCGATTCTCCAGCCTGCACTAGAATACGGCGCACCAGTTTGGCAGCATCTAGTTTCGGAATCCTCTTGGACTAAGATGCAACGCATACAGAATGCGGCTCTTCGAATCGCCACCGGATGTGCAAGAAGTTCCCCAGTCGAGCACTTGCATGCGGAGACACGATTATTACCAGTAAAAGAACACTGTCAGCTCCAGGCCCAACAATTTTTCATCAACACTGTCAAACAACCAAATCACCCCTCTCGGAGAGTGCTAAACCCAGTCAGAGAAAGAAAGATCAGAAAGCCATTCGCCGATGCTCCAAGCAAAGTCAATCTGCAAAGATGGCACGATTCACAGCAAGAACGTCTCCGTCTGTTGCGCGAAGAGCACACACAGTTCGTTCGGTGTCATCTGGAAAAGACGGCGGTAAATCCCATCCTGGGTGTGGTGCCGCCCCGGGTCTGCACATCCGAGTCTCAACTCGGAAGGAGGGCCAGATGCACCCTGGCATCGCTGCGCTGTGGTCACTCTACTATGCTTATGGCATATGTTAGCAAGATTGACAGCACCAAATCGGACGTTTGCCCAGACTGTGGATGCCACGGCCACGATACGGCACATTTGTTTGATTGTCCGGAGAGACCAACCACGCTGACCACAATGGACCTATGGACGAATCCGTTATTGGTCGCCCAGTTCCTCAACCTATGACAGTACCCTCGACGTGGCTGCAAAGAAGAAGAAGACAGTAACCCTAAGTTTGGCGTGGAATAGAGCCCAGATTCAGGTTCAGCGCCCTAAATAACCCCCAGTTGAAAGTTTTGAGCCGAATCCGAAATTTTTTTCCTAATCACCCCAAGGATTCCTGATGGGTACCCTTATCGTTTTGTGTAGCCATGAAAATGCCGCTATTGGAATCCCCGCAGCCTTTTAGCCAATTTCAAGCACGGGTCATCTATGTACTCTCACAGACCTACAGCAATGACGCAATGACAACATGGTTTTCCAAATCGCCACCGGAAGGTTACAAGCCTCCCTTGTCAGAGACATGAATCAGCAGAGAATCGACGGAGAGGGACCAAGCATAAAAAATTGCCCGAAACTGGCGAACACTTCAATTGCTGTTCAACAAATGAGCACAATGTAAACACTGGCCATCACTCATAAATACCTCACAGAGGTTTTTCCTTCCCTATCAGAGATCAAAGCTAAGCAGACCGTGGTTTCGGACCTCGACAGCTGCGTGCCGTCGATCACTGATGGGGGGGGGTAGCCGCGACGCTGCTATGATTGCTTTATCATGAAAGTAGAGCGGCCGTTTCTGAGAAAACACCATGGTAGAAATCTAGAAACAACCGCTTCGCTCCCATGATAGCAAGATAAAAGCTAAAACGCGGCCTCCTGGAGAAAAGAAACAAACCATACCACCTTAGTTATCAGAGTTGATGGAAAATGTCGAAAAATTTACACCCCCCTCAGAGAGAAGAAATCTTATTATCTTTGTAGCCACGAGGAGGGTTTTGTCACAAGCCGAGGAACTCTTCGGGCAATTAAATAGGTGCACAGTGTCGCGGCCCTAGTTCCAACAGCCCGTCGGGTTGGCTACTGTCGATCCTGTGCAGGTCCTTACATATTATAAGCGGCGTGGTTTGTCTGTCCGACTGTCTGGCACGTCCGACCAACGTCTGTTTGACCGGTGTTCAAATTTCCCGCAATTTTCTACACATTCAGTCGGAGCGCGTTATTGTTTCAACAATACACAAAGAAAGTCGCGGAAAGTGAGTGGGGTTCAGGGGTGCGTTCCAAGAACATTCCCATGGCAAAACGCGTCCATGGAAACGTAGCCACGGCCACGTGGGTACAATTTTCAGTTATAATTCGCATCCGCGGAAAGCAAAGTTGTCTATGGAAAGGTTGCTTTTCCTCCCGCGGCGTCGTGGGAACGTTCTTGGAACGCACCCCAACCTTCGTTAGACGATAGATTAGACGATTTATTAGACCACAACGTAGAACGGAGAAGAATTAGCAACTAAGCAAATCGGTCGCCTTTAATAGCGCCAAGGTACAAAGAACATGTCATTGATCAGTGTCAGTGCATGCAGTCAAAGATCAAAAGGATACAACATTTAGTCCTTTAAGTTACCTTCTTTACAAATCGAAGTGGGACCACGCTAGCTATTAAAGTGACGCCTAGAACGTGCATGGAGCTTGGGAACCACCACGAGGTACTTTGTGAAAGTAGGCGGGGCTTCGGGTTTACCGCAAGATTCGCGTTATTGGTAATGAAACGTGGCCGCGATCTGACCTGTTTTAACGAAAGCGAATCCAGAAAATCCTCACCCTTATCCTCATCCTCATGTATAATAATGGGCGTGGTGATGTGTATGACCACCAAAGCTGTTGCATATGGAGGTTTTTTTAGCTTTCCATTGAAGTAGGTCGCATTAGGGGGTATTGGGTGGAGTATCCTAGACTTTATAAATCCACCCCCGTGTCCCATAGCGGTGCACGGTCCTATCTCTATTCTCGCAAAGTATGTTTCGCCATGTGTGTCTGAGCAATTATCTGTACGTATGCACGCATGCACGGGTGAATAAATGGCACTCAAAATCTCCAGAATTTTTTGTCATTAAGTAAAGCACGATAATGTTACGCCAATTTAGAGGACGTCGTAGAAAACGAGTAGATGTTTAGAAGGAGCTCGCACAGTGCCGTGGAAAGTGACTCAGTGGTCTATGAACAGCGCGCACAGTGTCATGAAAGGTGAATAGGGGTTCACAAAGTGCGCGCACTGTCGTTGGTGGGAAGAAGAGGTAGAGAAAGAGCACGTTTAGCGTCGTTGAAGTAAATAGGGGTTTCGGAGGCGCGCACAGGTCTTGGGAAACGATTAGGAGACAATGAGAAGCGCGCACAGTGAATTTGGTGGTGAATGGAGGATTAGGAGGAACGCGCACGGGTTCAGGAAGAGTGCGCAAAGTCGTGAGAAGTGATTCGAGGTTGAAGAGGACCGAGCACAAATTTGAACAAAAAAGTTATGGTGCAGGAGGTGCCCACCCAGGGTCACGGAAGGTAAGTGGGATCTCAGGAGGTGCGCGCTGTGTCGCTGGAGGGAGTAGGGTTACGGAAGGAGCGCACTCAAGGAATTTGTTGGTGAATATGTTTAGGGAGCGCCCGTACGGGTTTGATAAAGTGCGCGCACTGTCGTGAGGTGACAACAAGTAGGAGAGGAGCGCGCATGAAAAGTCTAGAAAGTGGGTAGCGGCTTTGGAGGAGCACCCATAGCGTTTTGGAAAGTGAGGGGGGTTTTCGGCAGAGCGCTGGCAGAGTCGTCGGAAGTGATAAGAGGTTGAAGAGGAGCGGGCAAAACGATGAGTAGTGGTATAGGAAGAGCGCGAAACATTTAGCAGATGCGGATAAGGATTAAGGAGGAGCGTGTAATTTGTTATGGAAGAAGAGGTTCGGCTTTTGAGCGCGCACAGTGTAGTGGTTTGGGGGGGGGCGTACAGTAGGAGCTCGCACAGGGTCAGTGTTTTGGAGAGCATACGATGGTTCATGAAAAGCCGGCACGATGTGCTGTATTGTGAACAGAGTTTGAGAAGATCGTGCAAAGTCTTGGGAAGTAAGCAGGGTTTGGAGAGGAGCGCACAACGTCTAGGACAGTGATTACGCAATGGAGGCGGTGCGCACACCATTGTGTGAGGTGTAAAAGGGTTAATAAGGAGCGCGCACAACGTCGGAGAAACGGACTAGACTTTTTAGGGATGTACGCACTCCATTGTTGAAGAGGTATACAGGTTTAAGGGGAGCGCGCTTAACGTGTGGAAGTGATTAAGGGTTTGAGGTGTGTACGCACACCTTTGTAAAACGTTTACAGAGGTTCAGAGGAGCGCGCACAAGGTCGACGAAGGTGATTGGGGTTTGAAGGGGTGTCACACCCCATCAAGGAAGGTGTATAGGGGTTTAGGAAGAGCGCGCGAAAAGTCGGTGAAAAGGACTAGAATTTAAAGGGACATTTGTACAACATTGTTGAAGACATATGAATGTTCAAGGAGAGCGCGCACAACATCGAGAAGTGATTAGGGTTAAGGGTTTTTTGCACACTATCGTGAGAGGTATACAGGGTTCAGAAAGAGCGCGCACAAAGCCGATGAAAGTGATTGGAGTTCGAAGGGGTGTGCGCACACCATTAGAAAAGGTGTGTAGGGGTTTAGGAGGAGCCCGCACAACGTCCGGGAGTGTTTTGAGCTTGGAAGGAAGCGCACATCCTATGTTCTGGAGGTGTATAGGTGTTAAGGATGAGCGAATCATTGAGGAAAGTTACTAGAGTTTGAAGAAGTGTGCGTAAATCACTTCGGAAGGTGTATGATGAATAAGGAGGAGCGAGAACAACGTTCGGGATAGCGATTGGGTCATTGAAGGGTATGCAGATCCCTCCGTTTAAAGTTGTATAGGTGTTGAAAAGGAGCAACGCATTTATATCCTATCGGCGGCTGTCATCTGAATTCCCGCGCCCGCCGCGCGTAGTCGCCGCACAGTCGTCGCGACGCGGCGGCTGCCGGCCTGGCGCGATGCCAAAGAGCTGGATGAGCGAAGAAAAACGCAATCTAGGTGGTTCTTGACGACTAAACGAGACAGTCCGGATGTTTCCTTCCTGGATGATGCTTATCAGGGCTGTGCGTTATAACGTTAACGTGTTAACGCATTAACGGGTTAACGCGTTTTTTTCTCGAAAATTAACGACTAACGCTTAACGAAAAAGTCTTGAAATCACGTTATTTTATAATTCGTTAATTGTCGTAGAATTATGGCACCAGGTTACTGCACGAGGTGCGGGTCGGTCCGTTTTGCTCAAACCCCCACTCCAATGTCGATTTCGCTCAGAACCCCTCCCAAGGAGCGTGAGGAGGTCAAGTTTTGACCGTGTTCTACCCATCCCCCTCCCCACCTAGAGCTGGTGTGTTCAAACAGTGTTTATCTAGCAGGTTTGCCTCTAGTGTTTGATTGCAGTTACATAACTCTTGTCCTATTAAATTGGTGAAGCTAGTGCTGTGCGAAAAAAGTACGGATGTTCGCAAGGACGAACAGCGCTCATCGCATTTATGTAGAGAGGGGCTTGAAGTGCAAAAGTGTATGTATAGTGCAGTCCAGCAAATTTCGGACATGTACTTATCAATGAGAAGAGGTCGGCAGAAGATCAATATGCATGAATTCCTAAGCAAAACGCTCGCCACCGACTGAGCGAGACCGGTTATGCTGCCATGAGTTTCAAGCACATCAATCTTTGACCAAAACCTTCTCATTGGTAATTAGATGTGCAACTTTTGGTGCACTACGTTATAACTGGTTACAGTCTGTGCTGTGTAATAAAATGCGGATGTTTGAGGGGAAGGGAGTTCGATCCCGCTTGAAGTTCATAGTTATGCAAAGTACGGATCACGATGAAAGAATATTTGAGTCAAGCAGGGTCTAGTCACCCTTTGTATACACTTTCACCGTCTAGGATGGAGGGTGAACACTGCTACAGTGTATGGGCTCACACATTCTCAGGTGTGGTCCCGCCGGAAGTCGACAATTTTGAAAACTATGAGTCACGAGAGTCGGATATTTGAGCCAAGCTCGTTGATCTACCCTGCGTGCGAAATTTCACCGTCTGATTGTTAGAAAGTTAAGTAGTAAATTAGATATTTGGAAAAATCCTGGGTTTGAGAAACAAGACTTTATACTCTACCGTCTGCAACCTTCTGCAAATCTGAAGAGTGCCCTTTAGGAACATTTACCTGTTGTCTGTTCTTCTCTAAAATCCGCTGTGGGTCCACATCTGGCAAAGTAAGTACTGAGAAAACGCGAATATTGACGAAGAACCCACACCAGGAAAATTTTCGCAAAGGGCACACTCCAGAAGTGCCGCAGGCTCCAAACGGTAGGGTACAGAGTGTAGTTTCCTGAAGCTAGGACTTTTTACAGTTACCTCATTTAAAATTAAAGTTACTGCTACTTGGTCTAAAGTTACTGCAGTTTTAAAACCCTAGTTTAGATTCGTGAACTTGGATTTTTTTTGTCCTCTTCCTCAATCAGTGTAGCGGTCTTCGGCGTTCATTTTAAACGCCGAAACTCAGCATAGAATAAATACGCCACACTGGACTCAAATATACTACTCACTTGACTCTTAGTTTTCAAAATTGCCGACTTCCGACGGGACCACACCTGAGAGACGTGTTAGCCCTCATATTTTAGCGGTGCTCGGCCTCAATCTTCAACGAGGAAATTTTTTGTACAGCGTGAATCAACCACACTCAACTCAAATATCAACTCTATTGACTCATAAAAATCTTTCGCAGAAATCATTCAGCATTTAGTAGACAAACTGCTTTAGACACTTCACATTGAGGATTTATATGTCCTGTCTATCATTTTGGAAACACCTTCACGATAACTTCACCCTAAGCTTCCTAATTGAACACCGTCACTCACAGCTAAGTTTGACTGAAACAGCATTTCAGTCAAATCGCAATGCATAGTTGAATGCCATATGAAAGACTGCTCCGGGCGGTTTTCACTCACATACACAATCGTCCATTGGGTCTTCCTCCGGAGGTCAGACATCTCCGGAGCTCGAAACCCCCTGTGGGGCTCTATCCCGCGCCGAACTCTGTAGGGCACTGATTGATATTTGAGGTCTGATAATTTATTGATTTTTGACGTGGTAATGTTTTTCTTTTTAATGGTTTAACGAAATGCAAAATTAACGTGCTAACGAATTAACGGGTTAACGCGGTTTTTTTCCGAAAATTAACGATTAACGTTTAACGAAGAAAATAATTTTCATTAACGCACACCCCTGATGCTTATCAAAGGGTCTTCCTACTATTCGACCTAATTAGGGTTTTGATCATCGACTGGGTCGGCAGTATTAGGTCTACTAAGTTTTCTGAGTGCACAAGGTCCACTCATCGAAACTTTAACTCGTGGTTATGAGCTATTTTGAACCTGAATCATAGCTGTAGAAGTAATTTGAAGCATTTAATTGCTGTAAACCTCAAGAGCACTAAATTCCTTCTTAGCATTGTTTCTAGCGAACTACGTACCGTTGTATCGGGCAAACTTCAGCATTCCGTTGTATACGTTTGCAGGAATATGATGTGCATGGTAGAGAAATGGGTTTAGTTCTTATCAAAGGATTCGACACACTCATACTGTCTCCCATAAGCCAATCGGCAATGTCTGAGGGGTGTAAAGATCTCTGTCGATTAGCCGACGGAAGGATTGACCCCGACCGTACTCCTATCTACCCTTATATAGGAATATGAATAGGTATGAGCGCGATAGTGCTTCTTCATCCAGTTTGTTACTCAGCTTATCTGAGGAGATCAAGCATGCCTCCTTCTACCCAAGAAGTGAAGCCGAGCCTTTCTAACAGCTTAACCTTCAAGGTTTGGCTTGATCCTCGTTTTCATTCCTCACGCAAGTTCAGTGGCGTGCCGCAGGCAAGGTTCGTCCGCATGATACGCTCCGCATTGCTGCTGCTCAATTAAGTCCAATAATAAGCAGTAGCTTGTTTACTAACGTCATCCAGGTGGAAAACGGCCGAATTGTGTCGATTAGCCGTCAAAAACCAACCCAAAGCGCGTTTTTCTTCGCTCATCCAGTTCTTTAGCATCGCGCCAGGCCGGCAGCCGCCGCGTCGCGACGACAGTGCGGCGACTACGCGCGGCGGGCGCGGGAATTCAAATGACAGCCGCCGATAGGATATAAATGCGTTGGAAAAGGAGCGCACACGTCGGGAAATGATTAGAAATTAAATGAGTTTGCGCACACACTTACTGAAAAAGTATAGGGGTTTGAGAGGATTGCGCATACCGCCTTGAAGAGTGGGAACTTTTATCAGAGACATAGATGCAGAAGCTGCAGCAGCGAGTGGGCAACATTAGTGAGGTTGTGGGTATAATATCAAAAGATTTTCGCGTGGCAGCTTGAGGAATCTGATGACTTTCTTGAGACTACCTGTATTGGAAGAAATGCTTTTACAGAAATCGCACAGATAAGTTGAGTGATTTGTAGCAGAGTAAGTAAAAAGAGGGGAATGAATTTTGAGCCTCAACTATCATTTTCGACTCTCCACAAGATTGAGAAAGGCAGCCGATTGGCGAATTTGAGGCAAACAGATCAGACTTTTCATTCTTGCACTTGATTTCTTTACACAATCCTGAAAGAGTTTATCAGAAAGCAGGCAAACTCCGAGGCAATACTTAAAAACTTTACTTTTTGACAGAACACCAGTTGCGGCGGTCGATTATGGCGAAATATCACCTCTGCTGGACAAGCCTCTCTAACACACCGGTCAACGGTTCGTGGTTACGGTAGCGTGGCGTGTTGCACCAGTGTACAAAGGTGCATGGGGTGGTGGCCATCGTGTATCAACACCCCTGAGGAGGCGGGAGAAACGGGGGAGGAGCGAGGTTCCTGATTGGATGTATCAGCGGGGGGCCGGGGCTAGTCCTTGTTGCGTCCAATCAGGAACCTCGCTCCTCCCACGTTTCTCCCGCCTTCTCAGGAGTGTTGATACACGATGGCCACCACCCAGGTGCATGGGCTGCGCTGTTATGAGAGCACGTTTCCCGCATCGATTATTTCATACGTGTTTCATGAGAAAACGTACGATTACGTTAAAAAGAACTACATTTGCTAGCATTTGCAATGCCTTTGTCCCTGTTGTGGTTCAGATGGGATAAAGCAAGGCTATTTATGTGATTACGTCAGCCTATTTTCGGCAACCTTCGTAGAAACAGTGCTTCCTGTTCTAGTCCCCGATTTGTGGCTTCAAACAGGGTTTTTTTGCTGATGGTAACATAGCAACGTGATGAATATTATATCGTCGATCACTGCTCGAGAGATCGCCGCGTCGAACACATGGGGCACGCACGCAAGCGAGGAGGTAGTGATAGGATCATTACCTCCTCGCTTGCGTGCGTGCCACATGTGTTCGACGCAGCGATCTCTCGAGCAGTGATCGATCATACGTAAAAGTTCAAAACAATCCTTGCTTTTAGCAAAAGCGTGATGATAACAACTGATACGCCACCCTAGGCTTCTTCTTCTTCTTTGCAGCCACAGAGAGGGGTTCTGTCATAGGTTCAGAAACTCGGCCACTAGCACTGGGTTCGTCCACAGATCCATTGTCGTCAATGTAGTCGGTCTTTTCGGGCAATTGAACAGGTGCGTAGTAGTATGCCCTTGACTACCGCAATCAGGACACTCGTCAGGTTTGCTGTTGTCAATGCTATGCAAGTATGACATAAGCATGGGAAGTGTCCACAGCGTAACGATGCAAGGGTGCACCTGGCACGCCTGCCAAGTTCCATCTCTGTCTCGGAGACCTTTGGAGGTGCGACTCCCAGGATGGGGTTTATGGCAACTCTGCTCAAGTGTTCGTTCACGAATCGGGTATGCTCCGCGCGCAAGAGACGGAGGCGTTCTTGTTGTGCTTCGGTCCATCTCTGCACATCTACTTTCGACGGAGCATCAGCGAAAGGCTTTCTGATACATCTCTCTCTCACCGGGTTTAGTACTCTTCGCGAAGGGTGATTCGGCTGCTTCACGATGTTAATGTACATTTGTTGCGCCTGGAGTTGGCAGTGGTCTCTAACTGGCAATATGCGAGCTTCAGCATGTAAGTGCTCTATTGGAGAGCTTTGAACAGCCTGTTGCAATTCGCAGAGCACAATTTTGGACGCGCTGCAGCTTGGACCAAGAGGTGTCCGACACGATGTGCTGCCAGACTGGCGCAGCATACTCCAAGGCGGGTTGCACAATAGCCTTATACGTGGTCAGGATCGTTTCTTTATTGCATCCCCAGGACGTTCCACCGAGAGCACGCAGGACGTTGAGTCTTGTTTTCACTGTGGCTTGCTTCTGCTCAGTGTTCTTATGAAACTTCAACGAAGGATCCAACACGAGTCCAAGCAGCTTGGGGAATCGGGTGGCCTGCAATTGAGTTTCGTCCCATTTAACCATAGGATGGGCACTGTGCTCTGCATTATCAGTGGAAAAGACGGTGACGGACGATTTGGAGGCAGAGACTGTGAGCATTTTGCGATCGAAGAAACATTTCAACTCGATCAAGTAGTCATTGATCTTACTGGTGGCTACCTTAATGTCGCGATCTCGGCACAGAATAGTAATATCATCCGCGTATGCAACGACCTTGATGTCTTGAGGGGAACGGGCAGATCTTCTAGATATAAACTGAAAAGTGCAGGCGATAAAACTCCTCCTTGAGGGACACCAGCGGCGATGGGGATGCTATTGGAAACATGTCCCTGGAATAGCACATTTGCCCGACGTCCTTTAGTGAAGGCAGTTATCCACCGCTTCTGCCATGGCTTGATGGTGGACTTCAACAGACTCTCTGATAGTAGGCCTAGATTGACAGTGTCAAATGCCTTTGTTAAGTCGAGGGCCACACCAACAGTACGTTGGGGTTTGATGGCATTGAAGCCGTCCAGCACATAGCTCACAATTTCCAACAAGGCCGTAGTGGTGGAATGTAATTTACGGAAACCATGTTGGTGCTGCTGTTGGCTGTTATGCTCGGCAAGCTCCTCCACAACCAGTTTTTCGGCAATTTTGGCGATGGGTGAGAGCAGACTGATCGGCCGGTACCCTTTAGCCGTAGATGGTGACTTTCCCGGCTTCGGCAGTGGAATAACACGAGCCACTTTCCAATTTTGGGGTAAAATGCATGTACGAAACGATGTATTTATGACGTCAGCAATAAAGGGCAGTAGTTCACTGGGCAGTCTCTTCAGGACTGCAGGGCTCAAACCGTCTGGCCCTAATGCCTTCGAGTTGCTCATCTCCTTTATCGCCTTCTCGACCTGCGCAGGCGTGACTGCATCATCTACATCCATGAGGCAACTTACAGAGTTCCCGTACAGTTATTCTGTTCTGTTTCTCTCTTTTGGTTCTAGTGATGAAAAAATGCTTCCCAAGAGCATTTGCGGCCTCTTTCCCTGACTTGAAGACTCCGCCGTCGAATTCAATCGTGGAATTGTCGGCGGAGGTGAACTTTCCGAGATCCTTTCAAGGCCTTCCACGTTGCTGCTGCATCATTTCTGAAGTTCATCTTCTCAGTGAACTTTTCCCAAGTTTCCTTCTTGTGCCTGTCAAGGTCGTTCCTGATCTCATCATCCAGCGCAGCGATGTCTGGGTCAAGATGATTTGCGGCTCTCTTTGCGTCCCTTGTCCTTATCTTCTGCAGTGTTTCCCTGGTGACATTGGGAAAGAAGGTCTTTACGCGGCCTTCAGGGATCGCAGCTTTCATAGCCTTCAAGATAGCATCAGATAGGTGGCGCTCCTTCTGGTGTACATCGCCATTCCACGGATAATCAGCCGCTTGGCGGAGCGCAACCTCCTGAACAGGCTCCAGTCTGCAAGGCCTAAATTAAGATAAGAACGATGACGAACACCTGTATAGGGAGCAAGAGAGTTAGAGAGATCAATATCGACAAAGACAGGGATGTGATCGCTGGAAAGAGTTGTGGATGTCGACCAAGAGCAGGCATTAGAGAGATTGGAAGAGACGAGGGAGATGTCTGGGCTAGATGATCGGCCGTTGGCAGGGAGACGAGTGGGCTGGCCATCGTTTAAGATAACCAGATCGCACTCCTCCGCCCATTCTTCGACGTCACCTCCTCTAGCATCAGAATCAAGCGACGAGCAGAACGTGTGCGCATTGAAGTCGCCTGCAAAGACAATTGAGGGAGAAAGAGAGCAGTCAAACAGCTGCTTGAGAAGGGGGATAGGATTGTATGTTGAGGGACAAGAGGAAGAAGGAGGGATACATATATTAAAAAGAGAAAGTGGTGTTTTAAGAGGTAGATGGATAGGATGTACTCGAGAGTGCCATCCACTGGAGTGTTTGGAATAATGTGAGAGGGAAGAGAGGACAGAACAAAAGTAGAGACTCCGCCTCCTTGAGATGACCTGGGAGTATGATATGCAGTATAGCCCGGGATGTTTGGATGTCTAGAGGTAGCAGAGGGAGAGAGTTTGGTCTCCTGGACCATGATAACATCCGGGTGATGAGTACGGGCAAAGAGAGATAATTCAGAAAGCTTGGTCCGAAGGCCGTTTAGATTGATGTGTACAATAGATAGGGGCGGTTGGTAGGTGAGGAATTTGAGTTACTGGAGGCGGAGCACACAATACAACGAAAGGAAGAATCGTGGTGCCTCACAGAACTGAGACCCGAACAAGAGAAGTGCACCCACCTTTCGCATCCAAAACATTGGACGCTGGTTCCATACCAATTGACATCTCTGCCGCATGTGGCACATGGGTACTTCTTCTTCTTCGCGGGTCCTGGATTCCTTTCGACGCCGGCCATTTGTAGAAGAATCCTCAGGAGAGCTGCAGCCAGCCAGCACCTCTCCCATGACAAAAACCCTCTCCGCGGAGGGATTGACGTCGGTTTGCACGGAGGTGATCTTCTTTCCTCCACACTGCCACGGCACGAACGTACGACATCTCGGCAGCACCCTAGGCTTAAACGTTCATGCATACGGCACCACTTTCAAGACGGCAGCAACAATACATTAGGATTGAAAAAGTCGTCAGAAGTAAATACATTCTTGATACCATTTCATGACAGCTGAAAAGCACCATCTGAAACTTTACCCCCGCCAATCATGGAGAAATGTTTGGAAATCCCCTCCGTTCTCCTCTCAGCCGACTGATAACGAACTACGCAGGTATATTCTTCATGGGAACCTCCCCACCAATGCATCAGGGAGTTGTAAAGGGCCGCAACACTAGCGAATCCAATGATAGCCCCGCGCGACTAGCCGCGACGCCGCGCGCGACGTCCGTACACCCCTGTACACTCCGCTGCAACACGCCACGTTACCGTAACCACGTAGCGCTGACCGGTGTGTTAGAGAGGCTTGTCTCTGCTGGCGATGATGGAAAAAAGACGCTCACTCCTACCGAACTGCAAAGATCTTTAACAAAGCCCCGGTCTTTGTGATGGGCGCAGATCGAACGCCGCGCAGAGGCGTGAGTGCATAAGCGAGCGCCGCGAGTTCCAGTTTCGTTGAACACCGCGCAGCGGTGTGAGACGAAACTGGTAATATAATATTTCCCTTGATTCAATACATGCATACATGGCGTCTGGATCTTTAAAATTCTAACATTTTTCGAATACCAAGGGTGTCCGGGTGTTCGGTTTTCGAACATAAATGTAGAAAATCACGTGCTGATACATGGAACTATGAGAGGAATTTAAAATTGTTCCCGCACCTATTTTTCGGAAATCGGGTCACAAAAATGAAAGAAAACCGGAAAAAAGGATGCTTCTACATAGTTTCAGGAAATCTCGGCTTCAATGTGAGAAACAGCTGCTTAACAGCTCTGAACATATATATATATATATATATATATATATATATATATATATATATATATATATATATATATATATATATATATATATATATATATATATATATATATATATATATATATATATATATATATATATATATATATATATATATATATATATATATATATATATATATATATATATATATATATATATATATATATATATATATATATATATATATATATATATATATATATATATATATATTAGAAAAACAAGCAAAGACAACAATGAAACAAACTCAGAAAATTTCGAATGTGGTCCGCAATCGCCTCAGTTTTACGCAATACTGCACTATACGTCGCGAAGCACAGTATGCAGATACTAGACGAAAAATACCGTGCGGTACCGATTGCCACTATGCGATTTTCATTTGAGAGTTTGAGCCGGTCGGTCTGATATAGCAATACAATATATCATCTGATATATCATCATTTCATGCCCTTGTGGCAATCGGTACCGCACGGTATTTGGAGTTTTCTTATGCAGATAATGTTGGCCTGCCGACCAGGGATGTGCGGAATTTTCTGTTTTCTGCCCGTTTTTGGCCAATTTTTTCTGTTTTCTGTAAAAATAGGCAAAATTTGGACAGAAAAAACGTGTACCGCGATCTGCAGCAGGACTGTTTTTTTTTGGATTTTTCGAAGCAAAGCCGATAGGGTGAGGGTGTAATACGTCACCCAGGCTCTCTGCAGTTGTACCAAGCTAGACACTTTTATCTCGCTGTAGTGGTTATCCATTAGAGCGCATGTGGCGTGGTAGGAGGAAACAGTGTTTTTTGCTGTACACGGTCGGGTTCGATCCTCGCCGAGGTGAACCAAACCAACCAACCCTCCGGGGTCCTTCAATTGGTAACAGATTCATGTAGGGAGATGAAGGCACTCATTGGGAAGTCGGCTGGCCCCTGCAAGCCAATAATTAAGCACGAAACCTAATCCTCTGAAAAATTTGCGGCGTCAGTGCCGGGAAAGTACCGCGATCCTCGATTGTGCCGCGATAGTGCCGCAGCGGCTCCGTGATCAGGCGATTCTGCTGCCGCTTCCTGAGCCTCGAAATCGCCGCGATAGTACCTCAGCGGCTCCGCGTTAGAACCGCGCCGGCTCCGCGAGGATGCAGCAGCGAACCCTGCGTGGAGTACGATGTACTGTCCTGTGTGGTAAAACGAAATTGTCGCCGGTTCAATATACCCAATTTTGAGGTACATTCCATATTTCCTTGTGCGAAAAAGCGGCGGTAAGCTCTGTCCCCATTATACAAAGGACGTAACGACCGCAGGTGCAAATTTCTATTCCTACAATTAGCCCCCACCCTAGTTGTCTTATAATTCTTAAATAACTTCATATCAGAATCAGACACTCTCTCGGAGCCGCTGCGGCGCTATCGCGGAGGAGAAGCGGCACTGTCAGGTCCCCGCTACGGCTCCGCGGTAGTGCCGCCGCGGCTCCGCGATAGTGCCGCTTCGGGGCCTGTACGCGTCAATAGCGGCGCTATCGCGGAGCCTCAGCGGCAATTTCTATCAGAGTCAAGCCTCTACGAATACGACGTCGAATGCGCTGCGCATTCCTATAGGGATTCAGAAAGCCGATTCCTTAACTTTATCTTATAGTGGATACTCTTACCCAGAGGTTTATTGTTGACGAGTCCCTCAGATGTAACGCAAAGCAGTCAAGTGAAAGGAAAACTGCAATATGACCCATACTAACAATAACAAGGGACAAGGCAATAATACTACTTAACGCCCACTATTCATACCCGTTCCCCAGCGTACCCGCTTTGGTGGAGCGGGGTAATGTTGGCCCCAACTGTGCCATGCACGTAAAACTCTAAATACGTGTTTTAATTCACGTCGACGCAGGTGGCACAGAATTCAATTGAGATGAAGCCCCATAAAAATTGATGGTGAGGCTATGAGGCAGGTGATAATTCTGCCATAGCGGTACGAGAGGCTCTCAACGTGGAGCGAACAGCGCGTAAGGTCAGTTATACTCTAAGGCCTCTTTCAGAGTGCGATAGCTGATCACCACGATGGCATGTTTTGATTTGTTTTGTTTTTTGCAGATCGACGTGCGACGCGATCTCGATCGATGCTCATGATTATCATACCATCGCGTCGTGCGGCGATCGAACTCTGAAAGAGGCCTAACGGCACACGCGCGCGGTACGGGCGCGACTTTCAGCTCTGAGGAGTAGGACAGTGTTCAAACCAGCAGTTATCTTACAATCAGTGTCAACATATGTACACTAAGGAACGAAAAGCTCGCTCAGACTCCATGCACAGACATATGGTTAGATCCGCGGCCTGTTTCCTCAAACAAATTGTGTAAATTCAAATCGCGGCTGGCGTGGCGGTTTAAATCTCAATCTCTGAGATCTAAACCGCCGCGCCAGTCGCGGTTTGAATTTAAACGTTTTTTTTTGAGGACACTGGACACGGACCTAACTATACATATGTATTAAGCTTCTAAAAGAGTAATCGAGCTTTTATTGCCTGGGAAAAGGAAGGTTTGATGAACATTTGTCATATCATCGCACTCATAATCTGCATTTCCCTTTGAAAATTCAATGAAAGAAGCATAGATGGATCACTAAAAAATGTTATTGTAATGAAACGTATTGTAATGGATGTATTTTAGGTCTGAAGAAGGCTCTAGGAGCCGAAAGCTTACCGGAGAGAAGTTTCAAACTTTTGGAAACTCCATTTTTGGAGTGTTTTTGATACGTTTGGAACTCAATGAACATTTTGCAGCCTCTTGTTTTGTGTAGTGATTGTAAACTAAAAAATGTATAAAAAAATTCAATGTTTTGAAAAATTTCGTTTAGTGTACGCTGAACACCCTTTATTGATTTTTGAAAATTTTCTGTTTTCTGTTTTCTGCCCATTTTTGGAGATTTTTTTTCTGTTTTCTGTTTTCTGTCAAACTAGATTTTATGTTTTCTTGTGTGATTACTTCTGTGCCGATCCAGGTTTGTATTGGTGAGAATGTTTTATTCGGCCAACGTTTCTGAGCAGATCGTCTTTATCAAGGCCTGAAATGGCTCGATCAACACTAATATATATATATATATATATATATATATATATATATATATATATATATATATATATATATATATATATATATATATATATATATATATATATATATATATATATATATATATACTAGCGAGACCTAGCGAAGTTTTCGCTCACAGAAACTTTTGCGTGAGCCAACTACCTGAGACGGATTGGTTAGTTAGAACGGTGGTGACTGACTTCCGTCTAACCGAAAGTTGCTGTACGTAGGTATGGACTCTCCTGAGCAGAGCAGGGTGCCGTACATTTACAGCAGGCCGTGGGGGTATCACAATGTGGGATCAAAAAGCAAAACATAAGAAGCCAGCAGTAAATCGTCGGTTGCTACCGGCATAAAATTCACAACCCCTTCTGCACTTCCTTCCCTTACTCTGCCAATTCGAGACTTGATGCCGCAGCAAAAGAGACTTGATGCTCATGTATAAGTCGGCATGAAGTCTTAATTTGCCGCGCTAAATTCACTGTATGGGTGAATTTGCCGCTAGGAGAGGTGAGAATGAGGTGAATTTTCCGTGAAAATGGTGCGAACTGGCAGCGAGAGAGGGTCCAATTTACCCCGAAAATGAGGTGAATTAACCTCGAAAAATGGGTGAATTTACCCCGGAAATTTCACGAATTTGAAGGTCCACAGCAAGGAAGCCCCCTTGTCCGCAACATGAGCGTAATCTTCACCGAGGTCTGCGGTGAGGAGCCACCCTCTGCGGACCCCGGCGTAACTCGTCCCCCCTGTCGTGAGGATACCCACTGTATCCTCCCAGCAACCAAAATTATGCTGGCCTCCGGAGAGTGATCCGAAGTCACCTTACAGGGCCGGCAGCAGAATGCCGAATGAGGACTCTGGTGGGATGAGGCTGTTTTTATACCGGCGGTGCTCATAGTAAACACATTGAGACGTGATCACATTGAGACGTGATTATTCGTTTTATCATGTTTTCGCTGGGATGTTTTCATTTGTTTAGAAATTTCTGAGATGCCAGCAACGGCGGTAATTTCACCCTTTGCGCTGATTGATATCCAGCCGCTCAACAACTGATATGCATTAACATGTTAGCGCAGGCGGTATTTTCACTTTTTGCGCTGACTGATATCCGACCGCTCAGCAAATTCACCCTTTGCGCGGATAAGCTTTCATGACGGCGCTAAAGGTGAATTTGATGCCTTATGATAACAAAGCGTGATAAAGGCCGCTTTCGCCGAAGCATCAAGTCTCGAATTGGCAGAGTACGTCGCTACCCACTGCCCTTTCTTCCAATTTGTAGAGTTCACAAGCTATTAATCTCGCCTTACCGTCTCTATCATGATAAGGACAAACGCATTCTCATTTTATATGATGTTTCCCTAGTTCACCAACGTCATGCCCTTGTTCTCAATGAATGAAATTAGTAGGTGGTTGTTTATGTTTTTGTGGTGCAGATTTTGATAAGCTCAGACTTGCAACAAATAAAAACTGGTTTTTGGAAGTTAGGGAATCGAAATGACTGAGCGGTTGCAATGAGTGGCGAACAGAGAAGGTGCGGAAGTGGACCTGCTGCTTGTTTCCTAAAACTGGCAAGAAAATGTCTCAGGAGTTCTGCGTCAATCTCGAAACGCGTCGCACGCTTCTCAAAATTCATGTTTTCTAATCTGTTTTCTTCTCCACAAAAGGTTAAGATTTAGCATTAAAAATTTAAAAACCTTTTTCAAATTCTTCACTCTTGGTAACGTCCTGCACACTCCCACTGCGGTCCTGCTAACTTTTGATGACCTGCACACTCACACTCGTGACCTGTGCATTTTCTATGACGCCCTGCACACTCCCACTGGGGACCTGCGCACTATCTGTGACGTGCTGCACACTCGCGTTGGGGTCCTGCACACATTCAATGACGTCCTGCGCACTCCTACTCAGGACCTGCACATTTTCTGTTATGTCCTGCACACTCCAGCTGGGGTCCTGCACAATTTCTATGACGTCCTGCACACTCCCGCTGGGGACCTGCACATTTTCTATGATGTCCTGCGCACTTCCACCGGGGTCCTGCACACTTTCTATGACGTCCTGCACACTTCCTCTGGGGTCCTGCACATTTCCTACGATGTCCTACACACTCCCGCTGGGGTCCTGCACAATTTCTATGACGTCCTGCACACTTCCTTTGGGGTCCTGTACACTTTCAATGACGTCCTGCACACTCCCGCTGGGGACCTGCACATTTTCTATGATGTCCTGCACACTTCCACCGGGGTCCTGCACACTTTCTATGACGTCGTGCATACTCCCACTGGGGTCCTGCACACTTTCTACGACGTCCTGCACACTTCCGCTGGGGTCCTGCACACTTTCCATGACGCCCTGCACACTCCCACTGGGGTCCTCCACACTTTCTATGACGTCCTGCACACTTCCGCTGGGGTCCTGCACATTCCTACTTAGGGCCTGCGCACTTTCTATGACGTCCTGCACACTCCGATTAGGGTCCTGCACACTTTCTATGACTTCTTGCACACCCTCACTGGGGTCCTGCACTCCTTTTATGACGCCCTGCATTTTTGCATCGCTAGACGACTCGCAGAAGTTATCATGACCCACGGCCAAAAGTGCGCTCCACGGACAAACTCGGCTGCCCTGAGGCACGTAAGAGGTGACTCGGGCTGATTTTGGTAATCGATAAATGTCGCACCCACCTAAATGTTGGTACCATTTCATACAAGTTTTGATCGGCCATTCCTATGATATGAGGGACACATGCACACACATACACACACACACACACACACACATCGGGACATAACTGCTTTAAGTATAAGGATATATATATATATATATATATATATATATATATATATATATATATATATATATATATTTATTACATAGGCAAGCCTATGTAGTCAAAAACAATGTTTAAAACGACCGCGAAATACGAATGAACCATAGGAAGTTGAAAGCATGGAAACGATAAAAAAACAACATAGCGGAACAGAAAAGAAAAGCGCATTACTGTAATAATCAACCTAAAGAAAGGAATCAAAAGCTATCCAGCCAGTCAGGAAGGGCTACTTGTACGATCAGCCAGCTCAACATTTTCTCGAATGAAATTTTTGAATGCCGTGAAGTTGGAAGGAATGGAATGATTTCTACCAAGGTTCTCAAAAATGGGTATTGTTCTGTTGATGAAAAAGTGACGCCTGCAGTTGAGGTTAGATGTGTAACGGTGGAGTTTGATGGGGCCACCCCTAGTGGTTGACTCTGTCCACGTTATGGCAGTTGAAGCTTTCTGAAGAAAAATGTAGTCTGCTTCATATAAACCTCCAGCACGATCGCACGGTGAAGAACAGTGACTGTGAATGGAGGTGGGGCATCATGAGCGTGTCTTCGTGTCCGGTGCTTTGAGAAGCTGCTAAGTGGATACGAAGCCGGATTTCGTACAGCCCTCCTATGCTCATCCGAACGCTGCCAGAGAGGTCTCATTGTCTCTCCTATGTACCTTTCTCTGCATACTTGGCATTCGATAAGATAGACTGTGCCCTTAAGTTGACATACCTGGCTACGAATACAGTACGTGCACCCTTTTCTGCCGCATTTATCCTCATAAGGTCTAGACGACGTTAGCAGTTGCTTGAGGTTGAGTGGTGGGCGAAACACAAGTTTGACAGGGAGCGATCAATTCTTGACGACGACATTAACTGCTTTGGCCACTCTATCATTCACGTATAGTAAAATCATTGGTATGCCATTCAACGAAGAGTGCGGTCTGCACGTGTGAGGATTTTCGGTGGTATATCCGTTCTCCCTCAAAGTGTTTTCTATCATCACCTCGATGTTTTTCACAACGATGATTGCAGATCCTGTCTTTCGTGGTAAGCAGATTGTGAACAACATTTGCCTTGACGTATAGTGGGTGACAACTCCTCTCGTGTACTAAGATGTTGCGAGAGGCCGGCTTCTTGTACCACGTCAATTGTGTGGTTCCTTGGTTAATCTTCACCATTGTATTCGAAAACGGAAGAGATCCTTCATCGTCCGGTTGTTCACCGGTGAACTTTATATGGGGATCTTGTGCATTTAGTAGGTGAAGGGTGTCATCAAGGTCCACTGATGAGTTACCTATTATGAAAATATCGTCAATGTAGCGCTTATAAAATGTTATCCCAGTTGTTATTGCCCTCCTTTCTATGCGATCCAGATAGACTACGGCTAGTAATGGCGCTACTCTCAATCCCATGGCCAGTCCTCTATTCTGCATGTAGTATCGTCCGTTGAACCGAAAGATATTGTTGCAGCCAGTAAGTCTCTCATATCCGTCTCATTAAGTCCGATTGTGCATACTTCGCTCTGATGCTGGTCCCACAGAGAGAGGAGTGCATCGACTGCATCGTGTACGTTAACGTTAGTGTATAGAGACACTGAATCGAAGCTTGTGCAGCTCGACTCACGGGGAATTTGGCATTGATTTAGTGCTGCCACGAAGTCTCCTGTGTTCACGATGTGTGAGGGAACGTACTGTAAGAGCGGTGACAAAAGCTTAACCAGCAGCCAACTGATTTTGTCAGATGGCCCACCACAACTTGAAATAATCGGTCTGGTCTTGATGTCGTTTTCGGTAAGCTGAGCAGGAGCAATATCCCCAAATTTGTGCGTCTTCACCATAGAATAGTACTTGGGCACATCCGGATGAATCACGACGAAACTACTTGCGGTTTTCGGCCCCAATCTCGCACCCAACACCGTTTTGATTGTAGTCTCCAATTGTTTAGTGACCCTGTCGAATGCGCTCCGAGAGGACTCCGTGTAGATATCGACGTCTTGTAGGGTGCGGTAGGTAACTGCTTTGTCCAAGGTTTTACTCATTACGACAAAGTCACCACTCTTGTCGCCAACGCTGTACCGCAAACTCTGTTTCGCTGCCATCAGTTTGTGAAAACCCAAGATTTCTCGTGTGGTTAGGTTGTTTCCAAAAGTGGTTGAACTGGCCGTCATATATACCTCCTTGATCCTCACAAGTAATGTTGTAAGGGCTGGTTCAAGAGCAGAACAGGCCTTGGAGAGCGGATATTTCTTTTTGGGAAAGGCGAAGAAGAAAGTATTGTTGATATCCTATCCAATACGTATGGACCATTACTTTCCCGCAATCTCAAGTGGTAAGCAAATTTGTTGAAGCCAGCGTATACAGAGTCCAGTGTTTTCTTATCAAAAGGCTGGGCTATGGCAAATGATGGTCCGAGATTCAATGTTGCTTCCATATCATTATCCACTTGATTCGTTGCAATGATTGTACACCTCTTCGGTGGAATCGACTCCCATTTGATGAACGATCGGCGGTGTGAGGTGGCTATCTCACGTAGGTGTTCAAACTTTTCGCTAAGGTGGCGAGCTTCGTTTTGACGTAGCCGATTGCAGATCATTTGATTTCTCGACGAAATGGTTTCCCAAACACCTTGGGTTATCCGAGACCTCAGAAAGATACGCGACCCGATTATCCCATGAATGCACTGACCCCGTCGCTTATACAGTTGGTCGCTCTGTTGAGGGTTCAAACCTCCCTTACACTTCCAAAGCGGACATTGGTTTGTCACATCGCGTAATATCTGCTTCAGCAATTCGGAATTGACATGTTTGTTTTCAGGTCTGACGAAGGTGCTAAGCACCGAAAGCTAAACGACAATTTTCGCAGTCGTTTGGAGTTTTGGAGTCTCATTTTGAACCGTTTTGCAATAAAAATTTTTTGTAACACCATGAGGCTTCGGGACAGACCAATTTTGATATTCTGTAAAAAAGGGGTCTCCCAAGCAGAAGTGGTTTGGTTAGCGTTACAAATGCTTCAACAAAAAGGGAACAATAGGAAAGCGGAAAGAGAAGAGTCTACAAAAAATGAACAATATCCTCCAAGAACTCTTTTCTTTTTCGAAACTTCCAAACAGCGGAAACAAACCGTTGTGGTATTTTACGAGGAAGAATTGACTGGTTCCCTAAAACAATTTAACATCATCTCCCCTTTTAATGATAGCTATTAGGTTTACATGCATATATACATATTTTATCGGCACTCACATAATCAAAGTCCTTTATGGAGCCAAAAGCGCTTCCTCATAGAGAACCACAACGGTTTGTTTCCGCTGTTTGGAAGTTTCGAAAAAGAAAAGAGTTCTTGGAGGATATTGTTCATTTTTTTTGTAGACTCTCCTCTTTCCTCTTTCCTACTGTTCCTTTTTGTTGAAGCATTTGTAACGCTAACCAAACCACTTCTGCTTGGGAGACCCCTTTTTTACAGAATTGTTCACTTTTTCTTGATATTACGGTGTAATATCCCATGCAAGAATTTCTTACAAAGACTTCTTCATCTCGCCACTGGATCAGTCCTCTTTCTGTGGTCACAAGAATCAATGAACCAAACTGTTGTAAAACTATCTCAGAAAAATCACTCGATGTGAAAAGCGCGCCCATGCCGATCACTTTTTCCGCAGGGCTACCGTAACCATTCTTGAACAAAACATGATAACGAATGTAAACACATGCTCATAATATGCGGGGTATAAAAGAGCGGAGGAGCGGTATGCATTCATTCACACACCGCTCTCCTCGAGAAGCCACTGGGGAGTGGCTGAGGAGGTCGAAATTGTGCAAACATGTTTGTTGGCTATTAAGATGTGCTCATAACCATGCTGACACTTGGAAAAATTTTAAGGAGGGTTACGGTAGCCCTGCGGAAAAAATGATCGGCATGAGCGTGCTTGTCTCGATGTGGCTGACAAGACCGATGTTCACATGATATTAGCTAAGAAATGAATGATATCCATGATATCGTTCCACATAATTCATTCATATTGATCGCGTCAGCCACATCTGGCTACACCGGGTGTTATTTGCACCTTCCATGTTTTTCATACGTATCGAACGGGTCGGCCACTTTGATTTTCTCAACCAACTCTGACAGGGACCTCAGGCCCCGGTTATAGTTGGTCGCCCAGACGTAGCCAGCCCGGTCGATAATCATGAAAGCCTGCTGGCCTACAGCCGGATGCAGAATCTGCCTGCAGTTCTTCGCTTTCAAATGAAACTAACTTAAAACCGGGACAGTCAGAAACTACCTTCCATTCCATCTGGACACTTTCACATCAGTGGA
This sequence comes from Aplectana chamaeleonis, assembly GCA_029168955.1. Classification (NCBI taxonomy): domain Eukaryota; kingdom Metazoa; phylum Nematoda; class Chromadorea; order Rhabditida; family Cosmocercidae; genus Aplectana; species Aplectana chamaeleonis. The sequence continues at coordinate 186,306 of JAPDOI010000547.1, read as the reverse complement.
ACAAAGCAGTTTTACATACTCATTATTTCGTTTCCGTTGCCCCATTCCTTCGCAGAACAGCCGCTTCGATTCCATGAATCTGATATGAAAAAGCTCTGCTGAGCTGCGAATGGAGATAGTTCTAACAATTTGTTTTTGAATTTGGATGCTAATAAGCAAGCATAGTGGAGTGCACCAAGAGTGTGTCATTTACTTATCAGTGAGAAGCCGTCGGCTGGGGATCAATAAGCATGAATCCCATACCAGCACGCTCGAACCGATCGAGCGAGAGCGGTTGTGCTGCAACGAGTTTCATGTTCATTGATCTCCAATCGACCGCTTCTCATTGATAAGTAAATGAGACACTCTTGGTGGACTCCACTATACCATTTATTGCAGAAAAAATCAGTAGGCTGGTGGAGAAGGAAGAGGGAGCACTCAAAATGGGGTTGTGTGAATGACCTTACGAAACTGAAAAGCAGCCTGGCAACATGACCTGACATGACTCACATAACATCTCAAACTTTCTGCTTGCTACGCTTGTCATCCTTACACTTTTACAAAAGTTTTGCAAGGTGTTCTCTCCTGCGCAAATTCCGGGGCATAATTTCTCGGATGGCTAGCATCGAGTCTGGGCTCCTGCTCACTCTACGGAGTGGTCTTCACAACTTTTCGGATGAGCAGCAACGGGTCCCGAACACCTGCCCACTATCCGGGTTTCCACGACGTCCCGATGACTTCATCAGAAGCTCGAAGCACTTTTCACGACGTCCCGATGACGTCATCAGAAGCCCGAAGCACTTTTGGGACTATCCTAGACGGGGAAGGGGTCACCCACGATTTTCCCATGAAAATGAATGGAAAACCTGATAAAAGATGTTTGATGCTGCTATCAATCATTGTTGTTGATGAAGTTCTGTAGAAATACTTCGATTGATAGCGTTATAGATCGGTGGTTCATTCCATTTCTGACTTGAATCTTGAGTGCCCCCCCCCCCGTCTAAGATAGTCCCGCACTTCTCATGATGTCCCGATGACGTCATCAGAAGCCCGAAGCACTCTTGGGACTATCCTAGACGGGGGGGGCACCCACGACTTTCTCATGAGAATGAATGGAAACCTTGATAAAAGGTGCTTGATGCTGCAATCAGTCATTGTTGTTGATGAAGTTGTGTAGAAATACTTTGATTGATAGCGTTATAGATCGGTGGTTCATTCCATTTCTGACTTGAATCTTGAGTGCCCCCCCCCCTCTGGAGTAGGCCCGCACTTCTCACGATGTCCCGATGACGTCATCAGAAGCCCGAAGCACTCTTGGGACTATCCTAGACGGGGGGCACCCACGACTTTCTCATGAAAATCAATGGAAACCTTGATAAAAGGTGCTTGATGCTGCTATCACTCATTGTTGTTCATGAAGTTGTGTAGAAATACTTTGATTGATAGCGTTATAGATCGGTGGTTCATTCCATTTCTGACTTGAATCCTTGATAAAAGGTGCCCGTCTGGGGTAGGCCCGCACTTTTCACGACGTCCCAATGACGTCATCAGAAACTCGAGGTACCTTTTACGACGTCCCGATGACGTCATCAGAAGCCCGAAGCACTTTTCACGACGTCCCGATGACGTCATCAGAAGCCCGAAGCACTTTCACGACGTCCCGATGACGTCATAAGAAGCCCGAAGCACTTTTCACGACGTCCCGATGACGTCATCAGAAACCCGAAGCACTTTCACGACGTCCCGATGACGTCGTCAGAAGCCCGAAGCACTTTTCACGACGTCCCGATGACGTCATCAGAAGCCCGAAGCACTTTTCACGACGGCCCAATGACCTCATCAGAAGCCCGAAGCACTTTCACGACGTCCCGATGACGTCATCAGAAGCCCGAAGCACTTTTCACGACGTCCCGATGACGTCGTCAGAAGCCCGAAGCACTTTTCACGACGTCCCGATGACGTCATCAGAAGCCCGAAGCACTTTTCACGACGTCTCGATGACGTCATCAGAAGCCCGAAGCACTTTCACGACGTCCCGATGACGTCATTAGAAGCCCGAAGCACTTTTCACGGCGTCCCCATGACGTCATCAGAAGCCCGAAGCACTTTCACGACGTCCCGATGACGTCAGCAAGAAGCCCGAAGCACTTTTTACGACGTCCCGATGACGTCATCAGAAACCCGAAGCACTTTCACGACGTCCCGATGACGTCGTCAGAAGCACGAAGCACTTTTCACGACGTCCCGATGACATCATCAGGAGCCCGAAGCACTTTTCACTACGTCCCGATGACGTCATCAGAAGCCTGAAGCACTTTTCACGACGTCCCGATGACGTCATCAGAAGCCCGAAGCACTTTCACGACGTCCCGATGACGTCATAAGAAGCCCGAAGCGACTTTTTACGACGTCCCGATGACGTCATCAGAGACCCGAAGCACTTTCACGACGTACCGATGACGTCGTCAGAAGCACGAAGCACTTTTCACTACGTCCCGATGACGTCATCAGGAGCCCGAAGCACTTTTCACTACGTCCCGACGACGTCAACAGAAGCTCCGAAGCACTTTCACGACGTCCCGATGACGTCATCAGAAGCCCGAAGCACTTTTCACGGCGTCCCGATGACGTCATTAGAAGCCCGAAGCACTTTCACGACGTCCCGATGACGTCATCAGAAGCCCGAAGCACTTTTCACGACGTCCCGATGACGTCATCAGAAGCCCGAAGCACCCTCACGACGTCCCGATGGCGGCATCAGAAGCCCCAAGCATCTTCTTTCACGACGTCCCCATGACGTCATCAGAAGCCCGAAGCACTTTCACGACGTCCCGATGACGTCATCAGAAGCCCGAAGCACTTTTCATGACGTCCCGATGACGTCATCAGAAGCCCGAAGCACTCTCACGACGTCCCGATGACGTCATCAGAAGCCCGAAGCACTTTTCACGACGTCCCGATGACGTCATCAGAAGCCCGAAGCACTTTCCACGACGTCCCGATGACGTCATCAGAAGCCCGAAGCACTTTCACGACGTCCCGATGACGTCATCAGAAGCCCGAAGCACTTTTCACGACGTCCCGATGACGTCATCAGAAGCCCGAAGCACTCTCACGACGTCCCGATGACGTCATCAGAAGCCCGAAGCACTTTTCACGACGTCCCCATGACGTCATCAGAAGCCCGAAGCACTTTCACGACGTCCCGATGACGTCATCAGAAGCCCGGAAGCACTTCTTCATGACGTCCCGATGACGCCATCAGAAGCCCGAAGCACTCTCACGACGTCCCGATGACGTCATCAGAAGCCCGAAGCACTTTCACGACGTCCCCATGACGTCATCAGAAGCCCGAAGCACTTTCACGACGTCCCGATGACGTCATCAGAAGCCCGAAGCACTTTTCATGACGTCCCGATGACGTCATCAGAAGCCCGAAGCACTCTCACGACGTCCCGATGACGTCATCAGAAGCCCGAAGCACTTTTCACGACGTCCCGATGACGTCATCAGAAGCCCGAAGCACTTTCACGACGTCCCGATGACGTCATCAGAAGCCCGAAGCACTTTTCACGACGTCCCGATGACGTCATCAGAAGCCCGAAGCACTTTCACGACGTCCCGATGACGTCATCAGAAGCCCGAAGCACTTTTCACGACGTCCCGATGACGTCATCAGAAGCCCGAAGCACTCTCACGACGTCCCGATGACGTCATCAGAAGCCCGAAGCACTTTTCACGACGTCCCGATGACGTCATCAGAAGCCCGAAGCACTTTCACGACGTCCCGATGACGTCATCAGAAGCCCGAAGCACTTTCACGACGTCCCGATGACGTCATCAGAAGCCCGAAGCACTTTTCACGACGTCCCCATGACCTCATCAGAAGCCCGAAGCACTCTCACGACGTCCCGATGACGTCATCAGAAGCCCGAAGCACTTTCACGACGTCCCGATGACGTCATCAGAAGCCCGAAGCACTTTTCACGACGTCCCGATGACGTCATCAGAAGCCCGAAGCACTTTCACGACGTCCCGATGACGTCATCAGAAGCCCGAAGCACTCTCACGACGTCCCGATGACGTCATCAGAAGCCCGAAGCACTTTTCACGGCGTCCCGATGACGTCATTAGAAGCCCGAAGCACTTTCACGACGTCCCGATGACGTCATCAGAAGCCCGAAGCACTTTTCACGACGTCCCGATGACGTCATCAGAAGCCCGAAGCACTCTCACGACGTCCCGATGACGTCATCAGAAGCCCGAAGCACTTTTCACGACGTCCCCATGACGTCATCAGAAGCCCGAAGCACTTTCACGACGTCCCGATGACGTCATCAGAAGCCCGAAGCACTTTCACGACGTCCCGATGACGTCATCAGAAGCCCGAAGCACTCTCACGACGTCCCGATGACGTCATCAGAAGTCCGAAGCACTTTTCACGACGTCCCGATGACGTCATCAGAAGCCCGAAGCACTTTCACGACGTCCCGATGACGTCATCAGAAGCCCGAAGCACTTTTCACGACGTCCCCATGACCTCATCAGAAGCCCGAAGCACTCTCACGAAGTCCCGGTGACGTCATCAGAAGCCCGAAGAACTTTCACGACGTCCCGATGACGTCATCAGAAGCCCGAAGCACTTTTCACGACGTCCCGATGACGTCATCAGAAGCCCGAAGCACTTTTTACGACGTCCCGATGACGTCATCAGAAACCCGAAGCACTTTCACGACGTCCCGATGACGTCATCAGAAGCCCGAAGCACTTTTCACGACGTCCCCATGACCTCATCAGAAGCCCGAAGCACTCTCACGAAGTCCCGATGACGTCATCAGAAGCCCGAAGCACTTTTCACGGCGTCCCGATGACGTCATCAGAAGCCCGAAGCACTTTTCACGACGTCCCGATGACGTCATCAGAAGCCCGAAGCACTTTTCACGACGTCCCGATGACGTCATCAGAAGCCCGAAGCACTTTCACGACGTCCCGATGACGTCATCAAAAGCCCGAAGCACTTTTCACGGCGTCCCGATGACGTCATCAGAAGCCCGAAGCACTTTTCACGACGTCCCGATGACGTCATCAGAAGCCCGAAGCACTTTTCACGACGTCCCGATGACGTCATCAGAAGCCCGAAGCACTTTCACGACGTCCCGATGACGTCATCAGAATCCCCCCTCACCTACGAATCGGTTAATTACCAGCCTACGTACCTCCTACCAACTTACCTGTCTGCCAAGTTGATTGCCTGAGACCATTGGCAGTGGCTATTAGCAGTGAGGACTGAAAAGCGTGACGGCCCACGGCCTACGGCCCACGGCCTACGGCCTACGGCCATTACCTACGGCGCACACCATGAAATTTTCTTAAGCTTTCGGGCTCACAACTTTGTTATTTGAAGCGATTTTTGCTGAAATTCGGACAGCAGGTGTCTTCTGGACCCCTTCGCTTATATCCAGAAGGAAATCTTCAGAAATTTTGTTTCAAAGATTCTATAAACTATTTTATAAAATTCTAAGTGATCACAAGGCCTAGGCAAAACCAAACCTCTCCAGCCGCTTCGCGGCTGGAGCGATATAGTGGAGTCCACCAAGAGTGTCTCATTTACTTACCAATGAGAAGCGGTCGATTGGAGATCAATGAACATGAAACTCGTTGCAGCACAACCGCTCTCGCTCAATCGGTGTCGAGCGTGCTGGTATGGGATTCATGCGCATTGATCTCCAGCCGACCGCTTCTTATTGATAAGTAAATGAGACACTCTTGTTGGACTCCACTATATCTAGATTCTGTATTGCTCCGTTCTTTCCTTCCGGCCCTAACTAATACTGTTTTGCCAAAAATATTCTTCCATTTTCGATTAGTCCCATTTTTTACCGGTGACAACCACCGTGAACATGTTCATCCAACCAGACAACTAGTCCATGTCATAGAATAATGTCACTGAAATACGACGTTTTAATGAATTTCTCGCCGTTTCTTCGTGATTTTGGTAACACTTTGTTGCCAACGCATTGTTTTGAGTGGAAAACTTGGAAACGAGAATCATCGTGAACACTGCCTTTGAGCGTTAATCGTTAATTTTCGAGAAAAAAACCGCGTTAATCCGTTAATGCGTTAACACGTTAACGTTATAACGCACAACCCTGGTGCACACATCTGAGTCCTGCCTCAGGAGTGCGTCGTCGTCAGGGATGTGCGTAATTACGACTAACGACTATCGAATTAAACGACTAACGGGCTTTTTGGGTAATACGACTAACGACTAACGACTAACGAAAATAAAAATATTTTCGTAAGCAATCCCAAAATTCGTTAGAAAGTCAATAATCATTCAAATCGCGCTCCAACCCAAGGATTACACCAGGATTGAGAAATATTGCCCTGTTGGTTGTTCTAGTTGAATGGTTCAAAATAACCGTAGCCTCCAGTATTTAGTATTTTCACTGACCCCCATATTACCCACATACATTACCCCCTCTGGAACCCCCATAATAAAACCCCAACCGAACGTTGCGCAAGGTTAGACGCAGCATTTATGCGACTTCATGTCGGTCGCGCTACTTTGTGGTAACCTCACTGAACCGGTTCCGGCACTGACCGGCTCTAGCGGAGATTTCGGCAGAGGGCATTATCAGAGGTGATAAGATGGAGCGGTGCCTGCAGGCCACAACTGCAGGAACTGTATCCGATGATTGGATTGTGAAGGATGCCGTCCTTCGATTTTCAGTCATAAATTTCTAAAAGTTTAGCTTCCTGGCAAAACTAATGATTTGGCAATTTCATTATTTCAAGAACTCAAGAAGCTGAAAAAAATAAAAAAAACGTCTTGAAATATCTTTAAAGGCAGTGTTCACGATAAAAAAGCCTCGTTGACTTTTTACAGTAAAATGATACGGGAGAAGGATCCTAGGCTCCCAGGGAAAAAGGAACGGTAGAAAACGAGCCAGGAGTGGCAAAATAACGGCTGCAAACAAGCGTTTCGGTGCCCCAGACGCGCCCCGTGTCCCAGATCAGCCCCTTGAAAGGAACAAATGAAGACTCAGATTACAGGAATGATCAAGTCAAGGAAGTGCTGATAAGTGAGCTGATCGCTTCATTGCACTGATAGGTATCATCCTTCTAGCGGTCAATTCCTCCACGCTCAAAAATCAACGTAAACAAGGGAGAGCCTATTTTGGCTCAAAAACGCGTCTTTCGCGTCCTTTTTAAGCATGCCTTGCTATATAGGGCACCAGACCTTCCGTAAACCGTGGAGATATCGGAAGCGAAATTTATCGTGAACACTGCCTTTAAAAATGATTTGGCGCGAAATAACCACAAGTAATTAAAAAACTGGGAAATGTAGTGAAATGATTAAAATCGTATTTGGCGGTCGGTCGTAAGCCAACTTTTTATAAGTAGTGAGAGACGAGGTAGAGGATTTTACAAGCTTCTGCGTTAAACTTATCAAAGCTAAATCAAGCGCGCAACGGAAACCGTAAAACATTTCATTGAAGCCGTAATACGAAAATCAGGTTGGGTCAAGCAATGTAAACGTAACGCTCAAATCCGATGCGCGCTTGATTTAGCTTTGATAAGTTTAACGGAGAAGCTTGTAAAATCCTATACCTCGTCTCTCACTACTTATAAAAAGTTAGCCTATGACTGACCGCCAAATCCGATTTCAATCATTTCACTACATTTCCCAGTTTTTCATTACTTGTGGTTATTTTGCTGAGGCGAAACCTCTTATGAGAGCTTCTGCCTTCCGTAAATAATTCTACGGCGTCCCGCGCATTCCCATTGTGGTCCCGCACACTTTCTACGGCGTCCTGCGCACTCCCACTATGATCAAGCACACCTTCTACGGCGTCCCGCGCATTCCCATTGTGGTCCCGCACACTTTCTACGGCGTCCTGCGCACTCCCACTATGATCATGCACACCTTCTACGGCGTCCCGCGCATTCCCACTGTGGTCCCGCACACCTTCTATGGCGTTCTGCGCACTCCCACTGGGGTCCCGTACATTTTCTACGGCGTTCTGCTCACTCCCACTGGGGTCCCGTACATTTTCTACGGCGTCCTGCGCACTCCCATTGGGAGCCCGCACGCTTTCTTCGGCGTCCTGTGCACTCTCACTGGGAGCCCGCACGCTTTCTACGGCGTCCCGCGCACTCCCACTGGGGTCCCGTACATTTTCTACGGCGTCCTGCGCACTCCCATTGGGAGCCCGCACGCTTTCTACGACGTCCTGCGCACTCCCACTGGGGTCCCGTACATTTTCTACGGCGTCCTGCACACTCCCACTGGGGTGCCGTACATTTTCTACGGCGTCCTGCGCACTCCCACTAGGGTCCCGTGCATTTTCTACGGCGTCCTGCACACTCCCACTGGGGTGCCGTACAATTTCTACCGCGTCCTTCGCACTCCTACTGGGGTCCCGTACATTTTCTACGGCGTCCTGCGCACTCCCACTGGGGTCCCGTACATTTATACGGCGTCCTGCGCACTCCCACTGGGGTGCCGTACATTTTCTACGGCGTCCTGCGCACTCCCACTAGGGTCCCATACATTTTATACGGCGTCCTGCGCACTCCCATTGGGAGCCCGCACGCTTTCTCCGGCGTCCTGCGCACTCCCACTGTGGTCCCGTACATTTTCTATGGCGTCCTGCACACTCCCACTGGGGTGCCGTACATTTTCTACGGCGTCCTGCACACTCCCACTGGGTGATGTACATTTTCTACGGCGTCCTGCGCACTCCCATTAGGAGCCGGCACGCTTTCTACGGCGTTCTGCGCACTCCCACTGGGGTCCCGTACATTTTCTACGGCGACCTGCGCACTCCCATTGGGAGCCCGCACGCTTTCTACGCCGCGTTGCGCACTCCCACTGGGGTCCCGTACATTTTCTACGGCGTTCTGCGCACTCCCACTGGGGTCCCGTACATTTTCTACGGCGCCCTGCGCACTCCCATTGGGAGCCCGCACGCTTTCTTCGGCGTCCTGTGCACTCTCACTGGGAGCCCGCACGCTTTCTACGGCGTCCCGCGCATTCCCATTGTGGTCCCGCACACTTTCTACGGCGTCCTGCGCACTCCCACTATGATCATGCACACCTTCTACGGCGTCCCGCGCATTCCCACTGTGGTCCCGCACACCTTCTATGGCGTCCTGCGCACTCCCACTGGGGTCCCGTACATTTTCTACGGCGTCCCGCGCACTCCCACTGGGGGCCCGTACATTTTCTACGGCGTCCTGCGCACTCCCATTGGGAGCCCGCACGCTTTCTTCCGCGTCCTGTGCACTCTCACAGGGAGCCGGCACGCTTTCTACGGCGTTCTGCGCACTCCCACTGGTGTCCCGTACATTTTCTACGGCGTCCTGCGCACTCCCATTGGGAGCCACACGCTTTCTACGGCGTCCTGCGCACTCCCACTGGGGTCCCGGTACATTTTCTACGGCATCCTGCGCACTACCACTGGGGTCCCGTGCGTTTTCTATGGCGCCCTGCGCACTCCCATTGGGAGCCCGCACGCTTTCTTCGGCGTCCTGTGCACTCTCACTGGGAGCCCGCACGCTTTCTACGGCGTCCCGCGCACCTCCCACTGGGGTCCCGTACATTTTCTACGGCGTCCTGCGCACTCCCAATGGGAGCCCGCACACCTTCTACGACGTCCTGCGCACTCCCACTGGGGTCCCGTACATTTTCTACGGCGTCCTGCACACTCCCACTGGGGTGCCGTACATTTTCTACGGCGTCCTGCGCACTCCCACTAGGGTCCCGTGCATTTTCTACGGCGTCCTGCACACTCCCACTGGGGTGCCGTACAATTTCTACGGCGTCCTTCGCACTCCTACTGGGGTCCCGTACATTTTCTACGGCGTCCTGCGCACTCCCACTGGGGTCCCGTACATTTATACGGCGTCCTGCGCACTCCCACTGGGGTGACGTACATTTTCTACGGCGTCCTGCGCACTCCCACTAGGGTCCCATACATTTTATACGGCGTCCTGCGCACTCCCATTGGGAGCCCGCACGCTTTCTACGGCGTCCTGCGCACTCCCACTGTGGTCCCGTACATTTTCTATGGCGTCCTGCACACTCCCACTGGGGTGCCGTACATTTTCTACGGCGTCCTGCGCACTCCCATTGGGAGCCGGCACGCTTTCTACCGCGTTCTGCGCACTCCCACTGGGGTCCCGTACATTTTCTACGGCGACCTGCGCACTCCCATTGGGAGCCCGCACGCTTTCTACGGCGTCCTGCGCACTCCCACTGGGGTGCCGTACATTTTCTACGGCGTCCTGCACACTCCCACTGGGTGATGTACATTTTCTACGGCGTCCTGCGCACTCCCATTAGGAGCCGGCACGCTTTCTACGGCGTTCTGCGCACTCCCACTGGGGTCCCGTACATTTTCTACGGCGACCTGCGCACTCCCATTGGGAGCCCGCACGCTTTCTACGCCGCGTTGCGCACTCCCACTGGGGTCCCGTACATTTTCTACGGCGTTCTGCGCACTCCCACTGGGGTCCCGTACATTTTCTACGGCGCCCTGCGCACTCCCATTGGGAGCCCGCACGCTTTCTTCGGCGTCCTGTGCACTCACTGGGAGCCCGCACGCTTTCTACGGCGTCCCGCGCATTCCCATTGTGGTCCCGCACACTTTCTACGGCGTCCTGCGCACTCCCACTATGATCATGCACACCTTCTACGGCGTCCCGCGCATTCCCACTGTGGTCCCGCACACCTTCTATGGCGTCCTGCGCACTCCCACTGGGGTCCCGTACATTTTCTACGGCGTCCTGCGCACCCCCCTGGGGTCCCGTACATTTATACGGCGTCCTGCGCACTCCCATTGGGAGCCCGCACGCTTTCTTCCGCGTCCTGTGCACTCTCACAGGGAGCCGGCACGCTTTCTACGGCGTTCTGCGCACTCCCACTGGTGTCCCGTACATTTTCTACGGCGTCCTGCGCACTCCCATTGGGAGCCCGCACGCTTTCTACGGCGTCCTGCGCACTCCCACTGGGGTCCCGTACATTTTCTACGGCGTTCTGCGCACTCCCACTGGGGTCCCGTACATTTTCTACGGCGCCCTGCGCACTCCCATTGGGAGCCCGCACGCTTTCTTCGGCGTCCTGTGCACTCTCACTGGGAGCCCGCACGCTTTCTACGGCGTCCCGCGCACTCCCACTGGGGTCCCGTACATTTTCTACGGCGTCCTGCGCACTCCCATTGGGAGCCCGCATGCTTTCTACGACGTCCTGCGCACTCCCACTGGGGTCCCGTACATTTTCTACGGCGTCCTGCACACTCCCACTGGGGTACCGTACATTTTCTACGGCGTCCTGCGCACTCCCACTAGGGTCCCGTGCACTTTCTACGGCGTCCTGCACACTCCCACTGGGGTGCCGTACAATTTCTACGGCGTCCTTCGCACTCCTACTGGGGTCCCGTACATTTTCTACGGCGTCCTGCGCACCCCCCTGGGGTCCCGTACATTTATACGGCGTCCTGCGCACTCCCACTGGGGTGCCGTACATTTTCTACGGCGTCCTGCGCACTCCCACTAGGGTCCCATACATTTTATACGGCGTCCTGCGCACTCCCATTGGGAGCCCGCACGCTTTCTACGGCGTCCTGCGCACTCCCACTGTGGTCCCGTACATTTTCTATGGCGTCCTGCACACTCCCCCTGGGGTGCCGTACATTTTCTACGGCGTCCTGCGCCCTCCCATTGGGAGCCGGCACGCTTTCTACGGCGTTCTGCGCACTCCCACTGGGGTCCCGTACATTTTCTACGGCGACCTGCGCACTCCCATTGGGTGCCCGCACGCTTTCTACGGCGTCCTGCGCACTCCCACTGGGGTCCCGTACATTTTCTACGGCGTTCTGCGCACTCCCACTGGGGTCCCGTACATATTCTACGGCGCCCTGCGCACTCCCATTGGGAGCCCGCACGCTTTCTTCGGCGTCCTGTGCACTCTCACTGGGAGCCCGTACATTTTCTACGGCGTTCTGCGCACTCCCACTGGGGTCCCGCACGCTTTCTACAGCGTCCCGCGCATTCCCATTGTGGTCCCGCACACTTTCTACGGCGTCCTGCGCACTCCCACTATGATCATGCACACCTTCTACGGCGTCCCGCGCATTCCCACTGTGGTCCCGCACACCTTCTATGGCGTCCTGCGCACTCCCACTGGGGTCCCGTACATTTTCTACGGCGTTCTGCGCACTCCCACTGGGCTCCCGTACATTTCCTACGGCGTCCTGCGCACTCCCATTGGGAGCCCGCACGCTTTCTTCCGCGTCCTGTGCACTCTCACAGGGAGCCGGCACGCTTTCTACGGCGTTCTGCGCACTCCCACTGGGGTCCCGTACATTTTCTACATCGTCCTGCGAACTCCCATTGGGAGCCCGCACGCTTTCTACGGCGTCCTGCGCACTCCCACTGGGGTCCCGTACATTTTTTACGGCGTCCTGCACACTCCCATTGGGAGCCCGCACGCTTTCTACAGCGTCCTGCGCACTCCCACTGGGGTTCCGTACATTTTCTACCTTGTCCTGCGCACTCCCACTGGGGCCCCGTACATTTTCTACGGCGTCCTGCGCACTCCCATTGGGAGTCCCGCACGCTTTCTACGGCGTCCTGTGCACTCTCACTGGGAGCCCGCACGCTTTCTACGGCGTCCCGCGCACTCCCACTGGGGTCCCGTACATTTTCTACGGCGTCCTGCGCACTCCCATTGGGAGCCCGCACGCTTTCTACGACGTCCTGCGCACTCCCACTGGGGTCCCGTACATTTTCTACGGCGTCCTGCACACTCCCACTGGGGTACCGTACATTTTCTACGGCGTCCTGCGCACTCCCACTAGGGTCCCGTGCACTTTCTACGGCGTCCTGCACACTCCCACTGGGGTGCCGTACAATTTCTACGGCGTCCTTCGCACTCCTACTGGGGTCCCGTACATTTTCTACGGCGTCCTGCGCACTCCCACTGGGGTCCCGTACATTTATACGGCGTCCTGCGCACTCCCACTGGGGTGCCGTACATTTTCTACGGCGTCCTGCGCACTCCCACTAGGGTCCCATACATTTTATACGGCGTCCTGCGCACTCCCATTGGGAGCCCGCACGCTTTCTACGGCGTCCTGCGCACTCCCACTGTGGTCCCGTACATTTTCTATGGCGTCCTGCACACTCCCACTGGGGTGCCGTACATTTTCTACGGCGTCCTGCACACTCCCACTGGGTGCCGTACATTTTCTACGGCGTCCTGCGCACTCCCATTGGGAGCCGGCACGCTTTCTACGGCGTTCTGCGCACTCCCACTGGGGTCCCGTACATTTTCTACGGCGACCTGCGCACTCCCATTGGGAGCCCGCACGCTTTCTAAGGCGTCCTGCGCACTCCCACTGGGGTCCCGTACATTTTCTACGGCGTTCTGCGCACTCCCACTGGGGTCCCGTACATTTTCTACGGCGCCCTGCGCACTCCCATTGGGAGCCCGCACGCTTTCTTCGGCGTCCTGTGCACTCTCACTGGGAGCCCGCACGCTTTCTACGGCGTCCCGCGCATTCCCATTGTGGTCCCGCACACTTTCTACGGCGTCCTGCGCACTCCCACTATGATCATGCACACCTTCTACGGCGTCCCGCGCATTCCCACTGTGGTCCCGCACTTTCTGCGGCGTCCTGCGTACTCCCACTGGGTTACCGTACATTTTCTACGGCGTCCTGCGCACCCCCCTGGGGTCCCGTACATTTATACGGCGTCCTGCGCACTCCCATTGGGAGCCCGCACGCTTTCTTCCGCGTCCTGTGCACTCTCACAGGGAGCCGGCACGCTTTCTACGGCGTTCTGCGCACTCCCACTGGGGTCCCGTACATTTTCTACGGCGTCCTGCGCCCTCCCATTGGGAGCCCGCACGCTTTCTACGGCGGCCTGCGCACTCCCACTGGGGTCCCGTACATTTTCTACGGCGTTCTGCGCACTCCCACTGGAGTCCCGTACATTTTCTACGGCGCCCTGCGCACTCCCATTGGGAGCCCGCACGCTTTCTTCGGCGTCCTGTGCACTCTCACTGGGAGCCCGCACGCTTTCTACGGCGTCCCGCGCATTCCCATTGTGACCCCGGTCACTTTCTACGGCGTCCTGCGCACTCCCACTATGATCATGCACACCTTCTACGGCGTCCTGCGCACTCCCACTGGGGTGCCGTACATTTTCTACGGCGTCCTGCGCACTCCCACTAGGGTCCCATACATTTTATACGGCGTCCTGCGCACTCCCATTGGGAGCCCTCACGCTTTCTACGGCGTCCTGCGCACTCCCACTGTGGTCCCGTACATTTTCTATGGCGTCCTGCACACTCCCACTGGGGTGCCGTACATTTTCTACGGCGTCCTGCACACTCCCACTGGGTGCCGTACATTTTCTACGGCGTCCTGCGCACTCCCATTGGGAGCCGGCACGCTTTCTACGGTGTTCTGCGCACCCCCACTGGGGTCCCGTACATTTTCTACGGCGACCTGCGCACTCCCATTGGGAGCCCGCACGCTTTCTAAGGCGTCCTGCGCACTCCCACTGGGGTCCCGTACATTTTCTACGGCGTTCTGCGCACTCCCACTGGGGTCCCGTACATTTTCTTCGGCACCCTGCCCACTCCCATTGGGAGCCCGCACGCTTTCTTCGGCGTCCTGTGCACTCTCACTGGGAGCCCGCACGCTTTCTACGGCGTCCCGCGCATTCCCATTGTGGTCCCGCACACTTTCTACGGCGTCCTGCGCACTCCCACTATGATCATGCACACCTTCTACGGCGTCCCGCGCATTCCCACTGTGGTCCCGCACACCTTCTATGGCGTCCTGCGCACTCCCACTGGGGTCCCGTACATTTTCTACGGCGTTCTGCGCACTCCCACTGGGGTCCCGTACATTTTCTACGGCGTCCTGCGCACTCCCATTGGGAGCCCGCACGCTTTCTTCCGCGTCCTGTGCACTCTCACAGGGAGCCGGCACGCTTTCTACGGCGTTCTGCGCACTCCCACTGGGGTCCCGTACATTTTCTACGGCGTCCTGCGCACTCCCATTGGGAGCCCGCACGCTTTCTACGGCGTCCTGCGCACTCCCACTGGGGTCCCGTACATTTTCTACGGCGTTCTGCGCACTCCCACTGGGGTCCCGTACATTTTCTACGGCGCCCTGCGCACTCCCATTGGGAGCCCGCACGCTTTCTTCGGCGTCCTGTGCACTCTCACTGGGAGCCCGCACGCTTTCTACGGCGTCCCGCGCATTCCCATTGTGGCCCCGCACACTTTCTACGGCGTCCTGCGCACTCCCACTATGATCATGCACACCTTCTACGGCGTCCCGCGCATTCCCACTGTGGTCCCGCACACCTTCTATGGCGTCCTGCGCACTCCCACTGGGGTCCCGTACATTTTCTACGGCGTCCTGCGCACCCCCCTGGGGTCCCGTACATTTATACGGCGTCCTGCGCACTCCCATTGGGAGCCCGCACGCTTTCTTCCGCGTCCTGTGCACTCTCACAGGGAGCCGGCACGCTTTCTACGGCGTTCTGCGCACTCCCACTGGGGTCCCGTACATTTTCTACGGCGTCCTGCGCACTCCCATTGGGAGCCCGCACGCTTTCTACGGCGTCCTGCGCACTCCCACTGGGGTCCCGTACATTTTCTACGGCGTTCTGCGCACTCCCACTGGGGTCCCGTACATTTTCTACGGCGCCCTGCGCACTCCCATTGGGAGCCCGCACGCTTTCTTCGGCGTCCTGTGCACTCTCACTGGGAGCCCGCACGCTTTCTACGGCGTCCCGCGCACTCCCACTGGGGTCCCGTACATTTTCTACGGCGTCCTGCGCACTCCCATTGGGAGCCCGCACGCTTTCTACGACGTCCTGCGCACTCCCACTGGGGTCCCGTACATTTTCTACGGCGTCCTGCACACTCCCACTGGGGTGCCGTACATTTTCTACGACGTCCTGCGCACTCCCACTAGGGTCCCGTGCATTTTCTACGGCGTCCTGCACACTCCCTCTGGGGTGCCGTACAATTTCTACGGCGTCCTTCGCACTCCCACTGGGGTCCCGTACATTTTCTACGGCGTCCTGCGCACTCCCACTGGGGTCCCGTACATTTATACGGCGTCCTGCGCACTCCCACTGGGGTGCCGTACATTTTCTACGGCGTCCTGCGCACTCCCACTAGGGTCCCATACATTTTCTACGGCGTCCTGCGCACTCCCATTGGGAGCCCGCACGCTTTCTACGGCGTCCTGCGCACTCCCACTGTGGTCCCGTACATTTTCTATGGCGTCCTGCACACTCCCACTGGGGTGCCGTACATTTTCTACGGCGTCCTGCACACTCCCACTGGGTGCCGTACATTTTCTACGGCGTCCTGCGCCCTCCCACTGGAGTCCCGTATATTTTCTACGGCGTCCTGCGCACTCCCACTGAGGTGCCGTACATTTTCTACGGCGTCCTGCGCACTCCCACTGGGGTCCCGTACATTTTCTACGGCGTCCTGCACACTCCCACTGGGGTGCCGTACATTTTCTACGGCGTCCTGCGCACTCCCACTAGGGTCCCGTGCATTTTCTACGGCGTCCTGCACACTCCCACTGGGGTGCCGTACAATTTCTACGGCGTCCTTCGCACTCCTACTGGGGTCCCGTACATTTTCTACGGCGTCCTGCGCACTCCCACTGGGGTCCCGTACATTTTCTACGGCGCCCTGCGCACTCCCATTGGGAGCCCGCACGCTTTCTTCGGCGTCCTGTGCACTCTCACTGGGAGCCCGCACGCTTTCTACGGCGTCCCGCGCATTCCCATTGTGGTCCCGCACACTTTCTACGGCGTCCTGCGCACTCCCACTATGATCATGCACACCTTCTACGGCGTCCCGCGCATTCCCACTGTGGTCCCGCACACCTTCTATGGCGTCCTGCGCACTCCCACTGGGGTCCCGTACATTTTCTACGGCGTTCTGCGCACTCCCACTGGGGTCCCGTACATTTTCTACGGCGTCCTGCGCACTCCCATTGGGAGCCCGCACGCTTTCTTCCGCGTCCTGTGCACTCTCACAGGGAGCCGGCACGCTTTCTACGGCGTTCTGCGCACTCCCACTGGGGTGCCGTACATTTTCTACGGCGTCCTGCGCACTCCCATTGGGAGCCCGCACGCTTTCTACGGCGTCCTGCGCACTCCCACTGGGGTCCCGTACATTTTCTACGGCGTCCTGCGCACTCTCACTGGGAGCCCGCACGCTTTCTACGGCGTCCCGCGCATTCCCATTGTGGTCCCGCACACTTTCTACGGCGTCCTGCGCACTCCCACTGGGGTCCCGTACATTTTCTACGGCGTCCTGCGCACTCTCACTGGGAGCCCGCACGCTTTCTACGGCGTCCCGCGCATTCCCACTGTGGTCCCGCACACCTTCTATGGCGTCTTGCGCACTCCCACTGGGGTCCCGTACATTTTCTACGGCGTTCTGCGCACTCCCACTGGGGTCCCGTACATTTTCTACGGCGTCCTGCGCACTCCCATTGGGAGCCCGCACGCTTTCTTCCGCGTCCTGTGCACTCTCACAGGGAGCCGGCACGCTTTCTACGGCGTTCTGCGCACTCCCACTGGGGTCCCGTACATTTTTCTACGGCGTCCTGCGCACTCCCATTGGGAGCCCGCACGCTTTCTACGGCGTCCTGCGCACTCCCACTGGGGTCCCGTACATTTTCTACGGCGTTCTGCGCACTCCCACTGGGGTCCCGTACATTTTCTACGGCGCCCTGCGCACTCCCATTGGGAGCCCGCACGCTTTCTTCGGCGTCCTGTGCACTCTCACTGGGAGCCCGCACGCTTTCTACGGCGTCCCGCGCACTCCCACTGGGGTCCCGTACATTTTCTACGGCGTCCTGCGCACTCCCATTGGGAGCCCGCACGCTTTCTACGACGTCCTGCGCACTCCCACTGGGGTCCCGTACATTTTCTACGGCGTCCTGCACACTCCCACTGGGGTGCCGTACATTTTCTACGGCGTCCTGCGCACTCCCACTAGGGTCCCGTGCATTTTCTACGGCGTCCTGCACACTCCCACTGGGGTGCCGTACAATTTCTACGGCGTCCTTCGCACTCCCACTGGGGTCCCGTACATTTTCTACGGCGTCCTGCGCACTCCCACTGGGGTCCCGTACATTTATACGGCGTCCTGCGCACTCCCACTGGGGTGCCGTACATTTTCTACGGCGTCCTGCGCACTCCCACTAGGGTCCCATACATTTTCTACGGCGTCCTGCGCACTCCCATTGGGAGCCCGCACGCTTTCTACGGCGTCCTGCGCACTCCCAGTAAGAGCCCGCACGCTTTCTACGGCGTCCTGCGCACTCCCACTGGGGTGCCGTACAATTTCTACGGCGTCCTTCGCACTCCCATTGGGAGCCCGCACGCTTTCTTCCGCGTCCTGTGCACTCTCACAGGGAGCCGGCACGCTTTCTACGGCGTTCTGCGCACTCCCACTGGGGTCCCGTACATTTTTCTACGGCGTCCTGCGCACTCCCATTGGGAGCCCGCACGCTTTCTACGGCGTCCTGCGCACTCCCACTGGGGTCCCGTACATTTTCTACGGCGTTCTGCGCACTCCCACTGGGGTCCCGTACATTTTCTACGGCGCCCTGCGCACTCCCATTGGGAGCCCGCACGCTTTCTTCGGCGTCCTGTGCACTCTCACTGGGAGCCCGCACGCTTTCTACGGCGTCCCGCGCACTCCCACTGGGGTCCCGTACATTTTCTACGGCGTCTCTGCGCACTCCCATTGGGAGCCCGCACGCTTTCTACGACGTCCTGCGCACTCCCACTGGGGTCCCGTACATTTTCTACGGCGTCCTGCACACTCCCACTGGGGTGCCGTACATTTTCTACGGCGTCCTGCGCACTCCCACTAGGGTCCCGTGCACTTTCTATGGCGTCCTGCACACTCCCACTGGGGTGCCGTACAATTTCTACGGCGTCCTTCGCACTCCCACTGGGGTCCCGTACATTTTCTACGGCGTCCTGCGCACTCCCACTGGGGTCCCGTACATTTATACGGCGTCCTGCGCACTCCCACTGGGGTGCCGTACATTTTCTACGGCGTCCTGCGCACTCCCACTAGGGTCCCATACATTTTCTACGGCGTCCTGCGCACTCCCATTGGGAGCCCGCACGCTTTCTACGGCGTCCTGCGCACTCCCACTGTGGTCCCGTACATTTTCTATGGCGTCCTGCACACTCCCACTGGGGTGCCGTACATTTTCTACGGCGTCCTGCACACTCCCACTGGGTGCCGTACATTTTCTACGGCGTCCTGCGCACTCCCACTAGGGTTCCATACATTTTCTACGGCGTCCTGCGCACTCCCATTGGGAGCCCGCACGCTTTCTACGGCGTCCTGCGCACTCCCACTGTGGTCCCGTACATTTTCTACGGCGTCCTGCACACTCGCACTGGGGTGCCGTACATTTTCTACGGCGTCCTGCGCACTCCCACTGGAGTCCCGTATATTTTCTACGGCGTCCTGCGCACTCCCACTGGGGTGCCGTACATTTTCTACGGCGTCCTGCGCACTCCCACTGGGGTCCCGTACATTTTCTACGCGTCCTGCGCACTCCCACTGGGGTCCCGTACATTTTCTACGGCGTCCTGCGCACTCCCATTGGGAGCCCGCACGCTTTCTACGGCGTCCTGCGCACTCCCACTGGGGTCCCGTACATTTTCTACGGCGTTCTGCGCACTCCCACTGGGGTCCCGTACATTTTCTACGGCGCCCTGCGCACTCCCATTGGGAGCCCGCACGCTTTCTTCGGCGTCCTGCGCACTCCCACTGGGGTCCCGTACATTTTCTACGGCGTTCTGCGCACTCCCACTGGGGTCCCGTACATTTTCTACGGCGCCCTGCGCACTCCCATTGGGAGCCCGCACGCTTTCTTCGGCGTCCTGTGCACTCTCACTGGGAGCCCGCACGCTTTCTACGGCGTCCCGCGCACTCCCACTGGGGTCCCGTACATTTTCTACGGCGTCCTGCGCACTCCCATTGGGAGCCCGCACGCTTTCTACGACGTCCTGCGCACTCCCACTGGGGTCCCGTACATTTTCTACGGCGTCCTGCACACTCCCACTGGGGTGCCGTACATTTTCTACGGCATCCTGCGCACTCCCACTAGGGTCCCGTGCATTTTCTACGGCGTCCTGCACAATCCCACTGGGGTGCCGTACAATTTCTACGGCGTCCTTCGCACTCCCACTGGGGTCCCGTACATTTTCTACGGCGTCCTGCGCACTCCCACTGGGGTCCCGTACATTTATACGGCGTCCTGCGCACTCCCACTGGGGTGCCGCACATTTTCTACGGCGTCCTGCGCACTCCCACCAGGGTCCCATACATTTTCTACGGCGTCCTGCGCACTCCCATTGGGAGCCCGCACGCTTTCTACGGCGTCCTGCGCACTCCCAGTAAGAGCCCGCACGCTTTCTACGGCGTCCTGCGCACTCTCACTGGGGTCCCGTTCATTTTCTACGGCGTCCTGCGCACTCCCATTGGGAGCCCGCACGCTTTCTTCCGCGTCCTGTGCACTCTCACAGGGAGCCGGCACGCTTTCTACGGCATTCTGCATACTCCCACTGGGGTCCCGTACATTTTCTACGGCGTCCTGGGCACTCCCGTTGGGAGCCCGCACGCTTTCTACGGCGTCCTGTGCATTCCCACTGGGGTTCCGTACATTTTCTACCTTGTCCTGCGCACTCCCACTGGGGCCCCGTACATTTTCTACGGCGTCCTGCGCACTCCCACTGGGAGCCCGCACGCTTTCTTCGGCGTCCTGTGCACTCTCACTGGGAGCCCGCACGCTTTCTACGGCGTCCCGCGCACTCCCACTGGGGTCCCGTACATTTTCTACGGCGTCCTGCGCACTCCCATTGGGAGCCCGCACGCTTTCTACGACGTCCTGCGCACTCCCACTGGGGTCCCGTACATTTTCTACGGCGTCCTGCACACTCCCACTGGGGTGCCGTACATTTTCTACGGCGTCCTGCGCACTCCCACTAGGGTCCCGTGCATTTTCTACGGCGTCCTGCACACTCCCACTGGGGTGCCGTACAATTTCTACGGCGTCCTTCGCACTCCCACTGGGGTCCCGTACATTTTCTACGGCGTCCTGCGCACTCCCACTGGGGTCCCGTACATTTATACGGCGTCCTGCGCACTCCCACTGGGGTGCCGTACATTTTCTACGGCGTCCTGCGCACTCCCACTAGGGTCCCATACATTTTCTACGGCGTCCTGCGCACTCCCATTGGGAGCCCGCACGCTTTCTACGGCGTCCTGCGCACTCCCACTGTGGTCCCGCACACTTTCTGCGGCGTCCTGCACACTCCAACTGGGGTGCCGTACATTTTCTACGGCGTCCTGCACACTCCCACTGGGTGCCGTACATTTTCTACGGCGTCCTGCGCACTCCCACTAGGGTTCCATACATTTTCTACGGCGTCCTGCGCACTCCCATTGGGAGCCCGCACGCTTTCTACGGCGTCCTGCGCACTCCCACTGTGGTCCCGTACATTTTCTACGGCGTCCTGCACACTCGCACTGGGGTGCCGTACATTTTCTACGGCGTCCTGCGCACTCCCACTGGAGTCCCGTATATTTTCTACGGCGTCCTGCGCACTCCCACTGGGGTGCCGTACATTTTCTACGGCGTCCTGCGCACTCCCACTGGGGTCCCGTACATTTTCTACGCGTCCTGCGCACTCCCACTGGGGTCCCGTACATTTTCTACGGCGTCCTGCGCACTCCCATTGGGAGCCCGCACGCTTTCTACGGCGTCCTGCGCACTCCCAGTAAGAGCCCGCACGCTTTCTACGGCGTCCTGCGCACTCTCACTGGGGTCCCGTACATTTTCTACGGCGTCCTGC
The DNA here is from genome assembly GCA_029168955.1 of Aplectana chamaeleonis. Classification (NCBI taxonomy): domain Eukaryota; kingdom Metazoa; phylum Nematoda; class Chromadorea; order Rhabditida; family Cosmocercidae; genus Aplectana; species Aplectana chamaeleonis. The sequence continues at coordinate 164,376 of JAPDOI010000547.1, read as the reverse complement.
GCACTCCGATTGGGAGCCCGCACGCTTTCTACAGCGTCCTGCGCACTCCCACTGGGTTACCGCACACCTTCTACGGCGTCCTGCACACTCTCACTGGGGTCCCGTACATTTTCTACGGCGTCCTGCGCACTCCCATTGGGAGCCCGCACGCTTTCTACGGCGTCCTGCGCACTCCCATTGGGAGCCCGCACGCTTTCTACGGCGTCCTGCGCACTCCCAGTGGGAGCCCGCACGCTTTCTACGGCGTCCCGCGCATTCCCACTGGGGTCCCGTACATTTTCTACGGCGTCCTGCGCACTCCGATTGGGAGCCCGCACACCTTCTACGGCGTCCCGCGCATTCCCACTGTGGTCCCGCACACCTTCTATGGCGTCCTGCACACTCCCACTGGGGTCCCGTACATTTATACGGCGTCCTGCGCACTCCCACTGGGGTGCCGTACATTTTCTACGGCGTCCTGCGCACTCCCACTAGGGTCCCATACATTTTCTACGGCGTCCTGCGCACTCCCATTGGGAGCCCGCACGCTTTCTACGGCGTCCTGCGCACTCCCACTGTGGTCCCGTACATTTTCTATGGCGTCCTGCACACTCCCACTGGGGTGCCGTACATTTTCTACGGCGTCCTGCACACTCCCACTGGGTGCCGTACATTTTCTACGGCGTCCTGCGCACTCCCACTAGGGTTCCATACATTTTCTACGGCGTCCTGCGCACTCCCATTGGGAGCCCGCACGCTTTCTACGGCGTCCTGCGCACTCCCACTGTGGTCCCGTACATTTTCTACGGCGTCCTGCACACTCGCACTGGGGTGCCGTACATTTTCTACGGCGTCCTGCGCACTCCCACTGGAGTCCCGTATATTTTCTACGGCGTCCTGCGCACTCCCACTGGGGTGCCGTACATTTTCTACGGCGTCCTGCGCACTCCCACTGGGGTCCCGTACATTTTCTACGCGTCCTGCGCACTCCCACTGGGGTCCCGTACATTTTCTACGGCGTCCTGCGCACTCCCATTGGGAGCCCGCCCGCTTTCTACGGCGTCCTGCGCACTCCCAGTGGGAGCCCGCACGCTTTCTACGGCGTCCTGCGCACTCTCACTGGGGTCCCGTACATTTTCTACGGCGTCCTGCGCACTCCGATTGGGAGCCCGCACGCTTTCTACAGCGTCCTGCGCACTCCCACTGGGTTACCGCACACCTTCTACGGCGTCCTGCACACTCTCACTGGGGTCCCGTACATTTTCTACGGCGTCCTGCGCACTCCCGTTGGGAGCCCGCACGCTTTCTACGGCGTCCTGCGCACTCCCATTGGGAGCCCGCACGCTTTCTACGGCGTCCTGCGCACTCCCAGTGGGAGCCCGCACGCTTTCTACGGCGTCCCGCGCATTCCCACTGGGGTCCCGTACATTTTCTACGGCGTCCTGCGCACTCCGATTGGGAGCCCGCACACCTTCTAGGGCATCCCGCGCATTCCCACTGTGGTCCCGCACACCTTCTATGGCGTCCTGCACACTCCCACTGGGGTCCCGTACATTTTCTACGGCGTCCTGCGCGCTCCCACTGGGGTCCCGTACATTTTCTACGGCGTCCTGCGCACTCCCATTGGGAGCCCGCACGCTTTCTACGGCGTCCTACGCACTCCCACTGGGTTACCGCACACCTTCTACGGCGTCCCGCGCATTCCCACTGGGGACCAGCACACTTTCTGCGGCGTCCTGTGCACTCTCACTGGGGTCCCGTACATTTTCTACGGCGTCCTGCGCACTCCCATTGGGAGCCCGCACGCTTTCTACGGCGTCCTGCGCACTCCCAGTGGGAGCCCGCACGCTTTCTACGGCGTCCTACGCACTCCCACTGGGTTACCGCACACCTTCTACGGCGTCCCGCGCATTCCCACTGTGGTCCCGCACACCTTCTATGGCGTCCTGCACACTCCCACTGGGGTCCCGTACATTTTCTACGGCGTCCTGCGCACTCCCACTGGGGTCCCGTACATTTTCTACGGCGTCCTGCGCACTCCGATTGGGAGCCCGCACGCTTTCTACGGCGTCCTACGCACTCCCACTGGGTTACCGCACACCTTCTACGGCGTCCCGCGCATTCCCACTGGGGACCCGCACACCTTCTGCGGCGTCCTGCGCACTCCCATTGGGAGCCCGCACGCTTTCTACGGCGTCCTACGCACTCCCACTGGGTTACCGCACACCTTCTACGGCGTCCCGCGCATTCCCACTGGGGACCCGCACACCTTCTGCGGCGTCCTGCGCACTCCCACTGGGGTCCCGTACATTTTCTACGGCGTCCTGCGCACCCCCCTCCCCCGGGGTCCCGTACATTTTCTACGGCGTCCTGCGCACCCCCACTGGGGTCCCGTACATTTTCTACGGCGTCCTACGCACTCCCACTGGGTTACCGCACACCTTCTACGGCGTCCCGCGCATTCCCACTGGGGACCCGCACACCTTCTATGGCGTCCTGCACACTCCCACTGGGGTCCCGTACATTTTCTACGGCGTCCTGCGCACCCCCACTGGGGTCCCGTACATTTTCTACGGCGTCCTGCGCACTCCCACTGGGGTCCCGTACATTTTCTACGGCGTCCTGCGCACTCCCACTGGGGTCCCGTACATTTTCTACGGCGTCCTGCGCACTCCCATTGGGAGCCCGCACGCTTTCTACGGCGTCCTACGCACTCCCACTGGGTTACCGCACACCTTCTACGGCGTCCCGCGCATTCCCACTGGGGACCCGCACACCTTCTGCGGCGTCCTGCGCACTTATCAAATCCTATTTACACCAACCGTCTCAAAGAGAGAACAATCTTGGCCGGAAGCCTATCATTAGCTGTGTTGATTTTCATTAGTTCATTTTCAAAGCTCAGTGAACGTCGGATGGTTTACAATAACATGTTTACATGTTTTTACCCGTCTTGACCCTCAATTTTGAGGGTCCTCTAAAATTGAGCTTTCAACTCCAAATTTGAATAGGAGCTAGCTGCATCCATTTACAGCCTCCTGCCACAAAATTAGCTTCCTAACTCAATTTTAACTGGTAGTACAAGATCGTGAACGCCGTCTGAAAAAAAGGAGATTAACAGTTTTTCGACAAAATCACGTAGTTTTCTCCATTTTTCTCGAGTGCCAAGAAACCATTCCAAACCTTTTTTTTGTACATACACCAACTTTTTACGGTCTTTCCAATGAAGAAAACCGCATCTCCACAGTTACTCTGAACGCTGATTTCGGAATGCGCATGGGCGAGTTAAAGCCAAATCTGGTGCGCGCTTAGCGCGCACCACAATTTGAGATATGGGGTTTCTATAAAGTGGTGCTGCGACCTCTCAGTGGTGAAAAATTTTTACTGCCAATTTCCGACCTTTCCCCATTATGGGAACAAGCTCTAAACCATGTAAGCGCTCGGCTCGCGACGCTGAGAAAAGAACAATTCGTGCAGAGTCGGTGCGATTCTCCGTGTTGTCACCATCGGGTAGATCTCAAATAGCATCATATAGTGCAGAATGACAAATTTCGCATTGAAAAAAAAACAGAAAAATTTTGCATTGAAAAAAAAACAGAGTTCTAGATTGTCTCGGTTTCCCATTTTGTTTCTTTTGTTACCGAAAAAAAGACAAAAATCGATAAACCTACGCTCTCGAGTATTAGGTTTCGTGCAGCGATGTCCGAGTGGTTAAGAAGATATTTTTATTTATGTTTATACAGGCTTGCAGTTTGAACTAGGTTCTCTAACAAGGAATGATTTGTGTATTTAATGGCCATGAAAATTTCAAAAAACATACATCTCTTCATGCCTTCCTTTTTTCTATTCTTAAAGGTTTTTTTCTGCCTCACAAGGGAACCACATTAAGTCATAGTGACCATTCCAAATGAAATGTACTTTTCTAGAACTATTTTCAGACGAAAACTCCGAGCATGCCCATCGCAGCTGCCTAGACCCACTCTGAGAAAAGTTATGAGCGTTTTTTCAAGCTTCGCGGCAAGGTAAGGGAAATGAATGGAATTTTTAGGGTGTTTTTAAATTTGTCTCCGGAGTTTGCTAAAAACATGTGTGTAGGGGTAATCTGGGGTGCTGAACACGAATCTGGGGTGTGTTTGCCCAAATTTCAAGGTTTACTGTAAGTTACGGTGGATAACCTGTCATTTAGGAGGCAAAACCTACATACCTTAATAATTCGAGAATAAACAAACGGTCATCAAATTCATATTCAGCACCCCAAATAACCACCACATAGAAACTTTGAGACAAATCTGAGACTTTGACCAAACCACCGTATACCCGCCGTAATCTACCGTAAGCTGCCAAAAATCGATAAACCGACATCAGATTCGTGTTCAGCACTCCAAATAACCCCCAGAGAAATAGCTTGAGCATCCTACTATAGTCTATAGCAATGGAAGTAGAACCTGGTGAGGTTACGGACTCCTCCTAACATACTTTAGTTTGTTAGTGGTATCACTCAATTTTACGAAACAGCTGTGATAGATGGGTGAGTCTGTGTTTTCACCGATATGACTACATCTGTGGAAGCAATGGAAACAGCTGAAAATGTGAGAAAGGAAACAAAAACTCACCAAACAAATTCAGTTATTTCGAAAAAATGAGTGATAACACAATCAGATTACAGTATGTTAGGAAGAGTCCGCAACAGCACCAGGTCCTACTTCCATTGCTGTAGACTATATATATATATATATATATATATATATATATATATATATATATATATATATATATATATATATATATATATATATATATATATATATATATATATATATATATATATATATATATATATATATATATATATATATATATATATATATATATATATATATATATATATATTGGTAAATTTGTGTGTGCGTATGTGTGTGTATGTATGGTTAACTTTTTCAATCTAGTCTGACGCACGGACCAGGCGGCTGGCCGTGCGGGGTTGGCGGCCTCAATGGAGAATGCGGTTTCGATTCGCGCGGGGTGATCTACCGTCACAGCCCCGTTCATTCATCAGACTAGAATTATTGCGCGCACTCTATGTATGATCTAGTTCCGCAATCGCGTTCAGTCCGCAAAGTCTCATTATCTAACTGTTTTGCTTCGCCACGACAGGTTCATGATTTGGCAAAAAAAATAATTCTGAGAAACTCGTTAAAAGAAGTGAAATACTTGGTGCACTTGATTTGTCATGGGATTCAACACAGAAGAAACACTAAAAGATCGATGAAATGATGTACCATTGATTTGGATGTGCGCTTTCTTACTAAAATCGGAAAATTGAGTGTGGTTTTGAAAGGGCTAATCTCGCGCTCTCTGAGAACAATTATTGCTCACAGTTAGAGTTTTCAAGTCTGAGCTCTTCGAAATATTATTTTGTGGCTCCCACCCTATATTTCATTTTTGACGAATCTGTGAGCATATGTCAGGGCTCTGTAAAACGCGCGTGATTTGGCCTCTCAAAACCACACTTAATTTTCCGACTTTTAGTAAGAAAGCGCACATCCAAATCAATGGTACATCATTTCATCGATCTTTTAGTGTTTCTTCTGTGTTGAATCCCATGACAAATCAAGTGCACCAAGTATTTCACTTCTTTTAACGAGTTTCTCAGAATTATTTTTTATGCCAAATCATGAACCTGTCGTGGCGAAGCAAAACACTTAGATAATTTCATTTAATTTTAACGAAGGTTCCCTTCAGAGATAGGAAGGAGAAAACAGGGCACCTAGACGGAGAGGGCGCCACCCACGATTCAAGACAAACTACTCTACCAATTCGAAACTTGATGCCTCAGCAAAAGAGACTTGATGCTCATGTACAAGTCGGCATGAAGTCTTAATTTGCCGCGTTAAATTCACTGTATGGGTGAATTTGCCGCTAGGATACGTGAAAATGGTGCGAACTTACAGCGAGAGAGGGTCCAATTTACCCCGAAAATGAGGTGAATTTAATTCGAAAAATGGGTGAGTTTACCCCGAAAAGTTCACGAATTTGAAGGTCCACAGCACAGGAAGCTTCGCCTTGTCCGCAACATGGGCGTAATCTTCACCGAGGTCTGCGGTGAGGGGCCACCCTCTGCGGACCGCGGCGTAACTCCCCCCTCCGCAGTGAGGATACCCACTGTATCCTCCCAGCAGCCAAAATTATGCTGACCTCCGGAGAATGACCCGTAGTCACCTTTTCAGGGCCGGCATCAGAATGCCGAGTGACGATTCTAGTGGGATGAGGCGGCTTTTATACCGGCTGTGCTCATGGTAAACACATCGAGACGTGATCAATAGTTTTATCATGTTTTCGCTGAGATGTTTTCACTTGTTCAGAAATTTCTGAGATGCCAGCAACGGAGGTAATTTCACGCTTTCCGCTGATTGATATCCAACCGCTCAACAACTGATGTGCATTAAGATGTTGGCGGTGTTTTCACGCTTTGCGCTAACTGATATCCAACCGCTCAGCAAATTCACCCTTTGCGCGGATAAGCTTTGATGACGGCGCTTAAAGGCAGTGTTCACGATAATCTTCGATTATGAGATTAACCGCTAAATCGATTGTTTGGCCTCAGGGTAGAACCGAAATGACGAAGAAATCGAGAAAAACGCCCTAGAAAGACACCAGATCCTTTACTCTCACTCCACCTTTTTACTCTCACTGGAACTGTTCGTTGTGACAATGGAATCTTTTGCGGACCCATCCCTTGCGATTCTCTACTCTCTACTGCTCCGCCCTTTCCTTCGTACCCTAATTAATACTGCTTTGCCTAAAATATTCTTCCAATTTTGATTAGCCCCAATTTTTACTGGTGACAACCACCGTGAACATGTTCATCCAGTCGGACAACTAGTCCAGGCCAGAGAATAATGTCACTGAAATGAAACGGACCAGGGCGTTTCAAGCCGTTTTTTCGTAATTTCGGTAACACTTGGGGGCCAACGAATTGTTTCATGTGAAAAACTCGGGAACGAAAATCATCGTGAACACTGCCTTTAAGGTGAATTTGATGCCTAATGATAACAGAGCGTGATAAAGGCCGCTTTCCCCGAAGCATCAAGTCTCGAATTGGCAGAGTAAATGAACCAACGAGTAATAAGGCTACCAAACGAAGTAATTTCGTAGAGCTTTTATAAAAACAATGATTGATAGCACTATCAGGCATCTTTTATCAGAGTTATTCTTTATTTCTATCGAGTCTTGGGTGCCCCCCCCCCCCGTCTAGGATAGACCCGAAGACAGGCCGTTCATGGCTTCTCTGCCCATCGCACCTGCTCGGCACTGTAAGACACACGTTACTTTCCCCAGCGCTCTGCGGACTCCCAGTTGGGTCCCGCCCACTTTTACCGGCGCGTTGTGCACTCCCACTTGGGTCCCGTCCATAGTTCCCGGCGCTCTGCGGACTCCCAGTTGGGTCCCGCCCACTTTTACCGGCGCATTGTGCACTCCCATTTGGGTCCCGACTACTCTTCGCGGCGCACTTTGCACTCCCTTCTGAGTCACGTCCACTTTTCCCCGCGCTCTACGCACACCCACTTTTGCCCCGTCCACTTTTCACGGCGCTCTACGCACTCCCAGTTGGGAACCGCCCACTTTATACAGGGCTTGGCGCACTTCAATTCGTGTTCCGCACACGGAGCATATGGTCCCTGATAGACCTGAGGCACAACGCCTCTCGAGCTCTATTGAGTCTTATCACGTTATCACTCCATTTCTATTGAAAGACCGACCAAACTTCTTATCACTAAATTCCTTCAGACACACACACACACACACACACACACACACACACACACACACACACACACACACACACACACACACACACACACACACACACACACACACACACACACACACACACACACACACACACACACACACACACACACACACACACACACACACACACACACACACACACACACACACACACACACACACACACACACACACACACACACACACACACACACACACACACACACACACACATACACACACACACACACCACACACACACACACACACACACACACACACACACACACACACACACACACACAAACACACACACACACACACACACACATACACATTTTGAAATTCGCAATTTTTTCAATATCTCGAGACCCACTGCGGGAATTTTTCTGAAATTTGGGCAGTGTTGAGAACCCTTACTGCTCTAACTTTTGTGAAAGTCCCTTGTTTCAAGGTTTCTCCCGAACAGAGATTCTGGAATGAGGGGTGAGCGCAGAAGCAATGCTTTTCCAAATCAGATGCGCGCTTCGCGCGCACCACAATTATCACAATCGTAGAAGCGAAGCGGTTATTTTGCGAATGATTTCTTCATTTTCATAGTTGAATTTCTCAAAAACAACCGCTTCGCTTCTACGATTGTGATAACGAGGACTGAACGCGATTGCGGAACTTAACTATATGTATGTATGAATGTGTGCGTTTCTCTGTGTGTTTGTTTGACCGTTTATCGGCTTGACTTTCAAGACGGGCGACCTTACGAGTACTGGCTCAAGAGCGCGCAGAACGCCGTAGAGTGTGTGTGTGGGTCCTAAGTGGGATTTCGCAAAAATCAGTAGGAAGTGTGCGGGACCCAGTGGTAGTGCGTCGGACGCCGTAGTAAGTGTGTGGGGGGCCCAACTGGGAGTGAGCGGGACGCCTTAAAAAATGTGCGGTACCCAGGTGGTGCTGCGCAGGACGACGTAGAAAGCGTGCGAGACCCAAGGGAGTGCACCGTAAGAAGTGTGCGGGGCTAGAGGGACAGTGCGCCGGACGCCGTATAAAAAGTGGGGGACCCAAGTGAGAGTGCGTTGGACGCCGAAGAAACTGTGCGGGACCTCAGCGGTGCACCAGACGCCGTAGAAAATGTGTGGGACCCAAATACGAGCGCTACGGACGCCGTAGAAAGTGTGCGGGACCCAAGTGGGAGTGCGCCGCACGCCGTAGAAAGTGTGTGGGACCCAAGGTAGAGTGAGCCGGACGCCGAAGAAAGTGTGCGGGACTCCAGTGGAAGTGCGCATGACGCCGTAGAAAGTGCGCGGGACCCAAGGTAGAGTGCGCCGGACGCCGTAGAAAGTGTGCGGGACACAAGTGGGAGTGCGCAAGACGCCGTATAAAGTGTGTCGGACCCGAAAAGGGAGTGCGCAGGACGCCGTAGAAAGTGTGCGGGACCCAAGGTAGAGTGAGCCGGACGCCGAAGAAAGTGTGCGGGACTCCAGTGGAAGTGCGCATGACGCCGTAGAAAGTGCGCGGGACCCAAGGTAGAGTGCGCCGGACGCCGTAGAAAGTGTGCGGGACACAAGTGGGAGTGCGCAAGACGCCGTATAAAGTGTGCGGGACCCAAGGTAGAGTGCGCCGAACGCCGAAGAAAGTGTCAGGGACCTAAGTGGAAGTGCGCATGACGCCGTAGAGAGTGTGCGGGACCCAAGGTAGAGTGCGCCGGACGCCGAAGGAAGTGTGCGGGACCCTAGTGGGAGTGCGCAGAACTCATAAAGAGTGTGCGAAACCCAAGTGGGAGTGCGCAGGACGCCGTATAAAAAGTGCGGGATTCAAGGTAGAGTGCACCGGATGCCGTAAAAATTGTGCGGGACCCAAGTAGGAGTGCGCAGAACGCCGTAGAAAGTGTGCGAGACCCAAGGTAGAGTGCGCCGGACGCCGTAGAAAGTATGTGGGACCCAAATGCGATGAAGCCGGACGCCGTAGAAAGTGTGCGGGACCCAAGGTAGAGTGCGGCCGACGACGTAGGATGTGTGCGGGACCCAATTGGGAATGCGCAGGACGCCGCAGGAAGTGTGTGGGACCCGAGTGCGAGTGCGCCGGACGTCGTAGGAAGTGTGCGGGACCGAAGTGGGAGTGCGCCGGACGCCGTAGAAATTGTGCGGGACCCAAGTGGGAGTGCGCAGGACGCCGTGGAAAGTATGCGAGACCCAAGGTAGAGTGCGCCGCACGCCGTAGAAAGTGTGTGGGACCCAAGTGGGAGTGCTCAGGACGCCATAGATAGTGTGCGGAACCCAAGGTAGAGTGCGCCGGATGCCGTAGAAATTGTGCGGGACCCAAGTAGGAGTGCGCAGAACGCCGTAGAAAGTGTGCGAGACCCAAGGTAGAGTGCGCCGGACGCCGTAGAAAGTACGTGGGACCCAAATGCGATGAAACCGGACGCAGAAGAAAGTGTGCGGGACTCAAGTGGAAGTGCGCCGTACGCCGTAGAAAGTGTGCGGGACCCAAGGTAGAGTGCGCCGGACGCCGTAGAATGTGTGCGGGACCCAAGTGTGAGTGCGCAGGACTCATAAAAAGTGTGAGGGACCCAAGTGGGAGTGCTCAGGACGCCATAGAAAGTGAGCGGGACCCAAGGTAGATTGCGCCGGATGCCGTAGAAATTGTGCGGGACCCAAGTAGGAGTGCGCAGAACGCCGTAGAAAGTGTGCGAGACTCAAATGCGATGAAGCCGGACGCCGAAGAAAGTGTGCGGGACTCAAGTGGAAGTGTGCCGGATGCCGTAGAAAGTGTGCGGGACCCAAGGTAGAGTGCGGCCGACGACGTAGAATGTGTGCGGGACCCAATTGGGAATGCGCAGGACGCCGCAGGAAGTGTGTGGGACCAGAGTGCGAGTGCGCCGGACGTCGTAGGAAGTGTGCGGGACCGAAGTGGGAGTGCGCCGGACGCTGTAGAAAGTGTGTGGGACCCAAGTGGCAGTGCGCCAGACGCCGTAGGGAGTATGCGGGATCCAAGTGGGAAAGCGCCGGACACCGTAGAAAGTGTGCGGGATCGAAGTGGATGAGCGCAGAACTTCAAAATCGTTTTGTGCGTCTATAAGAGAGTGTATACCACCCCATTCTTCAAGTCCCCTCCCCCTTAACCACTCATTTCAACTGCTTAGCTGTTTATATGCACCAACCTTTCTAAATCGGGTTTATATACGATGGAAATATGAGTTAATCAAAATACGCATCCAGAAAACACAAGCATCATTATACTTCATTTGGCAATAAAAGTAGCAGGGTGTCGGTTGGTCATGGAGGCCTTTACTAAATCTCAAACAGCGGTTGTCTTCATCATGACAGAAATGAATATAAAAAATGAACTACAACTTTAGGACCTCTTAAAACTAAAGAAGGGTCGGTGTGCAACTGCATAAGAAAGTAGGTTAGCAAGGTTTGCAAGGTTTGAAATGCTTAGTAATTTCTGATTGCTCGAGCGTTGTGGTCGAAACCAGCTCATGGGCCGGCGCAACCGGACTCCAGCGACAGAGGCCGGCGATAGCCGGCAAGCGTGAGAACTTCTGAACGCCAACTCACATAGAATCAGCGGATGTCGATTATACTCAAGATGCCAGCGAAGCCGGCAAATCGGCCGGCGTAGCCGGACCCCAGCGGCAGAGGCCGGCGTTAGCCGACCGACGCCGCTGGTATTCTATAGAAGCACTCCGGAAATCGTCAAAAGTCGCGATTTGTCATCAAATTCTCCCCCGATGGGAATCTGTGAACGAATACAGTCAAAAACTTCGGAAAATCGATTAATGAACCTGAGATTCGTGATCAGCACCCCAAATAACCCCCACATAGAAACTTTGAGACAAATCTGAGACTTTGACCAAACTACCTTATACCCACCATAATCTACCGTAAGCTGCCAAAAATCGATAAACCGACATCAGATTCGTGTTCAGCACTCCAAATAACCCCCAGTGAAATAATTTGAGCATATTCTATAGTAGCACTCCGGAAATCGTCAAAAGTCGCGATTTGCCATCAAATTCTTCCCCGATGGGAATCTGTGACCGAATACAGTCGAAAACTTCGGAAAATCGATTAATGAACCTCAGATTCGTGATCAGCACCCGAAATAACCCCCCAGGGCGATTTTTTTAGTCAAATCTGGAATATTTTTCTAAAACGCTTCGAGAGCCCTCTAATTGGTATGAATAAACGCCTAACCGAAAATCCGTACAAGTCCAAAACCCTGTTAGTCTGCGCAAAGTTCGGAAAATGCTCCTTCAACCTAACTTTGCTTAGTGGTTTAGTTTTGGGAGCTGAACACGATTATGAGTTCCGTTTCCGGATTTTCGTAAAAATAATGGAGGGTACAATAAGTACGAAAACCAGAGAAAAAGTGCCTATAACTTTTTTCAGAGTGGGTCTAGGCAGCTGCGATGGGCATATTCGGACTTTTCGTCCGAAAATGGTTCTAGAAAAGTACATTTCGCTCGGAATGGTCACTATGACTTATTGTGGTTCCCTTGTCAGTTGTGCTTGTTTTCAAAGCCTAGATTTTTAGCGACTAACGATTAACGACTAACGAGGGTTTGGCCGGTTGAACGACTAACGACTAACAAATTACAAACTTTCTATTACGCACATCCCTGGTCGTCTTAGACGCCTGCCGCGTAGACAAGTTACATGTGCGATGAAATGACACATTTAAGTCACATGTAAGCCAACTCACACCGTGCAACATACTCACTATGCTGAAGAGCACATGTAACTTAAAGTTCCAAAGATTAGCCACAGGTAACATGTTAAGAGTCCTTACATCGCACGTAACTTGAAGGCAGTGTTCACGATAAATTTCACTTCCAATATCTCCACGGTTTACCGAAGGTCTGGTGCCCTATATAGCAAGGCATGCTTAAAAAGGACACGAAAGACGCGTTTTTGAGCCAAAATAGGCCCTCTCTTGTTAACTTTGATTTTTGAGCGTGGAGGAATTGACCGATAGAAGGATGATACCTGTCAGTGCAATGAAGCGATCAGCTCACTTATCAGCACTTCCTTCACTTGATCATTCCTGTAATCTAAGTATTCATTTGTTCTTTTTGAGGGGAGGATCTGGGGCACCAGGCGTGTCTGGGGCACCAAAACGCTTGTTTGCAGCCGTTATTTTGCCGCTCCTCGCTCGTTTTCTACCGTTCTTTCGCCACTGGGAGCCTAGGATCCTTCTCCGCTATCATTTCATTGAGGAAAGTAAACGAGGATGATCATCGTGAACGCTGCCTTTAATCAGAATTTCCTGAGTAAGCCTCAGTGCATCTCTGGAAATACATGAGGTTGAGGGGTGCGCTCCAAGAACATTCCCATGGAAAAAGGCTTTCATGGAAACGTAGCCACGGCCGCGTGGAAGCAATTTACAGTTATAATTCGTAGCCATGGGGAGCAAATTTTTTCCATGGAAAGGCTATTTGTCCTCCCACGGTGTCGTGGTAGCATTCTAGGAACGCACCCAAGGTCTCCTTATGTTTTAACACAGGCCCACCGTGGTTATTCAATAGGCAATGAAATCAGACGCATATGATCGCTGGTAAGATGCTGAAAGTTTGGGGAGCGCAGCGCAGCACGCTTTTGACGCGTGAAACGGGCGAGGGACTATAAACCTTTTCACCGTGAAGCACGCCATGGAAACAACTATGAAATCTCCGGCGGCAATACGCGGCTGTGACTGTAGGGTTGGGCCACAACTGTGCCAGGTGCAGAAATTGTGGGATTGCATTTGAACAAACGGTAGTGTAGGATAATCTTAAAATTATACAATACCGCCCGCGACTTCAGGAAAAACGGCATTTTCGGCGCTTTTTCTCCGCCGAAAAGCGCCGCTTTGTCATAACTTTGTTCAAAGTGGACCGTTTGGGTTGCTAGGGGAATATTTAGAATCAGCATCGAGAACTCTTCATTTTGAGCTCGCAAATGTCTTACCCTGCAAACATGTCACATAGGGTTAGAAGATTCAATCGAGTGTACAAAAACTGAAGCTAGATATCAAATTGGTGTTAATGTTTGACTTCATACCAACCGCATAGATCAAGGACGAGTTATATCCAAGTAAATAAGACCAATTTATGGAGGTGGCGAAAGTGAAAATTAATGGTTTTTAGCAGTTTCACCGCCCCTGCAGACACACTTACTGCCCTTCGCTCGGCCGCTAAATGTCTGCGTTCACAACCACGCTCAATGTAGACTCTTCGAAAACTGAAGCAACCTATCTAGAGGCATTTCCTGCCTAGCGCCACCCCGGTGATTTTGGCTTGGAAAAGCGACCCCAGATACGGAGCATAACTTGTGTCCCAAACCGCGTCGGCGACGCAAAATCGCGTCAAAAACTTCGTTTTTGTTCGGAGTGGAGATTTTCAACATCTGAATTAACCATTCGAATCCCCTCGACGAGCTGATTCCGACGATGTATTCAGACCTGAGAAAAAAATCAAGTCTACACCTAGTTATGACCTATTTCCACCGAAAGGAGTCAACATCTTTGAGACTGATTATTTTCAGAATTCGAAAACACCACTCGCCTCATTTTGACGTCCTGATTCCGAAAGTGTATTCAAATTTGGAAAATAAGTTACTTCTTCACCTAGTGATTGCATATGTCGCCCACCCAAGAAGCTGGAATTCCTCAGCAGTGGTGAAATTTGAACCTCAGCATAACCAATAGATATATGTCGTAATTTTAACTCCAAAGCAATCTTTGTACCTGAGAAGCAGTCAGGATTTCCTATTAGGCCCTAGTTATACATACACAAGCGTTTCGCCGCCGCTGGCTTCCGCGGCATGTCCGCTATTGGCGGCTGGCAGCAAGCAAGCAATCAGCTTTGCAGCCGAGGAGGGTGGGGTGGCAGCCGTTTGCACTCTCCTCCGAGGGCGACGCACGCGTCGTCCGCCTGCCACTTACGACGGCCGCATGGTTGGCCATTCTCATTCGGACACAGTTTACAGCCAGTCATCGCTCAACTGGATCACGAGATAAGAAAAGACTAAGACAGACACATGAAAATAGGAAAGGTAAAAATCTACCGACAAGCTGAATTTACATTCACAATCTTGGAGAACTTGAGCTTGATAGTACTGACACATTGTGGGATCTAGGATTCATACTAAAATACTAGTATTCATACTAGGCTCTAAATATTTGAAACTTTCCAAGAAGTACGCGACACCAACTTCTTTACCTCAATATAAAAAGCTGATCGAAAAGTTCTTGCATGAATTAGAGGCTGCTTAGTTCTACCACAGGTAAAGTCATTGCCTGATATAGTTCTATCTGGATTTTGTCAGCATTTTCATTTTGTTCTTGGTTAATGTTAACCTTATTCTTTGTGTTGTGGATTATGCGTAGTGCTTCACGTACAAATAAATAAAGGAAATAAATTTTAAGACAGACTGAGTAGCAGCTTGGACATTTTTCAAGAAAGACTTCCTCTGCCACCAACTCCACCATGGAGCACGATGGTGGCGTAATCAAGTCAGGAAAGAATGCCGCGTACACGCTGGCAAGAATTTGAGTCACACTAAAAGAACTGAGTCGTCTTTCAATCATGGACGCAGCTTAGGCGTTCACTCCTGCTCATGTTGAAAAGACCAGAAAGGAATGCTCGATTCTAAGGCCGTTTGACCTGATAGAATCTGTTTCGCCATCTAACGGAAACCTCTAAATGAAATTCTTCCGTTACTCTGAGGCGTGGTCAATACCTCTCTTCGGGTTTGTGCATTATAGCAGTAATGGAAGACGGCAAGTGTGATACCGCTGCTGAAAACAGATGAATCGCAATCAACCGCGAGAGGATAGCGTCTTGTAAGCTTGGTGTTGCCTATTGCCTAAGGGCAAGGTCCGCGTAGAATTGGAAGCTCGAGATTTTCCGCTAAATCGGAGCGCAGACCACAGGTTATTCGAGGAAACGTGCGAAAACTGCTGATAAAACGGTTCTGTTCAACTTGATCTAGCCATCTAGTTATGCTGTTCATACCGTTATTGTTTACTTGCAGGCAATTTTCTTCATGAGTAACGGCTCATGGTTCAGGCCGGCCTTCATAGTATAAATTTCGGAAAAGTCAAAATGTCACCGGACCTTGCCTTCAAATCGCAAAAAAAAGGAAATAATGAAGGATATCGCCGCGCACAGCGGATGTCAGCATCGTTTGCACAAATTTCGTGACCTTCCCTTTGCCATGTCCGCCTTACTGGAAAACTAGTTACACAATCGATGACTCTACCAACACGTAGCCGTTACGGACCGTTGCTGCCGCTTGTTGGATACATTTTGCTATAGGATTTTTCGATCACAGTAGGCGAAATCTCCTGAGCTTCTATGACTTTCTTTACTCGCTCGTCCTTCGCTGCAACAGCTAGCGTGTGACCATGAAGAAGCTTGTTACGTCGGAGTTTTGGAGTGCCCTTCACTATAGAGCGACCGCGGATTGGGCTAGAGAGTAATCTTGACGCATCAAGTTTAAGATCAGGCTATCGCTACTTATAGAAACTTTTTTTGGTGACCTCCCAATCAACAATCCCGCTCGTAGAATTTTATCAGAAGGAGCGCGAGCACGCGCTATCGCGAGTTTTTCTTATCTTTTTTGAATTGCTCGCTCTAAACTCAACTTTGAGCAAAACTGGGGGGGATATTCATGATCCTGACATCAAGGGCTAGCCAGTGGTATCGGCTTTGTTGGCATTCCGTAAAGAACTGTACAAGTTTAGCGATCATCCAGCTCCTTATACGGTAGAGCATGGAAAATGCAGACAGAGGCGGCCGCACCGCTTCGTTACGGTAGCGTATATACTAGAGCTTTTCATATGTGGTGAGAAAGTTTCGAATCTCATCCCATCCAGGATAGTGCGGAATTTTAGGTTTTCTGTAAATTTCTGTCATTTTTTTTCTGTTTTCTGTAAAAATAGGCAAAATTTGGCAGAAAACGAAAAAAATGTGAATCGCGACTA
The DNA here is from genome assembly GCA_029168955.1 of Aplectana chamaeleonis. Lineage (NCBI taxonomy): Eukaryota > Metazoa > Nematoda > Chromadorea > Rhabditida > Cosmocercidae > Aplectana > Aplectana chamaeleonis. The sequence continues at coordinate 147,648 of JAPDOI010000547.1, read as the reverse complement.
GTTGCAAATTTACTCCAGAGACAAGTGGCTGGACTTATAGAACGTAAACACATAAGTTCAGAAAATCTCACCCGCATCCTCTGCAGTGCCCTATGGTTAACGTGCCTATCTCGCTATGGTGGTTACCCGAGCTGCGGTGGTGTAGTGGCAGCGTGCGCTGCGGCTCGCTAGACGCGGTAGGGTTCAATCCTCGCCCAGGGTCAATCAGATTTACTAATCCTACGGAGTCCCAGCATTGGTAATAGATTCATGAAAGGAGATGATGGATATGACTGGGAAGTCGGCTGAACCCCGCATACCACTGCATAGCCTTGAAAAGCATCCAAGTCTCTATGGCACCGAACGTCGAATGCGCTGCGTATTCTAAAGGGATTGAGAAAGCCGAGTCTTCATTACCCAGAGATTCACCCTTCGTTATACTCCTTAGAAGGTATGCCATACAGTAATAATGCGAAAACTCAATTTTCATTGTGAAACGACAATAATGAACTTTAATACTACTTTGCGCACGCTTTTTGCACCCTCAATGGCCCGGCGTTCGAGTATGAATACTTCCTACACGTGGGCAGAGACTGAGGATACTTCAGTGCCACCGCTTTTGCGGAGCGGGGTGGGAATTAGGCCAAACTGTGACATTCAAGCAAATTCTGAGGTCGTGTTCTATCTCATTCCAGCGCAGGATAATACGGAATTCGATTTAGATGAAGTGCAATGAAATTGATGATGGGGGTGGTAATGAAGTTTGTGAAGCTGTTATAGGGTTACGAGCGAACCCGCCGTGGTGGAGCAAGCGGCGCGCTGACTTACTTGACTTAATCGGTTGGCTTTCGCCTGACGCGGTCATTCCGCATCTTCACCGAGGTGTGCCGTCCTAGTAGTCTGCCGTGTCCATTTTTCACGGTCTTCAGCCACAATTTGATACATTCCATCCAGATGTCACTATTCCATTTCCTGCGAAACGAAACATCGCGCCTGAGCTGTCTTTCGATGCCGAGTGACTTCAAATCCTCTTTAACCACATCCGTCCAGAACTTTCGCCTAAGCCCAGGTGGCCGTTTCCAGACAGGATTGGAAGCATTCTTAAAGCGTGTTGTACGAGACGATCCGGCGTTCTTCTTAGTATATGCCTGAGCAGTCGAAATCGACTTTCCATTGCTGCTTGAGTTGGTGTTGGGAGATGCTGGCACCTCCCTCGTGTCAAGCGTTGATGTACTGCTTCAATTTCCTTGTAAAGGTCTTCGTTATGGTATACACGCGGCCAGAAATATCTAAGCAAACGCCTAAAAAGCTTCCTCTCCGTGCAATCCAACCTTTCCATCTGCGTCTTCGGTGCTGCCCACGTGTCCGATCCGTACATCATGATTGGGCGAATAGCGGATAGGTAGACGCGCAACTTGACTTCCTTCGTGATCTCAGAAAAATGAAAACATATTACATGTAATATAAAAGACCTGAAATAATATACATGTAATATAAATTGGCCAATGTATAATACTTGCAAATTATCTCGACCGAGGTATGCTACATGTAATATATCGGTCCCTCGCTCGCAGGCCAAATGTCGCAAGTAATATGTTTTTGATGGTGAAAACATAATACTTGTAACATAAGAGACGATTACAGTATACTTGTAATACATCTCCGTCAATGTAAGTTACATGTGAATTAACATTAACTCTACTCAAGTAGATTATAGATTATAGTATAGAGATTATAGTACATGTAGTATAAGTGTAACATAATTCAAATATCTCCAGCAACTGAGGGCCAATGTTGAACACATTCTGCAAACCCGCACAGCATACGGGCCGCCTCATAACTTACCGATGAGCGCACGCCCATTGGAATGACATCCGACAGGGTGGTCACTCTCCTGGCCGAGTCGTTGATCTCACTCCTCACGATACGTTTTAATCGTGGGGAGGATTAGAGGGAGCGATAAGCAATATTTTTGAAGCAAGCTTAGGCGCACTGCTTCTTGTAAGAAGCTGTGGGATCCAAGCTTGCTGCTTCAGTCATGAAGCAGCAAGCTTTAGGCTCCTGGGATGTCCAAAAGAGCCAAAGCTTGCTGATTCGTACCTGAAGCAGTAGCCTGGAGCTTGCACAGCTCTAACCCTTGAAGCATTGAGCTCGCTCCAACGTGCAGCTCTAATTAAGTTACATGAAATATAAGTGTATGTTACATGTAATATAAGTGTATGTTACATGTAATATAAGTGTAGGTTACATGCGATATAAAGGTAATATACTTGAATGTCTTTATATTACATGTAACATGTTTTCATTTTTCTGAGCGATGGTGGTAGACCACAAACACTTGGTTAAAGGCACTGTTCGCGATAAAAATCGTTTTTCTGTTTTTTTTTTGCCTATCTTGAAACCGGTCCCATTCTGATTCCAATGATGCTTCTGGAATCGTACAAGACCTTCTGGGAATGGAGTTATGGTCCCTAAAAAATTGAGCTAGGGAAACATGGTGGACGAGTTGTCCGAGGCTTGTAACTTCCGTCTTTTGCAGCCAATGTTTGCGAGCTGACCTGAGTAAAGAGAGAAGTTAAGAATGAAGGGAAGAACGGGGCTTTTGATCGGAAACCATCGCTCAACTCACTATTTCGAGTGTTCCTTTGTTCACGTCGAGGAGCGGAAAGGGGACGGACTTTCCCACAGCGGCGGGATTTGCCCACTTTTCTCAGCCGTTTTGCGGCGAAACATTGTGCTCAATCTCCTCAACTCGCTTGAGATTTATTCTCGTCTATCGCCCACCTAATTCAAATTCTATTGACGATGAGCAGCTTATTGATTTACTCATTTTGCTCGCTTCGACAGAAGAAAACACAATAATACTTGGTGATTTTAATTTGAAAATAAACTGGGCTAAATTAGTGGCTCTTGATTGCAGATCTTCCCCGTTTTTGACCTTTTTTCAGGAAACAGGGTTTGAACAGTTTGTGGCTGATCCGACCAGGGATGTGCGGCAATTGCCGTTTGTCGTTTGCCGGCCATTTCTCGCACTTTTTTTGCCGTTTATCGTTTGCCAAAATTTTTGTTATTTTTTCCGGCAAGACTCGGCAAAATATTAAAAGGAAACGCCGCCTGTTCGCGGCCATGTAAGCACTAGGGGTAATCCGATTATCCTTTGTTCGCTTAACCGTTATACGGGGTTTTGACTTATCTGGGGTGGTAGTAAATCTGTTTGAAAACGCTGGTTAACTCGCAGAGAGTTCGCGGTAAACTGCAGCCAAACGCGAGCTTTTTGTTTGACGATTTTCAGAAAAGGGACCGGACATTGCTGAAACTACGCACTCGCATGCTACGACATGAGTCACTAGATACGCATAGTGTAAAAAAATTCCCTAAACACGGTTCATTCTGTCTTTTTTTTGGGAGAAATATTGATTTTAAAAAAATTCTCAAGATTTTTTAAACTTTTCTCAACTCGCGGTAAAACGGCAACTTAACGCGAGCTGACAGAGAAAATGGAAAAAGTGTGGGAATGAAAAAAGGATGGTTAGCTTGCGAAAAGTCTTCCGGAGGAATTTTTCGAATGCTATCCATCTTTTTTCTTTATTAATATACTATTTCGATGTTCCCCGTCAGCTCTCGTTAAGTTGACAGTAGATAGCGCAACTCCAATGTGGTGCTTTACTTTCTGTTCCAAAGTTTTGACAGATTTTGGTGTAACTAAAAGAAGCAGGAAGCACTTGTGCGACACAGAAGCATTTGTGAGACACACATGGGTAGGGACTCTGACAAAGTATGCCGAGGCAGTGCCGGGAAAAAAACTGTGACCCTCGACTGCGCCGCAATAGTTCCACGGTAGTACCGCAGCACCTCCGTGATGACTACTGTGCCGTGGAGACTATGCTGCTGTGTTTTGAGGGTCGAGAACGCCGCGACATTACCGCGACAGTTCCGTGCTATATCTTCACCACTGATGGTGCTGTTATCCTACTTCCTTGTCCAGGCAGATAATAAACTGCTTACCCCTAGAGAAGGAATGAAGACACACCGCTCTCCACTTCTTTAATACCCTACTCTTTGTCAATTGGTTATCGTCACTTTTGTTTACGAGAGCCATCCTTCCCGAAGCTCCATACCTAAATTCGTCAGAGCGCAGCCACCGATCGCGGACCAGCAGCGGCACCACCGCGGAGACACAGCGGCACTAACGCGGGGCCGCCACGACATTGAAGCTTCGGTGCCTGCAGGAGCCGAAGCCGCTTCTTCGCGAAGCCGCAGCCCACATAAGCATTTAAAAAAAGGGAAAAAAGTAGAGCGGCACTCGTGAATAACTTTGAGTTAATCTAAGGGTTGAGGTTTTTTTGCCGTTTGCCGATTGCCAGCCATTTTTGCGATTTTCTCGCCGATTGCCGTTTGCCGAAATCTCAAAATCGTTTGCCGCACATCCCTGGATCCAACACGCGGTCAAAACATTCTTGATATTATTCTCGCCACATCCCCAATTGTGAACTACGCAGCTGCACTTCCTCCTCTGGCTACTTCCGATCACAATATTCTTCAATTCAGAATAACGCAGGCTCCTCAAACTACGCTTTCGTTGCCGCTTCCCGATTTCCTTAAAGCTGATTATTTGTCACTAAACCGTTGCTTCAATGAAGTTGATTGGCTTTCAGTCTCCAGTGAGTATTCATCCACCGATGACTTATACCGTAGGTTCTGCAAGGTAGTCTACGAGAAACTGTCTTATTTTGTTCCATTCAGGGTAAAAACAGCTGACTGGACAAAATTCCCGCCAAATATCCGAAATCTATTAGCCCAAAAGCAGCATGTTTTCCAAGCATCGCCTGATCAGGCATGTGCGAAAAACTTCGAAACCGAAAAAACCGAAAAACGAAAAATTTTCGGTTTTGAATTCGAAAAATTCCGAAAAAAACCGAAAAATTTTTTGTCTTTTGAAACATTTTATTTTCGTAATTGCATATTTTGGACTGGAAAAACAAGGCAACGTAATCGAAGTGCTTTGAATAATGACAGAATTATGTTTTCTTGGTGGCACAAAAGCATACCCAATCAGCGTATCAATGTAGGGAATTTTACCCTTGTTGCAGCGTCGAATCCTGGCAAAATTTTAGCGCTGAACACCTTCTTAAATTCTTGTGGTGAACTTCTTGTTTTAAAACTGCGGTGGTTCTCTGAACGATCACATCCACGTTTTTTCACGTTTTTGATCTAAACTGTGGGCTCGAAGGTCGTCCCCAATTTCATGGAAAATACCGAATTTGCAGAAGTTGAAAGTCGTGGGCAAGTCATAGATCAAAACGGAACAAACGTTGTACAGAGACGAACATCAATAGTTCTTGATGGATAGCACACTCTTGCGTGAATTTTTTGTGCTGTCATGTTGAATTTCAGTGTGAGCGATTGCGTCGTGGTCAACACTGACCAGTAGCTTAGTCTCTCGGCGCTATTGGACGGTAATGGCCGCGACGCAACCACATGCATTGAGTCGCGGTGTCTACATAGGGGTTACGTTCAATCAGTTTCGCTTGATGGATCTGTACTTGATGCCATTCGCCTAGAAAGTTTTTATTCGCACTTTTTTTGGTATAGATCGATAGAGGAGCAGGAAAATTTAGGTTGACTTCCGCTTGAAAATTATGGGCCTCCAAAGAGCGATTCTCCACGTCTTTTCCATGAACACCTTGAACGAAAACGAATTTTCCTGAACTTAAAGCAGTGTTCACAACAGATTGCACTTTTGATATCTCTTTCGTTTACCGAAATTCTGGTGCCCTATACAGCAAGGCATGCTTGAAGAAAACGCGGAAACCGTGTTTTGTTGCTAAAAGAGGGCCACACTTTATTAAGTTGACTTTTGAGCGTTTGAGCGTGGAGGAATCAGCCGCTACGAAGGATGCTAAAGCTTATCTTGCTCGGATGAGTCCGGGCGGAGTAAAGAGCGGAGCGCTCAGTCATAGCAAAATATAACAAATACTAGGAGAGAAAGGTTCAAGCTTAAATTCCGTCAGCCGCGCACCTCTTTGTGGCGCGGCTTCTTCACCTTCAGAGCCGGCATGGAATACTTGAAGATGAGTCATACTGTTCAGATACCGATCAACTTGTTAAATTCAAAACACTTGTCAAAAATTACCTACATTGTCGAGCAAGGATCTATTAATTGTTTTACGTTTTTTCCTTTCGAAACTTGTCATTTTTTAAATTCCTTGATGTTTTCGATGTTTTTTTTTGCCTTTTCTATGTTTCTACACTTCTGCAAGGGCGCGTAATAAAGTTAAAGTCAAAGTTATAACAGTGATAATCAAGCGGTTTAGCTCGCTCATCAGTATTTCCTTGACTTGAGTACTTCATGTTATCACAACCTCGAGGTTCTAGGGGCGGAAAGGCGACATGAGGAGTTTCGGTGACCTCAGAACGCCTGTTTGCATCCATTATTTAGCCATTCCTAGCTCTTTTTAAACCATTTTTTCGTCACTGAGAGCATAGAATTTTTCTCGCCTATCATTTCACTGCGGAAAGTCATCGAGAATGATTATCGTGAACGCTGCCTTCGAATTACCGATGCAGGTTATCTGCTATGCGGAATCGATTAGCGTTATTATATTGGTGATGTTTCCGCCTGTCGAAATGTGTATTTTTGGTTTTTCGGAGAATTGTTCCTGAAAGTTATGGCCACGCTCAAAAGATGCGCCGAGTCGTTTTAGTCTGCTGAAAAACAGGAAATTCAAAAAATTTCGGCTCCATCAATGTAATTTTTAATCGAAAGTGATGTAGTAGAAGGAACCGTCGTGCAAGGTGCAGATCATACGTTTGCTTCTGCTTGATTCTGGAATAAAGTCAGAGACGTGTGCAAACTTGCTGGAGACATCTGTAAGCAGCGAAGGATCGACTGCAAGTCGCATCAGAACCGCAAATTTCAGACCGAAAAAAACCGAAAAAAATTTAAACTTTTTCGTTTTTTTCGATATTGATTTTTTTCGCCAAAAAGGGCGAAAAACGAAAAAACCGAAAAAACGAAAAACGCACACCCCTGCGCCTGATCCACTGAATGATTCCCTATACAAAAAATATGTAAAGACACAGACAGTCATCTCAAGAAGTTTTTAGCGAATCAAGAACGCCGCCTTTTACGAAATGCTTCTATGAAGCATCTCCATGCCTATATTCAAAGTAAGTTAGCTAGCGGTGGACGATCCCCTATTCTTGTTGATACCAATGGGTCAGAATGCAAAAGTGACCGTAGCCAGGCGACTGCACTCGGCAATTTTTTGCAAGTGTGTTTTCCACTGGCGATGACACTAATTTTGTACCAAATCCAATTTGTATTGTACCAAATTCTTGTGTACCAAATTCTTGTGCGACAGTACATACGTATGCATTACCTCATTTAGAGTATTTTTCTGTGGGATGGAGCCCAATTCTTAAGAAGAACATTAATAAGATCGAAAGGGTTCAACAAACATTCACAAGGCTACTGTTTGCGAGAGTTAACCATGGTATGAATTGGAGGTGTTTGCCTTGCTATGGGGAAAGGTTGAAAAGTGTTGGTTTGCGATCGTTACGGCGCCTCAGAGTTCTTTTTGATCTCGCATTCAGTTTTCGCATTCTTCGCAGAGAATTAAAATCATCTCCCAGTAAATATAGGATTTTTCGGCCTAGCAGCCTCAGAAGGAACGCTTTCAATGTACATTACCCGCTAGTTCGGAACAAGAATAGAGCGCAAATGTCGCATTTTCTGTTCTATCGCCCTGCTAGGTTGTTTCAACGTTTGCAGGGGGAGTTAATGAGCTCAACGAATAGTAGTATGTTCAAAAAAAAACGTTGGAAAAAGTAGACTCCTTGGAGATGCTAGTGGTTGAGGACGTTGTATAGAAATTAATTGATTACAGCGCCATTTTTTTCAGCAGATTCTCTACACATCGCAACATGGACAATAGTATTTTCCCAGAACTGTGACAGTCGTGATTTTTTTTGCCATTTTCCTTTTTGATCTTACAGTCCTCCTCACTTATTATGTATATTCCTCATTTAGTTCTATGTGCGGATTCCTTCGTCATGACGACGTCATGTTGAGTAATGGGTTGTCCGCTCATCCTGTTTGGCAAAGTCCTGAGGACACATGATCACTACACGAAATAGACATATTCGCGCTCACAACACATTTATTCCTTGCGTTTCATGTAAAGTTCATCCCGATGAATTGTCCTAGTTTATGGCCTGATTTCTCTCTGCTTTCTTTCTAATCGAAACTGTTTCTCCATTTTCCTTCTGAACCGTTTGCTCAATCCTTTTAGAAATATGGTTCCGAACTTGGAGTAAAAAATGTCTCTATTGCGGTTTCATTCCCTCTGGGTTTGAACTTCTAGTTTACATGTCATAGGCGGGTTTGGCCAAATTACCGGTCCCACGTGGAAAGCCAGTAAACCCATGTACCGAAGTTCTGAGGCCGGATTCATCAAAGCATTTTTGGTGGTAAGTTAGCGCTATCGGCTAACCGCAACCGTAATTAGTTCTTCAGACGCTTACTGACCGCTTGATAGAAGCGGTTAGTTGAAAGCACCGGTCAATGGCTAACCAGTCGCTGATAATAAAGGGAGCTTGAAAGTGAATTTGTTCTCTCTTGTTGGGTATTCTAGGTTTTAATTCATCATTGCATTTCCTCCTGTAAGTTAGCTAATCCGCTCGACCAGGAGCATTTACCTGCGATTCATACACTCATTAACCGGACGAGAACTGGGTTATGCCACGGTTACGCTAACCGCATGTTGGGGTGGGTGAGGACATCGGTTAGCAGCTAACCAACCGCTCATGATCAAGGGAAATCATGCTCCATCAATGCCTAATTGTCCCACGTTGACTGCGTCAAGCGAATTTTCGGGCAACTGGGTCCCTATAGCTCATTCTGGCTCAGCTGTACGCATCGATCTGTGGCGCCTTTTGCTGGTCAGAAATCTAATCGTGCGTCGTTTTCGGAGGTTATTTGATTACGTAGATTTTAGTAACATAGGAAAGCTGCCACTTGCAGCAAATTTTGACGAGTTAATTTTTGATCTTCTTATGGAGAGTTCGCCGCGTCGTAGGAAGCGAGTAGCGCTTCATGTACAGGGAGCGCTACGCCGTAGAATGTCAGTTGCACTTAATGTGGAGCGTGCGCCGCGCCGTAGAACGTCAGTTGCACTTAATGTGGAGCGTGCGCCGCGATGTAGAAAGTGATCTGTGCTTTCTGTGGAATCTGTGTCGCGTCGTGGAAAGTGAGTAGCGCTTCGTACAGGGGTGTGGCGCATGGTAAAAAGCGTGAACTGGACGCCGCGTTGTAGGTAACGAATTGTGTATCATGTAGAGCGTGCGCTGCTTCGTGAATTGAGAGTAGCGCTTCGCGTAGAACATGCGCAGCATAGTGGATACCTGGAGGTGATTTTAGAAGAGCATAGGCAGCGACACGGAATGTGAGTAGCGCTCCATAAGAAGCGTGCACAGGAGAATGCGCGGCATGCCAGAGTGAGTAGCGCTTTACGAAGAGCGTGCGCAGCGACGTGAAATGCAAAATGCGCTTCATGCGAAGCGTGCGCAGGAAAATGCGCGGCAGTCTGGAGTGAACAGAGCTTTACAAAGCGCGTGCGCGGCAACGTGAAATACAAGATGCGCTTCAGGAAAAGCGTGAGCAGGAGATTGCGCGGCATGCTTAAGTAAGTAGCGCTTTACGAAGAGCGTGTGCAGCGACGTGAAATGCAAGTTGCGCTTCATCAAAAGCGTGCGCAGTGGAATGCGCGGCGTGCTAGAGTGGGTAGCGCTTTACGAAAAGCGTACACAGGGACATGAAATGCAAGACGCGCTTCATAAAAAGCGCGCGCAGGAGAATGCGCGGCAGGCTAGAGTGAATAGCGCCTTACGAGGCGCGTGCACAGCAACGTGAGATGCAAGATGCGCTCTAGGAGAAGCATGCGCAGGAGATCGCGCGGCGTGCTAGAGTGAGTAGCGCTTTACGAAGAGCGTGCGCAGCAACGTGAAATGCAAGATGCGCTTCATGCGAAGCGTGCGCAGGAGAATGCGTGGCGTGCTAGAATGAGTGGCGCTTCACGAAGCGCGTACACAGCGACGTGAAATGCAAGACGCGCTTCATAAAAAGCGCGCGCAGGAGAATGCGCGGCATGCCAGAGTGAGTAGCGCTTTACGAAGAGCGTGCACAGCGACGTGAAATGCAAAATGCGCTTCATGCGAATCGTGCGCAGGAGAATGCGCAGCAGGCCGGAGTGAATAGCGCCTTACAAGGCGCGTGCACAGCAACGTGAGATGCAAGATGCGCTTTATAAAAAGCGTGCGCAGGAGAATGCGTGGCGTGCTATAGTGAGTTGCGCTTCACGAAGAGCGTACACAGGGACGTGAAATGCAAGACGCGCTTTATAAAAAGCGCGCGCAGGAGATTGCGCTGCCTGCTAGAGTGAGTAGTGCTCTATGCGTGCACAGCGGCGTTAATTTTCTATCGATTTTCTTTGTTGTTTCTTGAAGAAGTGAAATTTAAAAATAGACATTCTTACCAGTCATTTGCCTCCTCTGGACTGAAAAGAAATGGAAAAAATTCAATGCGATAGAAAATTTTCCTTTACGTTTTGCGAATTTATGAACCCCTCATCATACATGTATGTTCCTCCCCTAACTTTTTCAACACGCTCAAAAATGAAATCGTTGCTCCCGAGAAGTTGGAAAGCGCGAAACCCTTTTTGACATTTTCCGAACACGCCTAAACGCATTTCTTCTTGGCGTATTTAATCGCAATTTGGGCGCTGAACTTCTCGTTTTTTAGTTCGCCAATGAAGATAGAGAGCTCATTGATGAGATGATTCAAGCTGCACTTCCACGGATATTCAGGGACAGAACAAATCCTCTAGAGATCCGTCTCTTGTGGAGGGGATTCTGTTACGCCCTAGACCTGTTCGAGAACAGTTTGGCCTCAGAGGCTGTCAGAGACGAAATTGAGATTTTTTTTTCAAAATTTTGAATTTTTTTCGAAATGCGTTGAAAATTCGATTTTTTTTCGAAATTTGTCAGAAATTTTGCACTTTTTTTCGAAATTTGTTCGAAAGAATTTGAACGAACAAATTTTGGAAATTTTCGAAAAATCGGATTTAAAACGCAAAAAATTGAAAAATTTTTGAACGCAAAAATTTCGAACGAGCGAATTTTGAAGAAAAATCGTTCGACGAATTTATCGAACGAACGAAAACGACAAAAAAAAATTCCAAAAATCTGTCGGAAATTTCTTTCATGTACAGTTATACCCTGTTATGCTCCGTCCCCGTGGCGATTAATTAGCATTTTATTCACCGTTTCCACCACTGCTAGGCATATTTCCACGTCGATCACTGCACTTTGCACATTTTTTATTCACATGACCAGATTTTCCGTCTTGCCTAGCTCGTTTTTGAGCTATGTGGTATGAAGAATAAAATGGGATTATCATACCGAATTGGAAACTTTTTCTCTCAATCTGAAACGTACCCTCTATAAAACGTCGTATTTCACATCATTCGAGGCGGGAGGGGCGCTCACGACGCCTCAGCCTCCAGCCGCCCTCCTCTCTCACTGTCTCTAACCTCCGCTCCGCACCAGAACGTGTAGGAACCATGTGAATTTCGCCGTTTTATAGCCTGTACACATCATACACATCATAGTGACATATTCAAATCGAAAAAAGTGTCGCTCATACAATTGCATTCAAGAAAACAATATTACGAATGAAATCGGTATAAGTTAGTGGATCTGCAGATTCGCGTAAGCAGAAATGTAGGTACGCAAAAGCGCGTGGAAATTTATGCAGCGGCCACAACTCCGTCGCCGTGTCTGTCGCCGGCGACCGGCTGTCGCTGAAGTATACCATTGGCCTTTTGGAAAGGTGTTGCTATAGGGAAACATCAAAAACAGTTTATGATCTCCTGCATTCAGTTTCTTATAAGAGAGATCAGCCGCGAACGCTCAGAAAATTGAAAACAAATTATTTGTAAAATTGAAAGGCCGAAAACAAGTTACTTGTAACATATCTGAGCCGATGTATCCTCCATTTCCTTGCTACTCGCACTCGTATTATCATAATCGTTGTTGTGAAGCGGTTGTTTCTCGAAAATCTCAATAATGAAAATGAAGAAATCGTTCTCAAAACCGCAGTACTTCAATGATAGTGATAAAGGAAAGTGCGAGTAGCGGGGAAATGGAGGCTAAGTTACTTGCGACTTATCCCAGGTCATTTAAGTTACATGTAACATATCGGCGGTTTACTGCGTGCAGTGCCCCTCCGATATGTTACATGTAACTTAAAGGACATGAGATAGGTCGCAAGTAACTTATATCAGCTTAGATATGTTACAAGTAACTTGTTTTTGGTTTCTGAGAGGATCCTGCGTGCAATGCGCCTCCGATATGTTACATATGACTTAAATGGCGCAATATAAGTCGCATGTTATTTAAATTGACCAAGAAGATATTTCCAAGGTTGATGTACGACGCACTCGCGGGGTCAGGCTTACGACTGGCGTAACTGTTGGTTCAATTAAGTAAGTTTGAGGTACTTGACGCCACACCAGCAGGGAAGGCGCAGCACTGCATTTTTTGTGTAGTGTGTGGTCTGGGACGCGCCTTCTGTGTCGCGTGTCGTCTGCGTCACAAGATGGCTGCCCATAGTGAAAATTCAAATGTAAGTTACATGTAACATAAGTGTAACTTACATGTAATATAAATTCAAGTTACATGTAATATGAATGTAAGTTACTTGAGACATTCAAGTAAGTTACATTTATATTACAAGTAACTTAATTTGATTTTTCTGAGCGAGGCCGTTGAGACGTCTCCTCGGCTGAACGCATTGGGTAACCCCAAACAATCACCTTGAGTGATTCGCTACTCTTTAGGGGCTATTCGTTTCCCATAACGCTAACGCGCGTGAAGCGCAGGCGTGGGTTGGAGTATGAATGCATTTGAACCGCACCACGCGCTTGCATATACTATGAATACTCCAGCTGCGACGGTACAGCTTAGTTGATTAAGTGGGTCTAAACTTTGCCATGATGGCAAAATCAGTACACGCGTTCAACTTCGTGGTAGCAGAGGATAGTAGTGGAGTTGATAATTATGAAACGGAATGAAATTAAGGATTGACTAATAATGAAATTTCAAAAAAGTCGCTACAGCCGTCGCCGCCATGGCGGAGCGGGCGCCCGCGCGTGATGCGAGGTCCGGACGTCAGACCATTCATGCTGCGACGCCACGCCCCGCAAGTCTCTCGGTGCTGGGGAATATAAAGATAATCATACTTCTAAAGGCCAGCGCGGCTAAGGGCGTTGGAGTATGAATAGCCTGATGTCAGGCCTGTGCCTCACTTCCGCTCAGCCATGGCGATAACGCCCATTCCGGATACCGGTTTTCATATCGCTTTGTCATCACTCATGCATCAACTTGATTAAAGGCAGCATACACGCTCGTAAACGTGTTTGAGATTACTACGGATATAGAAAAGTATCTCTCGGAGCACAACGCCTACGCATTTTGAAGCGACAAAAACTACCCACAAGATCGTTAAAGGAGTAGCAAGTGTGGCCCCGCCCGTATTTTCACGCCCCCTGTATTTGTCCTTTTCCTGCAACGCAAGGTTGCCGGTCATCTTCATCGTCGGTACTGTTGGTGGATTGTCTAACAAGTGAACCACACACGTCACTGACGGCGAAAATGACACAGCAATCCTGCGTTGAAGGAAAATGTCAAATACAGGAGGCGTGAAAATACGGGTGGGGTCAAATTTGCTACTCCTGTAACGGCATTGTGAGTCGTTTTTGACGCTTCAAAATGCATAGGCGTTGTCTTCTGAGCCATACCATTCTATTTCCGCTGTAATCTCAAATACGTTTTCGAGCGTGTATGCTGCCTTTAAGAGTCATCATACCATGGTGCAGAACTCACCTCTAAACCCTCTACGCGCGGCACGCGTAGAAAGTATTAAAACTACAAGGCCGCGTTACAGAGTAGGAATAGCCCCGAGCTGTGCAGCCACCACATTTCGCTTGCCTCAAAGAAACCTTTTCAATTCTTTCTAGGTGACCCTAGCGTTGAAGTATAAAATAGGCAAATCTGTTGCCTATAACTGTACAGTGCAAAATCACAAAACTTTGTGCTAAGCAACTAGACTCAGGATCATTTTGAGCAAAGCCCATTCCGTTAAAAATTTTGACCCTGAATACGAATGATATGACACCGCGTAAAACCGTGCGAACTCAAACAGTTTCTTGCCTGCCTGATCGGGCCGAGCATCGTCCAAAGTGCGATTTCAAACATGAACACAGCTTTATGATTACGAACATGGATGCAACACGTTCAAATTCGACCGCTCACTCTCATTTTGCAATAAGATACATATCTATCTCCGATTGATATCAACAGATTCTGGTTGATAATACTATATCTTATCTAAAATCGCGTTTGGTGAATTGCAGTTAAGCTTAACCGCGGCCAAACTAGGTGGTTAAGCTCCGGTTTCGCTGACCGCGGTAACTCACTAACCGCGGTAATATTGATGAATCCGGCCTCTGGTGGTTTATATTAAGGTGCCATAGCTGGCTGGCACGGCCGAACTTTGCTTTGTTGGCTATGTATGCCGATCTGTTCTAAAGAGTTTTGATGATCACGTTAGGCCCCGGTCATAGTTGGATGAGCCGACGTCTCCAGCCCGGTCGATACACACAGAATGCATTGGAAATGGGATGCAAAAATCACTCGGTGTATCCCCCCTCACCCCCCAACACCCACCCGGTCGATTCGTATGAACAACATGGTGAGGTGAAGCTGAGAAAATCACTCGGTGTATCCCCCCGCATCCCCCCCGGTCGATACGTATGTTTAAAATGATGGAGTGAGGTTGAGAAAATCACTCGATGTATCCGACGCGGTCGATATCCATGCAATACGTGGATGAGAAAATCACCGGGTGGGCGGGTCGATGATAAAACATTGCGTATCACTGGAAAGCTAACCTTACTGCTACCTCCGTTACTTCACCATACTCTCCTTCACTATTTCTCTGAACAGGTGCAATCCTGTTGGCCACGTAATCATCGTCATATCTAGTTGGATACATCGAGTGATTTTCTCAACCTCACTCCATCATTTTAAACATACGTATCGACCGGGTGGGTGTTGGGGGGTGTTGGGGGGTGCGGGGGCGGGGGGAACAGATGCAAATAGCCCCAGCTCTGACCGGGGCCTTATAAATCCAACCTTCCCATCAGTCTCCGATATAGAGATTTTTTACTTCGGGTGAAAAACTATCGTGCTTGGCTTTCGCGTATTTTCAGTGCTTATTTTTACCTTGATGTTGGAATGCCCTAATTTCGTTACGCTTCATTTTTAACCACTGATTCTTTTCAAATTTGACTGTTGGCGGGCCCTGCGGGCGTATCAAATAAATAAATAAAAATAAATAAAAGTATTTTTTAGTATGGCTATGTTTTCGTGGTTGCAGTCTGAAATTTCGACACATACAAATTTTCGATGTTAGACTAGAAGACTCTGCCGAAAATGCGAACTGTCTACCATCGGGCATTCAAAAAATTGCGCCGAATAACAGAAGTACACCCTCTATTAGAAGTACACCTCTAATAGAAATTCTGTAAAAAAGGGGTCTCCCAAGCAGAAGTGGTTTGGTTAGCGTTACAAATGCTTCAACAAAAAGGGAACAATAGGAAAGCGGAATGAGGAGAGTCTACAAAAAATGAACAATATCCTCCAAGAACTCTTTTCTTTTTCGAAACTTCCAAACAGTGGAAACAAACCGTTGTGGTTCTCTATGAGGAAGCGCTTTTGGCTCCATAAAGGACTTTGATTATGTGAGTGCCGATAAAATATGTATATATGCATGTGAACCTAATAGCTATCATTAAAAGGGGAGATGATGTTAAATTGTTTTAGGAACCAGTCAATTCTTCCTCGTAAAATACCACAACGGTTTGTTTCCGCTGTTTGGAGGTTTCGAAAAAGAAAAGAGTTCTTGGAGGATATTGTTCATTTTTCGTAGACTCTCCTCATTCCGCTTTCCTATTGTTCCTTTTGTTGAAGCATTTGTAACGCTAACCAAACCACTTCTGCTTGGGAGACCCTTTTCTACAGAATTGTTCACTTTTTCTTGATATTACGCAGTAATATCCCATGGAAGAATTTCGAGCGAAGACCTCTTCATCTCCCCACTAGATCAGTCCTCTTTCTGTGGTCACAAGAATCAATGACCCAAACTGTTGTAAAACTATCTCAGAAAAATCACTCGGTGTGGCTGACAAGACCGATGTTCACATGATACTAGCTAAGAAATGAATGATATCCATGATATCGTTCCACATAATTCATTCATATTGATCGCGTCAGCCACATCTGGCTACACCGGGTGTTATTTGCACCTTCCATGTTTTTCATACGTATCGAACGGGTCGGCCACGGTGATTTTCTCAACCAACTCTGACAGGGACCTTAGGCCCCGGTTATAGTTGGTCGCCCAGACGTAGCCAGCCCGGTCGATAATCATGAAAGCCTGCTGGCCTACAGCCGGATGCAGAATCTGCCTGCAGTTCTTCGCTTTCAAATGAAACTAACTTAAAACCGGGACAGTCAGAAACTACCTTCCATTCCATCTGGACACTTTCCCATCAGTGGAACAAAGCAGTTTTACAGACTCATTATTTCGTTTCCGTTGCCCCATTCCTTCGCAGAACAGCCGCTTCGATTCCATGAATCTGATATGAAAAAGCTCTGCTGAGCTGCGAATGGAGATAGTTCTAACAATTTGTTTTGAATTTGGATGCTAATAAGCAAGTACCATTTATTGCAGAAAAAAATCAGTAGGCTGGTGAAGAAGGAAGAGGGAGCACTCAAAATGGGGTTGTGTGAATGACCTTACGAAACTGAAAAGCAGCCTGGCAACATGACCTGACATGACTCACATAACATCTCAAACTTTCTGCTTGCTATGCTTGTCATCCTTACACTTTTACAAAAGTTTTGCAAGGTGTTCTCTCCTGCGCAAATTCCGGGGCATAATTTCTCGGATGGCTAGCATCGAGTCTGGGCTCCTGCTCACTCTACGGGGTGGTCTTCACAACTTTTCGGATGAGCAGCAACGGGTCCCGAACACCTGCCCACTATCCGGGTTTCCACGACGTCCCGATGACTTCATCAGAAGCTCGAAGCACTTTTCACGACGTCCCGATGACGTCATCAGAAGCCCGAAGCACTTTTGGGACTATCCTAGACGGGGGGGGGGGTCACCCACGATTTTCCCATGAAAATGAATGGAAAACCTGATAAAAGATGTTTGATGCTGCTATCAATCATTGTTGTTGATGAAGTTCTGTAGAAATACTTCGATTGATAGCGTTATAGATCGGTGGTTCATTCCATTTCTGACTTGAATCTTGAGTGCCCCCCCCCCGTCTGGGGTAGGCCCGCACTTCTCACGATGTCCCGATGACGTCATCAGAAGCCCGAAGCACTCTTGGGACTATCCTAGACGGGGGGGGGGCACCCACGACTTTCTCATGAAAATGAATGGAAACCTTGATAAAAGATGTTTGATGCTGCTATCAATCATTGTTGTTGATGAAGTTCTGTAGAAATACTTCGATTGATAGCGTTATAGATCGGTGGTTCATTCCATTTCTGACTTGAATCTTGAGTGCCCCCCCCGTCTGGGGTAGGCCCGCACTTCTCACGATGTCCCGATGACGTCATCAGAAGCCCGAAGCACTCTTGGGACTATCCTAGACGGGGGGGCACCCACGACTTTCTCATGAAAATGAATGGAAACCTTGATAAAAGGTGCTTGATGCTGCTATCAGTCATTGTTGTTGATGAAGTTGTGTAGAAATACTTTGATTGATAGCGTTATAGATCGGTGGTTCATTCCATTTCTGACTTGAATCTTGAGTGCCCCCCCGTCTAGGATAGTCCCGCACTTCTCACGATGTCCCGATGACGTCATCAGAAGCCCGAAGCACTCTTGGGACTATCCTAGACGGGGGGGGGGCACCCACGACTTTCTCATGAAAATGAATGGAAACCTTGATAAAAGGTGCTTGATGCTGCTATCAGTCATTGTTGTTGATGAAGTTGTGTAGAAATACTTTGATTGATAGCGTTATAGATCGGTGGTTCATTCCATTTCTGACTTGAATCTTGAGTGCCCCCCCCGTCTGGGGTAGGCCCGCACTTTTCACGACGTCCCAATGACGTCATCAGAAACTCGAGGCACTTTTTACGACGTCCCGATGACGTCATCAGAAGCCCGAAGCACTTTTCACGACGTCCCGATGACGTCATCAGAAGCCCGAAGCACTTTCACGACGTCCCGATGACGTCATAAGAAGCCCGAAGCACTTTTCACGACGTCCCGATGACGTCATCAGAAGCCCGAAGCACTTTCACGACGTCCCGATGACGTCATCAGAAGCCCGAAGCACTTTTCACGGCGTCCCGATGACGTCATCAGAAGCCCGAAGCACTTTCACGACGTCCCGATGACGTCATCAGAAGCCCGAAGCACTTTTCACGACGTCCCGATGACGTCATCAGAAGCCCGAAGCACTCTCACGACGTCCCCATGACCTCATCAGAAGCCCGAAGCACTCTCACGACGTCCCGATGACGTCATCAGAAGCCCGAAGCACTTTTCACGACGTCCCGATGACGTCATCAGAAGCCCGAAGCACTTTCACGACGTCCCGATGACGTCATCAGAAGCCCGAAGCACTTTTCACGGCGTCCCGATGACGTCATTAGAAGCCCGAAGCACTTTCACGACGTCCCGATGACGTCATCAGAAGCCCGAAGCACTTTTCACGACGTCCCGATGACGTCATCAGAAGCCCGAAGCACTCTCACGACGTCCCGATGACGTCATCAGAAGCCCGAAGCACTTTTCACGACGTCATCATGACGTCATCAGAAGCCCGAAGCACTTTCACGACGTCCCGATGACGTCATCAGAAGCCCGAAGCACTTTCACGACGTCCCGATGACGTCATCAGAAGCCCGAAGCACTCTCACGACGTCCCGATGACGTCATCAGAAGCCCGAAGCACTTTTCACGACGTCCCGATGACGTCATCAGAAGCCCGAAGCACTTTCACGACGTCCCGATGACGTCATCAGAAGCCCGAAGCACTTTCACGACGTCCCGATGACGTCATCAGAAGCCCGAAGCACTTTTCACGACGTCCCGATGACGCCATCAGAAGCCCGAAGCACTCTCACGACGTCCCGATGACGTCATCAGAAGCCCGAAGCACTTTTCACGACGTCCCGATGACGTCATCAGAAGCCCGAAGCACTTTCACGACGTCCCGATGACGTCATCAGAAGCCCGAAGCACTTTCACGACGTCCCGATGACGTCATCAGAAGCCCGAAGCACTTTTCACGACGTCCCCATGACCTCATCAGAAGCCCGAAGCACTCTCACGACGTCCCGATGACGTCATCAGAAGCCCGAAGCACTTTTCACGACGTCCCGATGACGTCATCAGAAGCCCGAAGCACTTTCACGACGTCCCGATGACGTCATCAGGAGCCCGAAGCACTCACGACGTCCCGATGACGTCATCAGAAGCCCGAAGCACTTTTCACGACGTCACGATGACGTCATCAGAAGCCCGAAGCACTTTCACGACGTCCCGATGACGTCATCAGAAGCCCGAAGCACTTTCACGACGTCCCGATGACGTCATCAGAAGCCCGGAAGCACTTTTCCCCACGTCCCGATGACGCCATCAGAAGCCCGAAGCACTTTCACGACGTCCCGATGACGTCATCAGAAGCCCGAAGCACTTTCACGACGTCCCGATGACGTCATCAGAAGCCCGAAGCACTTTTCACGACGTCCCGATGACGTCATCAGAAGCCCGAAGCACTTTCACGACGTCCCGATGACGTCATCAGAAGCCCGAAGCACTTTTCACGACGTCCCGATGACGTCATCAGAAGCCCGAAGCACTTTCACGACGTCCCGATGACGTCATCAGAAGCCCGAAGCACTTTCACGACGTCCCGATGACGTCATCAGAAGCCCGAAGCACTTTTCACGACGTCCCGATGACGTCATCAGAAGCCCGAAGCACTTTCACGACGTCCCGATGACGTCATCAGAAGCCCGAAGCACTTTTCACGACGTCCCGATGACGTCATCAGAAGCCCGAAGCACTTTCACGACGTCCCGATGACGTCATCAGAAGCCCGAAGCACTTTCACGACGTCCCGATGACGTCATCAGAAGCCCGAAGCACTTTCACGACGTCCCGATGACGCCATCAGAAGCCCGAAGCACTTTTCACGACGTCCCGATGACGTCATCAGAAGCCCGAAGCACTTTCACGACGTCCCGATGACGTCATCAGGAGCCCGAAGCACTCTCACAACGTCCCGATGACGTCATCAGAAGCCCGAAGCACTTTCACGACGTCCCGATGACGCCATCAGAAGCCCGAAGCACTTTTCACGACGTCCCGATGACGTCATCAGAAGCCCGAAGCACTTTTCACGACGTCCCGATGACGTCATCAGAAGCCCGAAGCACTTTCACGACGTCCCGATGACGTCATCAGAAGCCCGGAAGCACTTTCACGACGTCCCGATGACGTCATCAGAAGCCCGAAGCACTTTCACGACGTCCCGATGACGTCATCAGAAGCCCGAAGCACTTTTCACGACGTCCCGATGACGTCATCAGAAGCCCGAAGCACTCTCACGACGTCCCGATGACGTCATCAGAAGCCCGAAGCACTTTCACGACGTCCCGATGACGTCATCAGAAGCCCGAAGCACTTTCACGACGTCCCGATGACGTCATCAGAAGCCCGAAGCACTTTTCACGACGTCCCGATGACGTCATCAGAAGCCCGAAGCACTTTCACGACGTCCCGATGACGTCGTCAGATGCCCGAAGCACTTTCACGACGTCCCGATGACGTCATCAGAAGCCCGAAGCACTTTCACGACGTCCCGATGACGTCATCAGAAGCCCGAAGCACTTTCACGACGTCCCGATGACGTCATCAGAAGCCCGAAGCACTTTCACGACGTCCCGATGACGTCATCAGAAGCCCGAAGCACTTTTCACGACGTCCCGATGACGTCATCAGAAGCCCGAAGCACTTTTCACGACGTCCCGATGACGTCATCAGAAGCCCGAAGCACTCTCACGACGTCCCGATGACGTCATCAGAAGCCCGAAGCACTTTTCACGACGTCCCGATGACGTCATCAGAAGCCCGAAGCACTTTCACGACGTCCCGATGACGTCATCAGAAGCCCGAAGCACTTTTCACGACGTCCCGATGACGTCATCAGAAGCCCGAAGCACTTTCACGACGTCCCGATGACGTCATCAGAAGCCCGAAGCACTTTTCACGACGTCCCGATGACGTCATCAGAAGCCCGAAGCACTCTCACGACGTCCCGATGACGTCATCAGAAGCCCGAAGCACTTTTCACGACGTCCCGATGACGTCATCAGAAGCCCGAAGCACTTTTCACGACGTCCCGATGACGTCATCAGAAGCCCGAAGCACTTTCACGACGTCCCGATGACGTCATCAGAAGCCCGAAGCACTTTCACGACGTCCCGATGACGTCATCAGAAGCCCGAAGCACTTTTCACGACGTCCCGATGACGTCATCAGAAGCCCGAAGCACTCTCACGACGTCCCGATGACGTCATCAGAAGCCCGAAGCACTTTTCACGACGTCCCGATGACGTCATCAGAAGCCCGAAGCACTTTCACGACGTCCCGATGACGTCATCAGAAGCCCGAAGCACTTTTCACGACGTCCCCATGACCTCATCAGAAGCCCGAAGCACTCTCACGACGTCCCGATGACGTCATCAGAAACTCGAGGCACTTTTCACGGCGTCCCGATGACGTCATCAGAAGCCCGAAGCACTTTTCACGACGTCCCGATGACGTCATCAGAATCCCCCCTCACCTACAAATCGGTTAATTACCAGCCTACGTACCTCCTACCAACTTACCTGTCTGCCAAGTTGATTGCCTGAGACCATTGGCAGTGGATATTAGCAGTGAGGACTGAAAAGCGTGACGGCCTACGGCCCACGGCCTACGGCCCACGGCCTACGGCCTACGGCGCACACCATGAAATTTTCTTAAGCTTTCGGGCTCACAACTTTGTTATTTGTGAAGCGATTTTGCTGAAATTCGGATAGCAGGTGTCTTCTGGACCCCTTCGCTTATATCCAGAAGGAAATCTTCAGAAATTTTGTTTCAAATATTCTATAAACTATTTTATAAAATTCTAAGTGATCACAAGGCCTAGGCAAAACCAAACCTCTCCAGCCGCTTCGCGGCTGGAGCGATACATCAAAAAGAGAGGGCTGAGAATTAGAAGTACAGCCTCTGTTAGAAGTACACCTCTAATAGAAGTACATCAAAAAGAGAGGGCTGAGAATTAGAAGTACAGCCTCTATTTGAAGCACACCTCTAATTGAAGTACACATAAAATAGAGGCCTGAGTATTAGAAGTGCATGTACTTCAAAAAGAGAAAATACGGGCGGTAGTTTACCGCAATGTTAAAAGGACCTGGAGCGATTGCGGACTCGTCCTAACATATCGTCAATCACTGGTTGAAAGGTAACCGCGCCGCTGCTATGATAGCTTTATCATAAAAATCAAGCGGTTGCTTTAGAGAAAACACAATGGTAGAAAAGGAGGAACCACCGCTCCTCTTCCAAAATAGCGGAATTAGAATTCAAACGCGACTACCTGGAGATAAGATACGAACTATACGGTAGTCTGTTTGTGGTATCACTCATTTTTCCGAAGCAGCTGTGATAAATTGGTGTGTTTTCACCGATACGACATCTACATCTGTGGAAGCAACGAAAATAGGTGAAAATGTGAGAGTGGAAAGAGAAGCTCACCGACCAACCTCAGTTATTTCGAAAACAGTGATAACACTATCGGACTACAGTATGTTAGGAGGAATCCGCAACCGCACTAGGTCCTTTTAACATTGCGGTAAACACTACATATAAGTATACTCAGCACTGGGAGAGGAGATCTACGGGAGAAATTGACGCCATTGAGGAACTAGCCTTCATTTCCCCGCTACTCGCACTTCTATTATCACAATCGTAGGTGCGAAGCGGTTGTTTTTCGGAAATTTCTACTACGAAAATGAAGAAATCATTCTCAAAACCACACCGCTTCTATGATAGTGATACAGAAAAGTGCGAGTAGCAGGGAAAAGGAGGTTACAATACCCGCGGTAAGTTCTGTAAAAACGGGGAGCATCTGGCAAACTTGGCAAAAAAGCGTCCGATGCATGTAACTTTGTTGAGTGAAGACTTTTTTGAATTCTGAAAACGCTATCATATCCACAGATCAAATTGCTACCTAATTATGTCACTTGTGTGCCGAAGTTCCCCAAGAGCACTTTGTTTTTGAAGGAAATAGTTTTTGCAATCGTTTTTCAAAAAACTTTGCGCGCGGCGAAACTTTGAGCAGTATTTGTACAAGGAATGGAAGAGCAATCTGTAGCTTTCTTCACAAATTAGGTACAGGTGGGGGAATCTCAAGGTTGGTTTAGGTTGAATTTTTGAAATCCTTCATGTATGAGTCCGGGGACTTCGCAACAAAACTCTGGCTTTTCAGGTAGTTCTCAAGCGTGTTTAACTGAGGGTTTCGAAAATTCAACCTAAACAAACCTTGAGATACTCTCACCTGCACTTAATTTTCGAAGAAAACATACCGATTGCTCTTCCATAACTTGTACAAATACTGCTCAAAAATTCGCCGCATTCGCCGCGCGCGACGTTTTTGAAAAAGGATTGCAAAAACTATTTCCTTCAAAAACAAAGTGCTCTTAGGGAACTTCGGCACACAAGTCACATAATTAGGTAGCAATTTGATCTGTGAAAATGATAGCGTTTTCAGAATTCAAAAAAGTCTTCATTCAACAAAGTTACATGCATCGGACACTTTTTTGCCAAGTTTGCCAGATGCTTCCCGTTTTTACAAAACTTAGCGCGGGTATTGTACAGGAGGTAAGCTCTGGTACATCCGTAGTGACCTGTCGATTTTGATTATCACCAGCAGCGGAACGGTGAGCCTCGGTGAGGTATAACTAGTGATAAGGAGGTTCCGACGAAAAAGCCAAAGCTCCGCGCTGTGATAATGGAAAACAGGAGTTCACTTGAACTGAAACAGAGTCTGTATTGTACTACAGATGAACGAATGAAGATGATGAGGCGAACTACTAGAGTAATCGCCGCTCCGCAGCCGCGATGCGAACCGTTATAGCGCCATTTCAAATGTACTGAACGCAATAAGCACCTACAAACCACATATATGACGCCAGACATTCGTCAGGATCAGTGACATATTTAGACAAAAGTATTAACAATGTTGTCGGTATAAAAGGCTTCTCATCTCACAGTGTGCCTCAGTCGGCTCTTCGGAGTCGGACCTGGAAGGCGGCTTCAAGTCACTCACCAGAAGATCCACCGGATACCGGAGGATAACATAACTTTTGTCGCCGAGAGGAGGGGGCTCCCTACGGCTCGGGGGGGGGGGTGGGGGTACCCAACTGTGGGGCCACCTCACCACGGTCCACGGTGGGGTGCACCCACTGCGGACCGTGGCAATGGAGTGAACCTCCCCCCCTCTGTGGACCTCAAATGGGATTACTCTAGTGGGATGTCCCCGGGGTCCCCTGGGCGAACCCGAAAACCGTGTATCCCTGTAAAAACACGTTAGGTTACCGCCTCCACTGGGATTTGAAATTCCCTCCAAAATCGAGTTCTGTTCAACTGTTCAACTACAGTGCTAGTATAGACTCTGTTTCATTCCAAGTGAACTCATGTTTTCGGTTATCACAGCGCGGAGCGGTGGCTTTTTCGTCGATACCTCCTTATCACTAGTTATATTTCACCGAGGCCCACCGCTTCGCTGTTGGTGATAATCGAAATCAACAGGTCACTACGGCTGTACCAGAGCTTACCTGTAAAAACATGTTAGGTTCCCGTCATCTACAGGAGAATTCCGTTCATCTACAGCTGATAAGACTAGATCCTCCGGATAAGTGCAGTAGATGACCTCTCCCAGTGCTGGAGTAGGCGTAGCAAGGTTAGAAAGTTGTGTCACCATACTTAAAAAGCACCCAGTAGGATACAGAAGAGATGGCTCCTATTACAAACCGCCAGGGTGAGGTAGGAGAAATCTCATCAGGGTTTTTCAACTACTCAAAAGGAACAACAAGGATAGCTACGACGAACTTCTTGACCAATCCAACGTTGTTCACCTGATTTCCGACTCTTTCGTGGGATTCACAGCGAAACAAGACAGAAAACGCTTCATTGTTTGTTTTCTAACAGCACATCAAATTCAATTCATAAAATTTTCTAAACGATCTGCATCGACACATGAAAGAGGACCACATAAAGAAATATTCAAGGCCTACACAGATTGGAATCACCGATACTCTTTGATAGGAAAGAACTATGATAAAGACTTTTCGTAAAAGTGCAAATAGACCGAACACAAGAGAAAAACCAACTCCTAAACTATGTCACCGTGAATTGCTCACACTAACACGTAATCACAGTGGAATCTGTCCCGGAGCTGAGCACGCATTTGGCAGCTCTCTCAAGGGATGGGGTCACTACAAAATTCTCACAACAGTTATAGCATCAGGAAACGAAAAATAAATAAATTGGCCATTCTGAGCTGAGACTGGCAGATACCAGATTTCCAGTCGGACCAATATCAGAACGTTCTCGGATTTCTCGCTAAAATACTAGCAGCAGTGAGCGAAAAACGTAAAGGGGGATGCGAAATTAGAGAAGCCCCACCAAATAGCGTGCTCAGCCCTGAGCCCTGCTATAGATTCAATAAATCAGACTATAATTCCATCTAGACGACAAGAAAGAAGGACAATTGCACAGGCGAACGACTCTGAAATTGTACAGAACCCACAGAGCAACGAAGAACGAGATCACAATGTTGGAAATCGGTAAATGAGGAAAGATATGGAGAGAATCACAACTCGTGGTCGTCAGAGTCATCGATGGCTTCACTGGAATCATCGATCGCATCTGCGTTATCACAATTTGTATCACTAATCCGAGCAACACACAGTCGTTGATGCTTCTTCAAGTAGATCAGCCGACGGAACTTGCTGCCGCACTCACAGCTGCAAATAGATCTCGTTTCAACAGCATTTGAAAAATTCCAATCAGGGCACCGTCCCAATGATAACGAAATCATATATAGTGCCTTTAATTGGGAGCGCACAGGTTCCCCTTTTCACCCGCACTCGCAACTACTGTAACGCACCACGGCGGCGCGGTCTGTGGCGGCCCTCTCTCCACATGACCACTATACCTTGACCGAATCGAATGATTTCAAGAATCATTCGATTGAAAAGCCGACTTCGAATCACTCGAAAAGTCGAATATTCAAAAAAGGCTAAATTCCGATTGATTCGGAAAATCGAATATTCGAAAAGTGCCGATGTCCGAATTATTCGAAAAGTCGAATATAAGAAAAAATATATATCTGAAAATGTAAAAGTATAATGCCCACCGTGCAATCGTCCGTATGACCGGCGATCATGCTTAAAGGCCCAGTCCAAGCTCGTGGGTAAAATTTGATATTATGGCCCGGACGCTGTGTGTAACAACCCTGCCAAACGCGAAATCTCAACTCTTCAGAATAAGAGAGAAAAATTGATCACCCACTCTCTCCGTCCCCCCAAATCGGGGGTGGTGGCCATCGTGTATCAACACCCGCGAGGAGGCGGGAGAAACGGGGGAGGAGCGAGGTTCCTGATTAGACGCAATACGGGCTAGCCCCGTGTTGCGTCCAATCAGAAACCTCGCTCCTCCCCCGTTTCTCCCGCCTCCTCAGGGGTGTTGATACACGATGGCCACCACCCCCAAATCGGCACCCATTGGCTCCGCCCACTTCAAGTCTTCCAGTCTGAATAGCTAAGATGAGCGCCATAGATTTTGATCCAAATCTACGTTCTTCCATTAGTTATTGGTCTAGCTCCACATTGTGATCTGCTCCGGCGCGATGGCTGCGAACGACCTGGAAAATCAGGCCCGAGACAACTCGTCCACGAATTTCTCACCGTCCGAATCCCCGATTTTTGAGTGGTCATAACTCCGTTCGTAGAGGGTTCTGAGCGATTCCGGAGACACTATTGTGATCAGCCCGAAATTCTCTCCGAAATAAGCAAGAAAACCAGAAAACGATTTTGAGGTTGGACTGTGGCGGTGGGTTTTTCTGAGAAAAAAATCGAATTCTTCAATTGTTCCGAAGGTAACTCAAGAATCATCGTATTGGGTAGAGGTTACCGGGGTGAACAGCCTTTCACATCCCTTCGCAATACCGAAAAGTTTACAAGACGTCTTTTTTTTTCTAAACATTTTTTAGAACATCTATCTTCTGTTCCAAATCGATACTTGAGCTAGCATCGAAATAACTGAAAGCGGCGAAAAAAAATCAAAAAAAAACCTTCGTATCTGATCCGATGCATGACCACCGTCCAATTGTCCGTATGACCGGCATGATCGCCGGACATACAGACAATTGGACGGTGGTCATGCAAAAGTTGATGGCTGGCACATGGGGTTGGAGAGAACGGATGAGAGAGGCCGTCGCAAACCGCGCCGCCGTGGTGCATTACGGTAGCAGCGAGTGCGGGTGAAAAGGGGGACCTGGCTTTCCCAAGTAAAGACACTACAGCTCAATCTAGGTAAGGTTTTGAGCCCAGAAGAGAGACCAGAGTATGCCTGCTTAATAAGAGGACTATGACTGAGGGTTGTCCACTGGAAGGACCATAGTCGTCGCCTATGATTTAGTTGGATGAATCGACGTCAATAGCATTAGAGTTCGCGTCTCGCGCTACTGTGCAGTATACTGTCCTTATCGTAATAAAATTCCTGTCTGTAGCTTCAAGGTGGTGCTAGAAGTACAAAAATATAGGAGTAGTCCTGTCTTTTGCAGTTCGAATTCCTCTTTCAGACCACTTCGCTTGCATGGATTAGCCTGATGTTTCGAGCCGCAGAAGACGTGTCAACTCCTCTATTTTTAATACTACGACCGCAACCCGGCAGTTGCAGACAACCGCTGTTGCAGTACGCAGCTCGAAGATAATCGTGCTGGGACAAAGATTAGTCAAGCCGGGGCCACGTGGTCCTGGCTTGGTTACCTTCGAGCTGCGTGCTGCAACAGCGGTTGGCTGCAACTGCGGGCCAGAGTTTCGTTCCCATGAGAACAATGCATGCTCCTTGAATTTTTTCTAGAGCGAGTCGTTTTTTCGAGTTTTCTAACATTCGAGTTTCGAATATTCTTCACTTCCGCACTGCCGTTCAGTCCGCAAAGTGCGCTTGATTGCGAAATCGTGCTGCGGCGCGGTTGCGAGTATCCTCAGACAGAGATGTGAGATTACCCGGGGGGTGGGATCACCCGGGCACCAAAGGCCAAAAGCGCCCGGGTGACCCCACATCCTTGTCTGAGGATGTTCGCAACCGCCCCGCAGCAAGATTTCGCAATCAGGGTGCACTTTGCGCACTGAAGGGCAGTGCGGAGGTGAACTGTATGTTCAAAATTCCGTTTCCGTAATTTTTTTATTTTCTGATATGTTCGGAATTTGTGTTTTTCGACTTCTAGAATTTCAAATATGTTTGAATTTTAATTTTTCCGAATATCCGACTTTTGACTGAGTTGAAAACGAAGACACCGAAAAGTCCATCGCGAGGTGATCGCTCTGAATGATAATCATTCTAAAGCATGCAATGGGCGGTCTTCAAAAAATTCATCTACCCAATACGGCGGACATTTTTCCTCCAACCATGATACAATTCTCACTTTATAGACGGGCAGATCTCCCATTCTATGAAGGAAACTCTATAACCGTTTCTAGCGCGAATCTTGCTTTTGAATGTGGCAGTGTACCCGATGATGGGGTGATGAAGGGCAACCCTCTTTTCCGGATTTTCGCTCATGGATTTGGGACCCAAGACTTTTATACATGTTAGTTCTGTCGTAAGTAGGTGCAGAACGCGCATTGATTTCCCCAAAAAAAGATGGTACCTCAGAGTAGGGGAAATTCCGCGATGGATGCGGAATTTTTCGCACCAATTTCCGAAACACAAAATTGTTTCTGAACGGGATGGGCATACCTAAATCATCCGAAATAAAAAAAAAGCAGATGAACTTATATAATCTCAAGTTAGGTACAATGTTAGCCTTATAATGTTCTGAGAATTTTTCACCTAGAAAAGCGAGACTAAGTTAGCTCCGTGAAGTTTTCAGATTACTAAAGAGATTTTCGCGAGTGATTGAAGGAAAACACTTACTGAAATGCAGTTTCCGAGGTGTGCGTTAGCGTGTGCATTTTCAGGTCGTTACGTCGAACAAATGCTTTCCCACACGTTTCGCATACGTATGGGCGCACGTTTGTGTGCACGGAACGTATGTGAGCTGTCAGCGCCTGAACAATTAATCTAAGGATTTAGACAAAGTTAGGTCTGCTATAGAGCTCTGAGTCTTACAATTAGAGGCATCGTACGCGAAAAAAAAACTGTGTCTTATTTCTTCATGTATTTGCACAGGCGATTCCATGAGATACAAGATAACAGTGAGAAGGGCTCACAGAACCCTCAACTTTCGAAAAAAAACCGTTTCGAAACGTCTCGCATCATTCACTTCTTAACCCTTTCTTCGATTTCGGTGTATCAGGTGAAATACGTCGGAAGTATTTTTCTCAAATATCGAAAGTGTCTTTTCGCTTTAAACTTATTAGGTGGGTGAATTTCTCTTGCCTTTCTTTTCCTGTAACCCATTTAAAACAAGAAGTGCTCACTGGGCAAGTTTGGATGTTGGGATTTCCCGAGATAAAAATTCTAAATACCGGATCGTCTGCGCCTGTGTTGGCGCTTCTGTTCCTTGTGCTAGATGACTGGTTAAAACTGGTGGCGGATCCTTATTATAAACTACTCCAACTTCAGAACCACACGTTTTTGACGCGCAAAACTTCACCGGTGTGGCCTACCAGGCTCATTCATGACATTGAGCTTGAAAAATGGAAAGTGATTTTCATCGCGAACGATGCCTTTACGTGGAAGTTTCAGTTTTTTTTCACTGAACTACTCATGATAAACCGTGCATTGTACTCAACCAACATCAGTCAAGATATAGAAAGAGAGATCGCGTGCTTTCAACTATGAGCTAGGAACTAATTGTTCCTTTTTTGTCATGAAAGTCAAAGGTTTCTAGACGGCAGTGTACACGACTCTTCGCAGTTTATGGACCGTCAAGAACCTACCGCTTTACCATAAGAACTGCGTCATAAGAAGAAACCGCGAAATAATCCCAAAAACCACCTCTTTATACTAATACAGGATCACTTCTGTTGAGATTCTGACAGTGGAAGGAATGCAAGTGTTGAGAAATGTGGTCGGCGAATGGTGATTTCGTGATCCACCTATTTCAATATCACCCATCAGTGCAGAACTTGTTAACGTCGATGGGTGGTCCGAGTGCGAGCATAGACCGGAGGTTTCAACTTTCTGGCCATACATAGAGCTTTTTCAAGCTCATATTGGCTGGCTTTTTCGATATGATTGTTGCAATGAACTCCCGACATTTCTACATCCGGCGAGAACTCTATAAGTGCATTTATCGTAAGCACTGCCTTCACGTGTTTTATGTGAATGGATTTCCAGGTGTGATAAGTGAGTCGAATCCAGAATCAACAATAATCCTACTTTGCTGCACTTGTATCCCGGATGGCCACATCCCTCGTATGGGCACATGTGAAGATGATTCTGATGCACCATTTGTACATGACGCCTCAGTCCTGGAAACGGCCACTGCATCACATTCATACATTCAAATGCTATCAACATCATCGATCAATGCACTCACCTCCTCGTCGTCCAAACTTCTGACCACATTCCTCGCAGACGAAGTTCCGCTCTTTTCTAGAATGACATTAACATCCATTTGAGAAAGAGGCTCGTCAGTACATTAGAAAGATTAGCTCACAAGTGCTGGATGGATATGTGTTCTCGAAGCTGAAACGCGGACGCGAACCGTTTACCACATTCATCACAATCCGTAGGCGGCTGAAACGAGATGGAGATTAGAGAGGAAAAACTAAAACGCCTGTTCTCAATCTGCAACTTCAGAAACATGAAGCCAACTCCTTCGACTAAAGTGTGGCTCACTATGGAGAAGAAGATCATAATAGGGTGTTCGATGGGATATGCAATTTCTCACATACACATTTGTCAAAATTAACCACAGAATAAAAAATCATGTCCCGCAATTCATCTTCCACGGAGAGTCCCAAGCACAGGGCTAAGAAACACCGTGCGTGGGACTCTCCACGCTCGACGTTCACTCTCGAAGCGCGACGCGCGACGCGCGACGCCATCCCCTTCACCTTCCAGTCGCGTTCGTGCATGTAGGCCCAGAAACGTCTGACTCGACGACAGCTGAGCGCGCACGCAGACCGCATGGGTGGCCATTGACATCAAAACAGAATTCAGAAGTAGTCAATAATTCCTTGATCTCATTCTCCAACAAAGCCTGTGAATGAATTCAAATTCAACTCACCCTCGCAACGGGTTTTTTGTGAGCCTTCTTGAAGTGCACATCCGCTGCATGTGGAGATTTGAACATCTGGAACAGCAGAATTGGTAACGGTAGGAAAACTGCTCTCAAATCTTTCTTTCGAGAGGCTATGTCTTTACAGCTTTTTTCACTAATACTCAAATTCACACCTGATCACTCTCTTTGTCAGATTCGCCACTCCCCACCACATCGACGATGCACTCAATTTTACTCTTCGAGTCACCATCACCACCATCGGCGTCGTCCCCGCCTCCAAAGATAGTTCCACCCTCATTGAAAATCTCCTCATCGTCGCTCTTTTTGAACACACAGTCCACATTTCCCTGACTTCCCGCCACTTGTTGCTGTTTGCGTTTCTTCAGTAACGATATTTTCATCTCAAGATTTTGCCGTTTATGCGCGCGGACGCTGTCTTTCCGCCATGACGGCCACGACGGTGGGCTGTCGATCGGCTTGGAATCGTTCCTCGCCAAAGGGAGCAGCGGCATGGGAATATCCTTGCCGGCCGGATAGACATGCCCAAAGTGGGAGAGTATGGCGCCATTAGCTGCATGAGCCTCCAGCATCATTCGTTGCAGAATCAGAGAGAATACACCGCTATGAGCCGCCAGCTGTGGATCCATACAAACGAGTCCTAAACTGTGAGGAAGCATAGAAACCAGTCAACTTCTGAGACTGCGTGCACGGTAGGAGCAAGTAACATCTCAATGAAATCGACTGAACTGAAGTCATAAAAACAAATGCAGAGAAAATTGTTCTCCCAGAGGCTGCGAATCTCGTTAAACTAACAAAATACCACAACTGATTATGACAACATTGAAGTCCAGAAATACATGACAATGGTGAGAGGTCATTCCGCTCCGAAACTTTCAGAAAAAGGTCAAAACGAATCTCTTAGCGTAGGCTTTGTTACCCGCCGTCACGTAAGCTTCGGGTCTTTCTAACATACCAAAAAGAAAGAACGACGAAAAGCGACCACGAAGTGCGCGAAAGTCGCGTGGAACAGCCACTCGGATTAGCCCGCCCACATAATGGAAAAGTTGTCTAATCAAAGGAACAGTTACCGAAGTGTTGAATACTCTTCATATTGAGGAATCCTACCATCCAAGTACGCGCTTCAACACCTTATTTTTGAAGAATTTTTGGCAAAACATGAACAAAGGTTTACTTGCGCAAAAAACTGAGAACTAAGGTGCGGTTGTTATCGTGAACACTGCCTATAGAGAGGTGCTTAGACTACAATAGCCGAAATCCCGACTGTGGTAGTTTTTTTTACCAAGTTCTTGATGAGCTTTCTTAATAACTCTTCATTAACTTCTATAAAAATCGAAATTCCCATAACTCATGGCGCATGCGGCGCGCGCGTTGCTGCTGCCTCCGTCTCCCCTTCGCTCGCTCTCTCTCTCTCTCTCTCTCTCTCTCTCTCGCTGTATCTAACCTCCGCTACGCAGTCGCACGCGAAGAAACCACAGGAATTCAGATTTTTTACAGCGTATGTTTTGCTTTGATCACACGGAATTCGGCTGGTGACAAAAATCGAACAGATAATCCAAAATCTCAAAAAAGCTCAAATAGCAATAACGAAAGGCACTTCAAATTATGTGTTCGGAAAATGATAGCAAATGACAGATAATACCGAAAACAGCATACTCGCTTGTGGACATGGTGAAATAACAACGCAAATGGACCCATGATCACGTAAATGGACTGGCTCAAGCGCTCAAGAAAAACATTTTGCCGAAACTTTGACTACGTGGTTATTTGGGGTGCCGAACGGAAATATGAGGTCCGTTTTCGACTTTTCCAAAGATTCCAATAGGCATGTGGTAGTTGGGCCAGTCTCCGATTTGACTGGAACCCACGAATCCGTCGCCCATTTCACAATTTTTGGAAAACTGAGGCAGATTAAGGTGGTCAATCGACATTAAACGTACCGCAATCCTTAAAAAAAATCGGAAAAAAGGAATATCTATCTACTATAGGTACGGCGACATACCGTAATCTCTCGCAAACAAAGAAGCGGATGTCACATCCGTGGTCAGCATCTCAAATAACCCTCTTAGGCTCCGTCCATAGCAGATGACCTAGTGCCAAGTGACGCTGGGGTCTTGCATCTTTAACATTTGTTTTTGATCTCACTCCCCAGCGACCACTGCAGCCGGCCTGTCCCTGACGGTGGAGGCATAGCCACAGCAGCGGCTGTCACTAATATTATCAATACCATCGTTAACCACGTGCCGTCCTCGGACACGCTACATGCGCCAGCCGTCGAGCGTCATGCGTCAGCGTTTGGGCAACGACTTGACGCCGATGTATTCTACGGAGCCTAAAAAACCTCACTCTCCCAGCACTCACCCCGCACGATTAAATGATACCGCTCTCAGAAATAGGAGTATTTCCATGGAGTTTTTATATTAACAACGACTGATAACGCTAGCAGTCGTTGTTCTTTTAGAAACTCCGTGGAAATACTCCGATTTCTGAGAGCGGTACAATTCATTCGTGCGGGGTGAATGCTAGAAGAATGAGGTTTTCTAGGCTCCGTAGAATACACCCTTGACGCCTGCTGCTGGTCGCTGACGACTGCCGCTTGTCGTCTGTTATGGACGGAACCTTAGAGGAAGTTTGGGCAAAAAAGTCGACCAATGGAGTCGGAAATGTGGAATAGTGTCTATGATGGTAGTACTTCAACGCTACCACATTCAAAGCTTCAAAAAACGGACCATAATGATCCTACTAAAAACTCCGAATTACGGAGCCAAAAGCTAAACTTAAAGGCATCGTACGCGCTAAAAACCACCTACCGTTTTTTGGGTTTGAATAATTGGTTGGGCCCGCCAGAAAACGTAGGTAGAGTTTGTTGGGTCACCGACGCATTATTGTGAAGATATTGGAGATAGAATGCTTCAAATTCCGCCAAAAGAGGCCGGCCTTCCGACAGCCATGTAGCATAAATAGATAAAGGAAAGTAGCCTAACAGGAAAGGACACGTCAGCTTCCACTCATTAACGCGATATAACTTGTTGATAAGTTACTTGCCGTTATCTATTTAAGCCACATGGCTGTCGGAAGGCCGGCCTCTTTTCTCAGAAGTTTCAACCCTAGTTACATGTTTTCCACAGTAACATACATTGAAGGGCACGCAAACAGCCGGTCAGCAAGGGTAATGGCTTCGAAGTAGCTGTGGATAAGGCAACTCATATTATCACAATGAAAGACTTCATTCCTTCACATCGGTCAATCAATCCTTACATTCTCAAAAATATGACGTCACATAAGAGGTCCTGCTAAGGCGGAAAAAGGGGCCTTCTCGTCTTTTTCTGCAATTCTACCTGACGCTGCTGTCACAGTAAGCTCTCGACCTATCATAATCTGTGAGAAACTGAACATCCAGGATTTATCGTGAACACTGCTTTTAAGCCACTGATGATAACCGTTTCCTTATATATGTAGAGGGCTAGTGAAATCGTTCACGCAATGTATGTTGCTGAGGAAAACATGTAACTAGGGTTGAAACTTCTGAGTTGACGGAATTCGAGGCATTTGATCTCCCATATCCTCCCATTAATGTGGGCGGGGACCCAACAAACTCTACCTACGTTCTCAGGCGGGCTCAACCAATCATTCAAACTCAAAAAAAAACGGTGAGTGGTTTTCAGCGTGTACGATGCATTAAATAATACTTTCTTGTTTTTTTTTTCAAAACAGGTATGTACTTATGGGAAGATATGAAAGTTGACACCCAAACTAAGAAAAATTATAACAATTAACAACACTAAACACAGAAGTGTTTTCCCAAGATATCCAACACAGTCCACACAGAAACGGATGTAGAAAAACACATTCCCAGGCAGTCACTAACAAAGAGTAGAAGCACTACGAAGGGGGAATACACGAGATAAACAGCCTCACTGATTGCATAATAATATTCAAGTTACAGACCAACTTCTCAATTCTCAAACAGTTATTCCTTTCCTCGAAATGGCTTCGATAAAGGGGAAACTGCTCGGTGAGTAGAAGCGTTGTATTTCTGTGAATTATGTACTCCGTTTATCTCGTCAGCTCTCATTTGACAACGATATTGCTCTCGATGATCGGTTCTTTCCTCCGATTTTGCTTTTCATTCTGTTCTTCGTAAAGGTGAAAATTGACAGAAAAACACAAAATAGCACTCGAAAAAGACATATGAAGTGTCATTTGTGTGTGGTCTTAGTCCTCACTATTCCGTGAATTTCGGAAACTAAGCAGAGTAAGTTACAAACCAGACCCGGGTACGCCAGTAAACCCTCCACCGTATTAGCCTGGTTTAGCAGAGAATTAAAAACACAAAAAAACTTAAGAAATTGATCATGTTTTGAGAAAGACGAACACAAACTTGGAAAGAAATACCTTTTCGGAAGTAGGGTTCACAAAAAAATATCCGTTTTTTGTCCTATCAAAGAGTGTCTTTGCTCCTTTGAGGAAAGAAAGCAAGAAAAAATGGAGATAAGCGGGACGGAAGAGGGTGGAATTCCCGTGGATAAGGCGACTCATAGGATCAGTCCGCCTACAGCATGGAAGAGTTGTCCATTCAAAGAATTAGTTGGCGATGCGCTGAAGGCTCACCATCTCGAGAGATATGCGCTTTGAAAACTTCATTTCTTTCAATGAATTTCCGGGAGATGAAACACAAAAAGAATTCCCTCACCTAGGAAGTTCAATAGGCGAAGCCATTCGCAAGGTTCCGAATTCTGCTGCACCCAACACACAAATCAGGCGCAGAGGAGGGATTTTAACGCTCCAGGTGCTATGAAAAGTCGGACTTCTGGTATGACTTTTTGTGTGTTTAGCAAGTTTTTTCTCCGGAAATCAAGGGTTTCTCGCTGATGTCTTCTACTTCAAGAGCTTACCTGCGCGAAACTTCGAAAAATGAGCTACAGTTCTTATCGCGATCATTGTCTTCAAGGAGGATGTGTTGACCGAATGTACAGTGTCGGATGCTTCTAGGGGCAGTTCGGCTGGCACACACGAGGCCCGCGAAGGAAAGCCCTCAAGTTTACGTCGTCTCAGAGCACTCAGCCAGTCGAAGCAAAACTGCTCTCAGACGTCTCCCACACTGTGTACTGGATAAACTCGCCTTCAAGGAGAAGCCTGAATAACGAAATATTGTTTGTTCACCATGTACAACACTCTTGTATCCGGCTCCCGCTTAGAAAACGCACTACCAGTATCTCCGGTTACCCAGCACCATAGAGTAATTTGGACAGGTCTTGAGGCCATCTCAGGAAACCGCCGCATTCAATGCGTGACGAATATGCATTCAACTCGAGTGACCACATCCATCGAAAGGCTCTATCACAGGAGCACGTGCTGCAAAATTTCATAGCAGGAGCATGTTCCATGAAATTCGATCGCAGGAGTAGTCTGCAAGGTAGTCCAGCGTTATCGTAGTAGCACACACCACGACTCGGCCAGCTCGCCGAGCACCATCTGGAGCCGTCAGCGGTTGAACGAGGCCTCCAGCGGTCGGGCGGGTAAAGTACCGCAAACTTGCGTAATTAAACCGGCGAAGCTGCTGACCTCTTAGCTCCGTCTCAGGAGTGCATCGTATATTCTCCTTTTTTGAATAATCGTTTTGTCATCGAGTTGAATGTGTATCATGCGCGCATTGGACGGCTTATTTGTTGGGGCACGTGTTGTGATTTGAAACACAATCAGAGCACGTGCTTCCCTAGCAGCACGTTCCCTGACTGTGCTCGAGACCACCTTGTCTTCGTGTTGAATGCACATTCGACACGCATTGAAGCGGCGATCGTCTGAGATAGTTCAGGCGCACTACTACTCTGAGAAAACTAGCCGCGAACGAGCCGTGAACCTACCGCGAACCTCGTGCCTGCCGCGAATCTGCCGAAAACCTACCGCGACCCTCAGATCTGCCGCGAACACCTCGGCACCGCGATGTTCTTTTAGTATCAACTCTGGAGCTGGTGCGAGCCTGCCGCGTATCTGCCGCCAACCTACCGCGATGTTACTCTCTGCCGCGAACCTGCCGCAAACCTGCCGCGTATCTGCCGCAACCCCATCTGAACTGGGTTATTATCCAAGATCTTAATGAGGCCGAATCTTCAATAGTGGCTTTACATGTTTCGTGAAATCCTGATAACGTTGATGATAACCGCTTCACTTCACCAGTTGAAATCCTACAATATATGCCTAGCTTCATCATTTTTTTCCTGCGAAGGTGCTTGTTTTCTCCCATATCTTTCTCTCTGTTCGGTTTGTAGTTTTCTCACTTCAACGTCTCGACAAGCGGCAAAATCTACGCCTGACATCCGGCGTCAATTATGGGTGTTGCTTGCGCTGCAGACGACACATCATAAATGACGGCGACCTTCAAAATTGCGTTTTGCCGCATTGGGCCATTGTTATTCCTCCAGTCTGCCGAACAGGGGCTCTCTACACACCGAGGGAGGAATTGTCCCGCTTTTGGCGGCTCTAATTCCACTCGGGACCACCTCGCTCGCCTTGAGGCGCGTGACGTTTCAAACTGCAAAACGGCACAACTCCTCCCTCGGTGTGTAGAGCAGCCCCTGTCCCCCAGTATGCGACCGCGACAGGCTCCGCTCTCATCTACGAATCGTGTCGGGACCCACACTTTAACCATGAAAAAGAGCTGTCGCAGGAACACTTTGCATGCGCCGGTCGCGTCGCAGGATTGATGTATGGCACAGCACAACTGGCCTTCAGAGACTGCGCCGTCGCTCAGATCTGCGACCGCGACAGGGCTGTAGCAGAAGTAGAACAATGGCCTTGTGATGGTGAAATCTATCGGTAAGGTTTTTTTACGTTGACGTACAGTTCACCTCCGCACTGCCGTTCAGTCCGCAAAGTGCACGCTGATTGCGAAAGCGTGCTGCGGCGCGGTTGCGAGCATCCTCAGACAGGGATGTGGGATCACCCAGGCGGAGAGATCACCTGGGCACCAAAGGCGAAAACCGCCCGGGTGATCACATCCTTGTCTGAGGATACCCGCAACCGCGCCGCAGCACGCGATCAGCGTGCACTTTGCTGATCAAGGGCAGTGCGGAGGTAACTGTATGTTCCTTTAGTAGGTGTGAAATGGATGAGATAAGAAATTATAGGGTGAAATATATGAAGGTACAAATGTTGTGGGAAGATGCTGTTCCGCTGATGATGATGATGAATAATGATGAAAAAAATCTGCTTTCATAGTTTTTGGCACCTTCTAAAGAACGTCCCAGGTTGTTCAATAAGTTCCTCAACGTCCCAGGTTGTTCAATAAGTTTTGTCGTTCGATAAGAGAGGGCGTTGCTACTAGCCCAATTTTTTTTGTTTTGTTGGTACACTCTTCATA
The DNA here is from genome assembly GCA_029168955.1 of Aplectana chamaeleonis. NCBI lineage: Eukaryota > Metazoa > Nematoda > Chromadorea > Rhabditida > Cosmocercidae > Aplectana > Aplectana chamaeleonis. Next base: position 108,633 of record JAPDOI010000547.1, on the reverse strand, counting down.
TGAAAATATGTGAAGTTTCATTTCAATCTGTCAATTCATTATTTGTTTACAAGCCATTTAGTGTCGCCGTGTCACAGCAATAAAAAATTGAATATCGTGCAGTGATAAAATTCTTATTCTTGGAAGGTGTAGCACCAAAAAAAATCGACGAACGAATGTTAAAAGTGTATAATGATTGAATAAAGACCTACAATTAGAACAGTGAGAAATGTGGGTTGCTGAATTTAAAGGCAGTATACATCGCTCAGAAACATGGTCAAGATATCAGCATAAGTAGGCCCACGGCCCCTACCATGTCGTCAACAACGTTTGAAGCGTGCTGAAAACCATCCAGGATGACAGTATTTGAATATCTATGTCGCGCACCCGTATTTTCACACCTTCTAGTAACAGAATGAAAAGTTAAACTAGAGAAAACATGTGATTGGGAGTGATATCACTGCCAAATGGGAGTGCACGAGAGAAACAGCTCGATTTACCTGGATATTACATGTTTGTGCACTGATGAAATCCTCCATTTTCAAATACCTTCCAGAGTAGAGCGGCATTCTCGAAAGTGGATGAGAGTTTGAGGTGTTTAGACAGGTAATATCCAGGTAAATCGAGCTGTTTCTCTCGTGCACTCCCATTTGATAGTGCTATCACTCCCAGTTATCTCATGTTTTCTCAAGTTTAACTTTTCATTCTGTTACTCGAAGGGTGTGAAAATACGGGCGTGCGTGACAGAGATGGCCAAATACTGTCATCCTGATGGTTTTCAGCGCTTCAAACGTCGTTGACGAAATGATAGGGGCCATGCGGGCCTATTTATGCTGATATCTTGACCATGTTGGCGAGCGTGTATGCTGCCTTTAAACGTGGTCGTACAAGCCTTGAAGACGATCCACGTGAAGGACGTCCAAAGAGCTCATCAACACCAGAAATCATAGCTAAAACACAGGACATGGTTTTGGACGATCGTCGATTGACTGAGAGAAATTTAGTAGGGGCTCTACACATCTCATTAGACAGTGTGAGCCATATTTCAGGTGAAATTCTGGGTTTTAGAAAGCTGTGTGCACAATGGCTGCCGTATTCGCTAACAATGGAACAAAAACGACTTTCTCAGCAACATTTGGAGCGTTTTAAGAAGGATAAAGTGGATTTTGTGCGTCGATTCATCACTATGAATGAGACTTGGATTTTTTTTTGGTTTTTTTAAAAGTGTATTAATGTTCAGGGAGATAATACTGAATAATGAAGGGTATTTTGAGCCATAAAGTTGTCTTTCTTGTTGAACAACAAAACTTATTGAGCAACCTGATAGAACATAGTTTTCCGATAGATTTTTACCACAGCAATGCGGCGAAGCGCAATTTTCTTCGATTGGGTCACCTACACCACAAAACTGTCCCGGTAGTGTACCGGGAACGCGCACGTTGAACGACTGATCAAACCCGCGCGGCCTACGATACGACTCCTGTGTGGGGTGGACAGACGATTGGTCAGGTCAGACCAAGTTCACACTGGCGCCCCTGTCATTGATTGACGTACTTTGGAGCCGGATTGCCTCCTTCATGTGAGGTGACGGAGAAACTATAGAGGAGCTTTGTGCCCCTTGCAAATTTTTGCAGCTGACAAGCTTGCCAGCGGAAAGCATGAAATTCATGCTTCAAGTATAAGCAATTTTCATGCGCTGCCTTGAACCTGCCGAGTCGGCGCCTTGAACCTGTCGGGTCGGCGCCTTGAACCTGCCGGGTCGGCGCCTTTAACATGCCGAGTCGGTGCCTGATAGGCTACGACCCGGCAGGTTTGCGGGAGATTCGCGGCGAGTCTTCTCAGAGTATGTCGTCGTAGGCACAGCGCGTACTCCAGGCTGTAAGCCCGGACATGACGTGTCCCGCTACTGCACGTGGAATTGTACAGGGTGGCTACTAAGTATTGTCGCGCTCTATGTTTGCTTTTCTCTCTCAATTTCTCGTATCGAGTGCCCTTCTGACATATAGCTACTTGCGTCATCCAGCAGTATTTTTTGCCTAAGTTCTGATGACAACTCCCTTTTCAAGCCACGGGACCATATGTTCATTGCCAGTCTAATGTAAGACATGAACAGTCATGAACAGATTCCGAAAGTGCGCCGCATCTCGGACGTATTGCGCGTCATACTAAGATTTTTCTATGCAAATGGGACCCACAACTACCGGAACGACTGGCAACTGATAAGGCAAATTCAAAACAGTTCCCAGAAAAGAAGAATAGCTACAGAGACGCTTTATTCCGGTTTATACTGTTCGGGAAGAAATTCAGTCTACTGGTAAGAACCCACTGAATTTCATTCATAAAACCATGAATTCTACTAAATTTCATTCATAACACAACGAAAACCAACGCTTACCGCATTTCCTGTAATTGAACACCCGGGTGTACTATTTTTCAACCTCCTCCAAAAGGGGGGTTCAATTAGAGGGAGGGGTTCAAATAGAGGGGGAGGCTCTAATTTTCAACCAAGGATGCAAGAGTCAATATGGGCGAACGAAGTTTATTAGGCAAACCAAAGTGAGACAATTATGAATTAATCGGCGAACACTAAGAGATCATCATCACTAAAGTCATTGTTTAAGTCCTCCTCAAGATCAATCTCTTCGAAAATTTCAAAAAGGTTTTGGGTGTCATTATCTCGGGCAGCCGGTAGCAGTTCCCGTCCGGCAGGAATGGGTATCCAATGTCATTTGAGTTAAAGGGGGGGGGGTGTTCTATTTTTCAACCTAAACCGAAAGGGGGGTTCAATTAGAGGGAGGGGTTCAAATAGAGGGGGGTGTTCAACAACAGGAAATACGGTAATTGCACTAGGTAGGGTGAGGCGGTTACTGGCCCGCGGGTGGGATGTAAACTTTCTCAAACAATTGGAAATTTAGAGAGTGAGGGACATAAAATGAAGACTGAAAAAAAATAAAATGAAAGCACCCGCTTTCAGTAGGAATAAAACTCCCGAGGCATTCTAGCAAGGAGCGTAGCGCCAATCACAAAAAGAAGTACAAAACTTCAATATTTTCACCGCATCATGACGCCTGGACCACCGCGAAATCTCCCAGTAGAACTTCCTCAGAGCGTGAAGAGAATCACTGTTCTTGTTGGAATTATGGGAGACAAGCCGAAGACCCGGAAATTACAAATTCAGACGATGTTAGGATAAACATAACAAAACTGAAGCGATTTTATTGTCTACGAGTTGCGGCTCATCATCAATTCTGTAGGGCGCACCACGTCTGAAGGCATATCCTGAAGCCAAAGACGGACACTGTGAGCGGCTCATGCGGAGGTCGTAATGAGTAACTTTTTCGACTTATTTCAGCAGAAAAATCCGCTGCATAATGTGTGCTTTTCATAGAGCAGTGTTTTTGCGCCCGCCAATGCTTACTAGGAAGCCTCGCAGGGCCTTTCCCACCATTGCAAAGATGATTTTTTCTGGTCAATTCTGGCTCGCTGTCTCCGAATCTGACTGCGGATTTTGCTGCGGACACCGCTGAACAAAGTTATCAGCGTTAAAGATACCCATCAGCCAATTTTCAGGATGTTCAAACAAATTGTTTCGGATTTTACTCAAAACTTTGAACTGGGGGTAATTCAGGGCGTTGAACGCGGATCTGTGGTCTGTTTGTCGCTAGACGTAGGGTTGCTGTAAGTTACGGTTGGCAGAATGCCTTTTAACAGGCGTCACCTACTCTAATACTTCGAAAATCGAAAAAAAGGAACTCAAAGTCGCGTTCGGCATCCCAAAAAAACACCCACAGAGAAATTTTGGGCCAAATCAAAGACTCTGACCAAGCTACCACATACCCACCGTAACCTACCGTAATCTATCGAAAACCGATAAACGGATTGCAGATTCGTGTTCAGCACTCCAGAAAACCCCTACAGAAAAAATTCGGGGCCTAATCTATCGAACCATCCCGGTAATCGAGGAATATCGCGTTTCGCCCTCAAAATTTTATCCAGATGGGAAACTGTGATTAAAATATGTTGGATACTCGCGAAAAGTGTCAAATTAAAATCAGATTCGTGATCAGCACTTCTAAAAGACTCCATAGGGAAACTTTGAGTCGGATCTGGAACGTTTTTCTAAGACACTATCAGAACTATACACTCAAATGAAAAAGGCGCTCAACAAAGAATTAGATACTTCTAGTCTTTTCAGATCTGTAACTCATGAATCCCTAGCGTATTCTTTTGAGAATGAAGAAACCGACTTAGTATTCAGTACGCCAAATAACCCTTCAATAAAATTTTTGAGCCAAATTCATCCAGGAACTACGTCACGTTCAGCTTAGCTGTAGGAAATACGAACTTTGGCCGGCTATAACTTTTTTTGCAGATGTCCACAGCAAAATCCGAGTTCAGATTTGAAGAGAGCGTGGAAGGGTTGATCAGGAAACCTTCACCAGCTTTCTGATCCGAGGGAACACCACGCGAGGTTCCCTAGTTAGCAGCCACCCTGCACAAATGATGACGGTACTGCAACGTAGCATAATGAGGTATGTAGTATAGTTGTACAACTTCGAAAAAAATGTCGAACGAACGAAAATTGAAAACGTTTCGTTCGAGAAAATTTCGAACGAACGAATTCCGAAAAACTTTCGAAATTTCGGACGTCGAACGAACGAAATTCGAAACTATTCGAAATTTTAATTTTTTTCGAAATTTGTCCGAAATTTCGAAATTTGTTTCGAAATTTGTCGGAAATTTCGAATTTTTTTTCGAAATTTGTTCAAAAGTATTCCGAACGAACGAATTCCGAAAAATTGGATTTCGAACGAACGAAATCTGAAAAAAATTCGTTCGACGAATTTTCGAACGAACGAAAACGAACGAAAATAATTTCGAAAAATCTTTCGAAATTTTTTCGAAAATTTCGTTCGTGTACAACTATAGTATGTAGCCTAAACTAATGCTGAACTTATGGATATATGCATGCGAGCAATGAAAGGAAGCAGAATGGGAAAATGGTAGGTTGAGGAACAAACGAAATCCACAATTTTAAAAAATAAAAAAATAAACTAAGCTGAGACTCAAATATCAAAATCAGACTGTCAGGTATGTAGAACAGAGTGGCCCGGTGCTGGGACTTCAGATGACTTCAATAAATGAGGTGTCGACAAATTCAAGTTAAGAAAGAATATGTTCCTACTGGGGGAAATTTGATCTAATTGATCAAGGAACAAAGGTAAACTCAATTAATCCAGTCGTTTTGCTTTTGGAGCGATAGTCAGTTGGGAAATCCAATAGGTGAACAGTCAACATAGACAAAAGCGGCCCCTGACATGAGAGATATACGGACCGAATCGATATCTACCACTTTTGTAATTACACAGCTGATACGAAGTGAGAGCTATTTGGTGAGCCACTAAAACATCCATATGAATGGAGGAGTTGTGGGATTTCATTGAAACCACTACAGCTTTCCTGGCGTGGGTTAGATCAAAAAACCTTTATGAGAGTTGGAAGCGTGGGAGGCCGGAAATATGTACGTAGGTTAAAAATTGAAAATGAGCCCATCGTAGCAAGAGAAAGAAAAGGCTTTTCACCCTGGGGGCCAAGGGACGACAAAGTGTAGTCAAGTGAATGTCCGAGAATCTATTGCCAAGTAGCTGACCTAATGGACCAAGTTTGGGGCCCATTTTACGTTGAGTGTAGCCGCTTTGCAACCGCCCCCTGGCAGACGGTTTCATTAGTTTCTTAATGAATCTAAGCGGCGGGAATTTATCGCCAATATGGGAGAACGAAAAGACAACAGAGTCCAAAACGTGGGAAGAACAGCCAATGCAGCAGAACAAGTGATGATAGTTTTCACGAACTGAGAAACCTTTGAAAATACAAGAAAATTACGGAGCTCTCATCTACAGCACAATAATCAGGGCAAAGTGTTCCCCTTTAGTGATGACTTCTTCCAAATCTCCACAAACGCTTTAAAGTATAAAACAAGGACTAGTGTTCTCATCTCAAAGCAATCAAATGTACGGCTTTATGTAGGAACAAACGAAAAACGAACACGCTGGCGATGGCGGTAGCACCACATAAGCCCCAATGGGGCCGAGTAGAGTCCCGCCGCTGGAAGGCGCGGCAGCATCGATCGTGCGGCGTCGCATGATCAATACTCCTCCATTACGTGCTGCCGCGCCTTTCATCGGTGGGACTCTAAAGTCAGTGGTATACATTGTCTCTGTCACGAGCGACAATCATGACATTTAGCACAAATCGTGGCGGGATCAGCATCGGTGCAACGGCACTGGTCGTCGTAGGAACAGTTGTCGCATGTCCGTAGCAGCGACGTGTGGCGGAGGGCTGACATACTGCAAATGTGCCAAAGCCTGTCGTTACCACCGTCGCTGCGCTGTGCCGCGCACTGAAACAGATATAAGGCCAATGGTATACTTTTGCGACAAGCGGTCAGGTCGCTCTGCAAAGCGACAGCGACCGCCTCCCGCCCTTCAAATCTGACGCTGTCGCAGTGCGCTACACAGCGACAGCGACAGTGGTAACGGCAGGCATCGGCACATTTGCAGTATGTCAGCCCTCCGCGACACGCGACAACTGTTGATACGGCGACCAGTGCCATTGCTCCTATGCTGGTCCGTCATGATTTGTGCTAAATGTCGTGACTGTCGCTCATGGCAGCGACAATGTATACCATTCACCTAAAGGGCGGAAGGCGGTCGCTGTGCAGAGCGACGCTGACCGAGTGTCGCAAATGTATACCATTGGCCTAATCGGCCCCTACCACAATGAACCACTGACCTGTCGCATAGAGGTGAAACACGCTGACACTTCTTAGCTTCAAATTCAATCCTTTCCCAAGATTAAAATTTAGCACAGAAACGCGTCGAATGATTTTTGAATGTTTCTTTGTATGTGCGGAACTGTCAAAAAATCAGATATTCAGTACAGCACCACGTATGTTTAAGGTGATATATTAGTGGAAAGAAGGGGCAGCAGATTCGGCCACATATGGTGAAAGTTGAAACAAAATAGACGTTCTTTTGTTTGCGATTTTCGAGAGCTGAAAATACAGAGACAATTTTATATACTGAGAATAAATAAATTAAAATACATCACTGAATTCGTACAAGTCTGGACAAGCACCAAAAAAGGTTTAACCCAAATAACAGGATAAAAAGGATATATTGCTCAGCGTTCGTCGATCCCACTGGAGATGCGCCACACATTCGTTTTCCATTCAAAATCGTAGAGGCTTTTAAATGTGTATTCGGCCTATTCATACAATTCGACATTAGGAACTACTGATGCTTCAAAGAGGGCAGATTAATTATACTGAAAGCTCATTTTGCGGTACAATGGTTTTTACACCGGCGTACCAGGGTCTAAAATCAGGAACAGATTTCTTGGTTTGAGTTCTCTGTCCTAACGAAGGTAAGTAACAGATGTTTGTTTTGTTTTCAAAATATTTTCCGGTAAAATCAGAACGAACACTTCAAAGTTCTATAAACACGTTCCTTCAAGAACAAAAGGAATTCAGTTGAAAATATGGCATCCGAGACCAAAATCCAATATGAAAGGTCATTCTTTCACCGTCAGGGCTGGTTCGAGATATGTGAGATTGAGAAGTCATATCATTCCTTCTCTGACCAATTTTGGATCATTTAAAAAGTTTGCTAAGAAAGTCTTGTTGGAATAAGTGTTGTTTCTTGATTATTTCTGCATTCGTTATTTTTTTTGCTTTTCTCTCACGACTGTCTTCTATGGTCGTACTGAATTTTTGTAATTATTATTATAGTAATGCACAGTAGGGATGCGTGGAAATGACAAGGCAACTGTCACTAATGGCTGATGCACTACAAAAGGAACAGTTGTCACAGAAAAACGCCGCGGAAAACCAGAACGAGCAGTCATACAGCCGCCGCTCCGCGCACTGTGTCGTTGCGGGACCGACCCCGTTGGAAATTCGCATAGTTCCACCAGCTGATTACTTTCCTTGGTTAATTTGGTAAAAACATTACAAAAATTGTATGGACATCGTGGCAATGATATGTAGGAGTAGAATAATAGGAGATTTTTGCGATGAATGTGCGATAGAAGCGCAAATTATTGGAAAATGCTATACAAATGTCCAAAAATTTGTGGTCTGCATTATCGCATCGTTCCTAACTCAAAAAAGGAGCTCGACGATCAAGTCGATCAGTCAGTCATCTAGCATAATCTAGCGCGAGGAAAAGAAGCGCCATCACAGGCTCAGTCGATCCAGTATTGGAAAAAAAAATTACCGCGGGGATTCTAGCATCAAAACTTGCGCAATGGAATCTTCTCATTCCTCAATAGGTGTTGGTGTCTGAAGCGGAAAAACACCACTGCTGCTTGAGAAAAAAAAACTTCGGACGTCTTGTACCTGACAAACCAAAATCTACAGAGGGTGTGGAAAAAGAATGATGCGAGAGGTTCCAAGACGAGTTTTTTACCCGAAAGTTGAGGGTTTAGTGGGATATTTTCACTATTATCCTGTACCTCAAAGGATTGCGAGCGCAAAAACACGAAAAAAATGAAATTCGGTTTTTTTTGCGCGTACGATGTCTTCGAATTGACTACCTTTCTCGGCAGTCTTCTCTTCATTGTGAACCCTATTACACTAATCAGCTGTCTGTCTAACCCCTGGCTTCCTCGTTGTTCCAGGTGAGGCTCGGCTAGACGCTGAATTCTCTAACGTCGGCGATGATGATGAATCAGAAGGCAGTCCCCGCCGTCTCCCGCCTCGTATCGTGCGCGCCCCATTCGTTACCCTCCCCCCCCCCGCGTCCCACACGCCCTGAGGGGCTGGATCTCAGTTGCCATGGAGCGGCACGGCGATTATAATGATACTGGAAAACAGCCGCAAACTACCACCATCACAAGACACGCAGCGCAACAATTACTCACGCAGGCACTCAGTCGGGCAACCGCGTTTTATTACAGACGAAAAGCACTAACACATTAATGGGCTGCATTGGGCGATGGAGAATGAGATACTGGGGTAGATTTCAAAGTTTCCAGGACAAGCGTTATAACGCGAATGAAAAATAATTTGAAGAACTCACTAATCTGATGAATGGATTTCGCCTTGCCCAAAGTCAATTAGACACATTCCACCCAAAGTAGGAAGCGGCAGAAAATTGCAAGCAAAGTACGGTGAAATTCAGACACTTCCAAAAGATGGGCCAGATTGGCTCAGTTGGAATAGTTGGACAACATCTTTAAAGCCTTGCAACCCATGTGATCCTAATTCTAGGAACCTCACCTCTATACCAATAATTACGCTATCCCTAGCACGACAATCATGGCAGTCTTAATGCTACTTTAACGATTTGTAGTGCTTCCACAGGGATGCGGCGTCTTTGCAGTCCACGAAGGCCGCCGGAAGATAACATATGCTCTGTTTCGGAGTGAAATTTGTTTCCGTTTATCGCGAGCGTTTGCGTGCGTATGCTGAGGCTCTTTTTCCCCACGTTTTCTCGCTGTCTCTGCCCCCACTCCGCACGAGCACTCGAAGGAACAGAATAAATTTGGCTCCGAAACAGATGATATAGTCCATGGCAACGGAAAAAAGCGGTTTTGTATTCCCACTAAGTACACAGTAGCTAGCGCCATAATCAACGGCAAAGTTGTAATTTTCTCCTCAATTCTTAAGAAAAAACACCGAAAACGGAAAGCTTTCCCCTCACCACACATTATTAATACCTCTAGAGTCTTTATCATAGATACACGCAGGAATAACAAAAAAATGATAAATTACAAAAAAATGGTATGGACAGAGAAAAATTCATTTTTTTCTGATTATTCCTGCGCGTGTACATTTTAAAGGCTTTAGATGTATTGATAATGTTTGTATATGGGGGAAAACTCACGGTTTTTGAACGTTCCCGATGTTTTTTCTTCAAAACTCAGAAGAAAATTATAACTTTGCCGTTGATTATGGCGCAACCTACAGTATGCTTGGTGGAAATACGCAACCGCATACTCGCCTTTTTCCGTTGCGGTGGACTGTACAAGCTGAACCGTGCAGAAAACTGTGGGCGTCAACAGAAAACCGTGAGGCAGCTGTGTTTCTCTTCGGTCCATCAATCCGTGAACTGGAACACATACACGGTTGAAAATAGCTCAAAGGCAGTGCTCGCAGCGGAGATAAAAAAGGCGGAGAGTTGGAGCCTTTCCTCGATGCTAGTGTAAAAACGACTTAGAAAGGCCAACACGAGGTGAGCGAAAATTGGCAGCCGACAAATTAAGAAGTTTCGCACATTTAAGAAAGAATTCGTCTGGACGAGAAGAGTCAGACCTGCCGAGGTTCCAAGAAGAGAGAAGTTGGGAGCTAGTCAGACCTGCATTGGGATGACCCAAGGTGAGTTGACGAAGAGCAGCAAATTGGATGGTAGCGAAGAAGGGCCGCAGACTAGGGCCATATGGGAACAAAATATTGGCAAGTACTAGGCAAAAACGCGCTTTTTTCAAAAGATTCCGCAAAAAAAAGATAAAATTGTACTTATTGAATATCGAATGAACTCAAAAAGCGAAAAAAGGAGTGATCAAAAATTTGGGAAAAAAATAATGATCGGGGATGGGATTCAGGGGCCGAATGCATCAAAAGACCGGTTTGGGGCAGGGGCAGGGCGCCTTTGAAGATCTCCGTAAATCACAAAATCAATCGTGCCCCTCTAGAGCAGCGAAAAACACTGCTGGGGCAAGATTGATTAGATGATCTACTACTGCCCCGCCCCTGCCCCAACTCGGCGCGTTGATGCATCTGGCCCCTGGAGGAAGGGGTGCCGCATTTCTGTCTGACCGACACCAACGCCGAGCCCAGGAACCAGCACGCCGTTGTGTCGGACCTTGCAGCCGCTACCATGTCCAGAAATTTTTCAATTTAACCAGAAAATTTCACGAACGTCGCTACACATTTAGTGATAGAGCTAGAAAATAACAAATAGTCACGAACACTGCCTTGAAAAGTGATGTTTTGGCCCGACCCTGCCCTCGACGGACGACATGCACCTTTCGAGGCCTCCGTGACTAACTTGGATTTGCTGTGGGAACAATTCACGATTTATTTGATGGAAAGTTTCCAAGCGCTTTCAACCACCGCTTGTGTTGCGAACAATAAAGCACCGAAAATGGAGAAATAAGCGTTGATAACCGCTCTGTTTTATGATAACAGTGAGAAAGCGGACTGCAAACATGCGAAAGAAGGGTACTTGTCTGTAACAATCTATTGCCGCTAACCTCAGAAATCTACCCACCTTCAGAGCCCTGACAAAACTTGTAAGCAAGCACGATACGGCTCGTACGATTTGGTCAGAAGAAGCGCAGGGACGCGTTTTCGAGTCCTTTTTCAGAAACTCCCTTCAGATTTTTTTTGGATCTAAGAATTTATTCTAGGCTTGGTGAGAACGGTTATTCAACCCGTGAAGATTGCTAGAGTTTGAGTTTGAAAAAAAGTAGGAGTGAAACTTTTAGTGTCCCATACAGAATACAAAGTACAGTACACATGACGCTGTCGGCACAGCGCCATGTGTACTGTATAACAATCTGGACATTACATTCCGAAGATAGTACTTGCAGAGGATAGTTCGGCAATGAGGCTCGTCAAGAATACAACTACAAAAGTTAAGTCTAATCATGTTCTCAGATCTCTTCATGCGATGTTGGCAAAACATAAACTTCCTTCGGAACTTTTTCCGATAATGGGGTTGAGGGAATAAATTCTGCACCCTAGTGATGTTCCCAAGCACTTGTAAAGAATCAACGGACGTTTGTTACCAGCGTCCGAATTCTAAAAAAACGCAGGTCTGCAATCCATGGGCGAAAATGGAAGTAACCTTCTTTTTCCAGCGACACAAGTATGGAGACTCCTTTTAGTAATAATATGGCGGAGAATTACGAGCCGCGACCTTGTAATGACCGTTTTTGGTAGGCCTGAACCTTATTTCATGATTGTATAGCACCGTCGATACGCAAACTCAATTGTGGGTTAACAGTTCGCTGCGTTCGATCAGCTGCAGCTCCCTCCCTCACAATCAGTCCTGCTCGAGGTGTGCGTTCTATGCGGCCATTTGAGTGCAGTCAAAGTCGAGTTCTTCCCCGCATTCCTCCTACAGATCGGTCTATTTCTTCCCTTCTAAGCGCCCACATCACTCATGCACCAGTGGAACTTAGAAAAACCTAGTCCAATAGCTGTTGGATGGGCTTGTGAGCAGTCGGTCGAAGCGGGTTGATATAGCCTCAACACTACATAAATCTGTGTTTAAAAAGCTCCTTCCTCCGCTTTTCTCAGCAAAAACGGCATGGACTCGAAGGAAGAAGTTCCATGCTGACCGGAGTTCTCGATGAGATGCATAGGAATGACATGAATGAAACAAGGTTTCTAAAAATTATCTAGTCACAAAATGAACTCATCATCCCAGTAAAGGGAAACAGATTGGTAGTGGAAATAAAGCCGTATAGGCACAAACATGTGTCATCCGTGGTGGAATCAATGAAGAACACGGCCTCATGACCGACCGCACACGCAATGCAGGCAGTCTATCGCAAGAACACACGCCCGTCATTGGGCTTATCATGACTGATTGTATTCTCTCGGAGGGGTCATGATATTGACGCAGGCAAGCTTGGCCCCAGCACTGGCACGAGGCAATACATTCAGGCAGTGCAAAAACTGAGGTTTCGCCTCGACCATCGAAAAATAGCAGACAAGAGAAGACGAAGCTTGAAGGACATTTCTAGGAACTATTCAGTAATGGGGTGGTGATGGGCGCCGCCCTACAGTTTTTGACCACGTACTGAAGAAAATGAACTCCACTGAATCCTGACATGGGTGTGGAACGTTTTCTCATACTCCCGGAGGGGTTGGAATCCCTGAGTCTGCGAAAATTTGACGTAGCTTCTAGACTTTTCTTGGCCTACACCCTCACCCCACATCCGGAACCGGCTCCCATTTCTTTGCATCTACAATGTCCAGACATTGAGATGAAACTTCACTCTATTTTTGACATCTCTAGGAAGCCTCGGGATTTCGGCGCAATTTTTCTCTCGAATGACCGAGTGGTCACAATCTGCAGCTGACTCTTCGCAATTCATGGATGCGAGAGGTGAGATGGTTTCGGTTAGAACACCATCTCAGCTTAGAACCCCGATACCTTCTCCTATGAATATTTTATCAACTTTGAAATGTACCACAGCCTGACTCGGAGAAATTGGGCATATCCAGTGAGACAATGTTAACATTGAGTGAAGAGGTGGATAACATCATCCTCTCGTTTTGAGTCCACAGCGAATGGGTTATGCCTTACGGAATTCCGACCCAATCTATCAACAGTTCTAAAATGTGGCCATGTCGGCTACAGCGGACCGTTCGACATCACACTGCGATTTGGAAGTATGAGTCCATTCCGATTTTTACAGGGCTTTAAACTTTCAGAGCATTATAGGTAGCCTCTATGGTGACCAACAAGCTTCCAGACCTTGAAAACCTTAAAGCGTATCTCCTATCAAGATTTTTGTTTCATTTGGAATTCTATTTTAAGCGGTTTGAATTTCAATCATTCCAAAATAAGGGCTTCACTCCACAGAAATGTACGCTAACCGTACCCTATTGTTAAATATTTCCGCACGGGCTCAGGAAGTAGAGGAATGTAGCAGGATACCTCCAAAAAACCGTCAAACTCCGATAACAAAACCCTATCATTTTTTCGGGGTATCACTAAGGAGTGTACAGCACTAGATCGTTTGTGATGTCATGGCGCTTGTCTTCCTAGAGCTAGATGGCCGACCGAGAGACTCCATCATATCAGACCATAGAGGCGTTAGTGATAATATTGACAGAAAAAAACGACATATGGATGGGGCCTCGCAAAAACTCTCGACATTTTTCCTAAATTCTCGCCACTGAGAGGGAGTGGGGTTCAGTTCCGACAAAGTCGGGCACAACACCCGCTGGACCTTGTTCAAGACTATGTTATTACAAGTACATAGAAACAAGCATGTAGCGGTTAATGTGCCACATATTCTATCTAAATTAGGTTCTGATACGCAGAACTTGTGGAACAGTTCCGGTGCATTCATAACCTTAAACGGCAGAAGAACTTTAGATCCGACTATTCACCTTTCAATGCGAACCATGATGCGACAGAAACATTTTCACATAACTTGGACATCTCTAGTAGGCTCTCGACTTCGCTTATCACCAGCGGAGAGCGGTCGCCTTTTCGTCAGAACATCCTTATCACCAGTTATTTCGCAGAGGCCCACCGCTCCGCTGTTGGTGATAATCAAAATCGAGAGCACACTAGAAACTTCCTAGAGTTTGATAGTGGGGCGTCGGGTCGAAGAAAGATCTCGACTTCAGAAATGCGCACTCTTTTATAAGACCTAACATTGGTGAAACTCTTCTTCTGACCCCTCTCCATTATGTGTAATTGAACCAGTCAACGTTTAATACACGTATTAATGCTGGAGCGTAACTTCCGATTTGGGTCAAAGCACTGTATTACAGTAAAGTAGAGGGTAAGGTGAATTAGAGACCGGGTGAACTTCACTTAGAATGTCATTCGCGAGTAATGTGGACTGCTACAGGCATGCTAAGATGAGTAGAGATGACAAGCTAACGAGATTAGGTGCCTATTTTATGCAACAGTTAAAGTAGACTAATGTGCCTTCTACTACCAACAGTTGAAATAGAATCTATGCAGAATCCTTCGGTACATAGTCTGTTCAAGTTCACCAACTAATCTCCTCGAATCCCTCATCTGTAAGAAAGACGTCTGCCCACGACATACTATTTGTAGAGGCTGGGAGTAGAGGTGTGAATGAGAGAGCGGTGGGGTGATGGGAACAGCGGCAGCCAGCGGTGGCAGCGCGCTTGAACGGCCGGCCCGGCGGGGACCACCGGGACGGGGCGGCCGCCGGGGGTGCGACAAGGTGCGAGATGAGGGTGCCGAGTGGTAGTATCGATCTGGGCGGGGCGAGAGCGGTCGTGTGCGGTATCACAGAGGAGACAACAACACACACACACACACGCACGTATATGCTAATCAGCTGATGGCAGCCAACCGGCCGGAAATAGTGGAGACGCAGGCTAGCAGAGAGTGTCGACGACTGCAAAGAAGACGTACTACCTCCCACGACTCGACGTCCGACTGGTCGTCAGATGACGTCAGAAGAAGCACTCCGATAGTATCATCAGACAGGTATGGCAACACATCCAAGCGGGTCATTCTGGTAGGACCTATGGGATGGAAAAAAGTGAAGCGCCCAATGTCTCCATGAAATGAGAGGGTGATAAGAGCCTCGAGAGTCAAGTAGTACTGTGCACGCTTTCCAGAGCTCGCAGCACCATCATTGAAAAGACTTTGGGGGAGGGCAGATTGGAAGTATGCGGAAACCTGGGCCTCGAGGCAACAATCTTTTTCATTATACAGGGCGTATCAAAATTACGGTAACAAGTTTAAAGCTTGCTGGAAACGCTTCAAGGTATCCGAGACTGGAGGAGAGGAACAGATTTTATTCTCTAGAAACTTTTGAGCAAGGAAACATCAACATGGTACAGGAGCGATGTCGTTTGGAAATTGCCTTGCTTGTGGCGTTCAGGTAGGCGTTGTCAAGTTCGAGCCATCAAGGCTTTTGGGTAACCAGTCGCCCAATTTATCAGTGATGAGCCTGGCCTCAATACGTTTTGCTATCTTCATTGGTTCGAAAATGGCCCTGATACGAGCAATCTTTTCGTTAGAAAACCTCTCCACACAGAAGAACTTTTTAAAAAATGTTTCTGTGAACTCCGCTTTGATATTTGTAAAGCAATTCATTGACCTAGCTCCGTCCCCACTATTCTGGGTTGCAGCTGGACACCCGTCCAGAATTGTGCATCCATCAATTCCGATTTTTCAGTACAGGATCTGAGGCGGAACCAACACTTTCTAACTCATCACTATGTTAATACACTAATCCATAACTGCCCGATTCTACAACTGTGTCCATTTGGAAACACCCTATTGTTAGCACCCAAGATTCCATGCATCTGAGCCACATTCAATGAGTGTTTTTTTACAAGCTGGCATTCGAAATTTCCAGAAATACTCATTATTCTGACCGTCCCCTGGTTACGACTCGTCTTGCTGACTTCCAGGTGGTCTGGTTTTCTGTGATAGTCGATATCAAAGGTCCCAAAAAGCGATGTTTGGAGCGTAGCACGGATTCTTAACTTAGTGAACCTCCAGAAAGAACAGAAAACGGGCCTTCTAGAAATCCTCAACCGTTGGAAAGTCTCTATCGCCTGAAAGCCTTCAGAATGAAGATGAACGATGGAAATATTGTGGGAATACGGCTCCGCCATACGGAAAATCATTAACTTTTCAGTTCAAAGCATAGGAATGTCTAAAATTAGCAAACGAAAAGAAGCCTAAAGTACGAAAATATGTGGGGAGCTTCTCCAGGTTAAAAGCATTACCTCGCTCTTATAATGTTACCGCAACTTTGACGCAACTTTGACGAGTTTTGGCCGATAAGTAGCCGAGAAATAGCCCACCCGGCTCCGCAGCAGCTCCCGGTGAGCCGATTGTCGGTTATTTCTCGGTTTGTCGCCTAATAGTAGAGGAACAGCCGAGAAATAACCAAAAATAACCGAGACGCGGCCGCCACACCGACACCCGACGCGCCCTTCGCCGAATCCGGGGACGTCAGCAGTTGGGCGGAGCCCCCAGAGGCTGAGCGGGGTCCAAGTACCTCAAACTTGGGTTATTGAATCGACGGCGGGGTTGAAATCTGAAACATGCCTCAAGGATGCGTCGTGCACTACCTTGGAGAGCATTATTGCTCGGCTATTTCCGCGGCGAGCTGCATTATTTCGGGGCTAATTGGCGGTAACCAGCTATTTCCCGGTTGATTCTCGGCTATTACGCGGGAAGCAGGCATTTCGCGGCTATTTTTTTGCTTTTTTTTCGGCCAAAATTCCCAGAGTAGTCTCCTCGTAGAATTTAGTCTACGAAGTGAACGGGGCCTCGATGCCCGAGTAGCTCGCAGGGAGGAGCTTTGTAGTCCGGTGCCTGCGTGGCGGCCCGTTTTGATAAAAGGTGAACGGGTGGTCGTGTGGTGTTTCGGCCCCAGCCCGGGCACTTGGTAATCGATGCGGTGATGGCCATCTTCGAGCGAAACCCCGCCAACCTATGGTGCCGCGAACGCCGCACATCCCGCCGCAATGATCGCGCCTCTTCCTTTCACTGGACTTGGCAAAGAGACCATACTATGTTTTGTTAATTGAAGACAGTGTCCACGATAAGAACCATGTCTGATTTTTTGGTGGAGATTGGCAGCTGCGGGGCCTAGCGCAACCCTAACGTTGGAAAAACGAAGAAAAGTGAGCTCGGAACGGTTCCCTACGGCCCCAAAATTGGACACCCATCAGCTCGTCACACCCCAGATGCACTTTCCACGCCCACCGACGTGAACAAATGAAAGCTCGAGATTGTGAGATGAGCTATGGTTTCCGACCAATAGCCCCGTTCTTCCCTTCATTCTGGAGTTCTCTCTTTACTCAGGTCAGCTCGCATACTTCGTCTGCAAAAGACGGAAGTTACAAGTCTCGGACAACTCGTCCACCATGCTTCCCTAGCTCAATTTTTGAGGGGCCATAACTCCGTTTTCAGGCGGTCTTGAACGATTACAGAGACATCATTGGAATCAGCATGGGACCGTCTGCAAGATAGGCGGAGAAGCAGAAAAACGATTCTAATCGTGAACACTGCCTTCAAGGAGAATGTATACGACACGCAAATTGTACTTAAAGAAAAGATATCAATAACGACTAAAATGTCTTTTTTCCATTGCAGCAGATCAGATTCTTTAAAATGTCGCAACACCCGTTAACATTTCGACTTGCTCGGAACTTGCCAGCCGGTAGGAGTACGCGGTGGAGCAGTCTATCAAAGAGAAATAAAACTGTCAATAACGCTATTTCGAAGCCTTGCCACTCTTACACAGTCTTCAGAATCACGTTAAACTTCTTCCTAGTCCTGTTTGCCGATCTCATCACACTGGATGGGATACTAGACGAAAAATACTGTGCGGTACCGGTTGCCACAAAGCCATAAAAAACTTTGCAACTTTCATTCGAGAGTCTGAGTCGGTCGGTCTGATATAGAAATGCAACTGATATCATCATTTCATGCCATTGTGGCGATCGGTACCGCACGGTATTTGGAGTTTACTGGATGAGATAAGCTCCGCAAAACGATGGCTGAGATACTGTGCTAGCCCTGCTCCAACTTTCATACCAGATATTTTATCGACTTCCACTTATCAGTATTACGTAGGTACTATCATGTGTAGATCAGCTATTTTCTTTTCTCATTTGTTGGTGAAGTACTAGATTACTGGCGGAAACTAATGAAGGGGGCAGATGACTGGTGGAGACTGATGAAGAGACTGGCTCTTTCTCAATTTTAGCCACTACATTTTCAGAACCATACTTTTCAATGCGCCAGACCTGACCAGTGTGGTCCACAGGGCTCACTTACAGAATCGAGCCTGAAAACGGATAGTGATTTCCAGCGCTAACAATGTCTTTGAGAAGATTTTCATCACGCCTGAAATGCTCAAAACAACGCTAAATATGGGAAAGATGGTAGACGGAAGAAGAATCTCTAGGACTTATCCACAGTGACTTTACAACAGATAACTCAAATTTGTATAGCTATTATGTTTTCTTGCCTCTGGTCTTAACATTTTGCTAAACAGTTTGGCCCGTAGTAAAGCCACCACTCAGTCAGGATCATCTGAATGAGTGATAAGACGAGCCCGAAACGATTCAGTCAGGGCTCAGACGAGTCCGAAATTGTTTCTAGCGATAGATTGCATTCGAGTGGTCGGTCTTGCAAAGACATGATGATGGGGACATGAAGATACCTGTGATGTTAAGAACAACTCTGAGAAAATTTGTGATGACGGCACCGCAATGCGCCCGTGTAGGTGCCCTATAGGCACCTACAAGGCCGCATTGCTCAGCCTACACGGCGAAAGCAATGTAGGCTCCGCAATCGCGCCTCTGAATGCTACGTCGGTAGACCTTTGATGCCGCGTAGGTGCCTATGAAGGCACCTACGCGGCCTCGCTGCGAAGTCTACACGCTAATTAAGCAATCATGACCCCCCTCTATCACATAACTGAAGGACCGCATGGCACTGTCCGCTAGTTAAGAGTAATTTGGAACACCCCTACGGCTCAAAACAACTCGCCACCCCCACACACAGAAACACGATTAAGATCTAGCTTTTATCCTTAAGACAAAACATTTCAACAATGGCAGATACGAGAAAACATCGCTCTGCAAAAGAACATGAGCAAAGTTTTCAAAGCGTCACGGGGAAATAGCGTAATGGCAAGATGTTAGTGCGTGATGTGGTGGCAATCGAGATCTGATATGATCCTATGAGTACGCCGCTATGACAAGGAGATCTCAAGTTTTACAGAGATTAACCCACCCGAAAAAAACACCGTTGGATAGGATATATCATTCAACATAGGAAGCTAGCTATGAAGCTAGGAGAGCAGCAAAATGCTTTTTGATGTGTAAGAAAGTGATTGAGATGGGAAGAGGGAAATAGTGTACTCATAGCTGGTGATTTCGAGCTAATGTTCAAGAAGTTAGCCTGGAACCTACTTCTCTCGAGGAGCGACCCGACGCTCTGCTAATTATCTATGTCAACCAAAACTTTGTAGTCTCGTCACCCGTCGCAAGGAGTACAGTGGCTTTGAGCACATGAAAAAAGTTGAAATAGTATGCAATGCGCGCTTCATAGGAATCAATGGACGCCGGATGGCAGTATGACTCATGATCATTCGTGTCCGCACCCGCTGACGAGCGCGGTGCCGACGAGAAGCTGAAGGCCTCCAAATTCATTGCGGAGCCGACGCGAGCTGGCAGAGGAGCCGCGCTGTTGACGCTATTTCTTCATCGTATTGCGGAGCCGACATGAGGCTATCGCGGGGCGATTGCGTCGCACACCACTTTCGGACGATCGCGGAGCCGACAATCACTGGTCGATACCCCATCGCGATGCCAGCGAGGATCTCGGGCCTAGCGCGGGCCCAGCGGTACAGATTTTCTCAGAGAACCGGCCATTATTCTCTACGTGGTCGTTCACGAATCGACCAACTCCATGCTCCGTTTCTCAATAAGTGAAATGCTGTTTGTTTCGTGGAAGCTGATATTGATAATGATACATTGATAAACCGAAATCTCAGCTGAATTATTTAAGTTACTCCTTTGCTCCTTAAAAAAGTCTTGAGCGCACTCCTGACCTGTCACACTGTTTCACTCCTCTCTAGCCAAGAAGTCAGTCAGATCTGACTGAATCGATTCAGTCAGATCTGACTGAGTGATTCAGCTAAACTTGTTTGTTGCTGACTTTCTCTGTTTAGCCTAGGTCGCTATCCTACAACACATACGTCTGAAATGTGTGCGGCTCATCTGAATTCTTTTCAGAACATGGATTCAGATAGACTGAACTGGAATTTTCGCAGGCTTTACTACGGGCCTTTATCTCGATTCTAAGCTATCCGGATTCTACCTTTTTCAGAAGCGATAAACTACAAATAATACTCGACAAAGTCAGACTTTGAGATATAGGGGAAGCTTCTTATTTCTGAACTTCTCATCCTTCTCAGCAGATCAATACACCAAATTGAGAAAAGTTTCTAGTTTTTCACCCCTACGTGAACTCCTTGAAGTGTTCACCGCTAGACCACCCCGAGCCCACGAATCCCCAGAGGGAAAACACAAAGTGCGGCCGCTACAGCCCAGTTTCAAAGCCCGCGCCACACTTCCATCTCCGACTTCCGCCCACACGAAGAGATTTAGAGTTGAGGATCTCAGTGTGAATAGCAGGTAAGTCCAAAGTTGTCTCCATGGCTTAGGGAGCGGAGGGAAGATGGACGGAAAATAGAATTGGAAAGAATCAAAAAGAGCACACACATGTTCATAATGTACCTATTGCACAAGTAAGCGCCTCAGAAAATCGTTAACGCTGGTCAAACACTACGTCTGAGGTTTGTTTGAGACCAAGACCTTCAAACTTTTTGGAAAAACCTTCTCGCCTTCAGAAGAAAACCTTCGAACTTTCATACATCTCATCCCGGCTATTTTCGAGCGAAGGGATCTCGGAAGGGCTGAATGACCTTTCACTCTCTTTTTTTCCCCCACTGATGCACTTTCTTCCGATACATTTCACCGCTGGGTAGATGATGTTATTAAGCGGCGATGACGAGATGCCACTGCCAAACGGGAAGAGTATTCCAGGGAAACCCACCGGGCCAAAAACAGCTGTCTGCGTCGAACTTGCTTCTCACATGGCGACTACCAATGTTTTGGTTTGGCAAGGAATGAACTGTGTCCGGAGTACATTACTCCTCGTAGGTTTTGACCAGAATGCATGCAGAGGCGCTTTTTGAGGTTTTTAGCACTCCCTTTTCAATAACTGCTTTCAAATTCTACCTTTGTCGAATCTGAAAACAGATTGAGATTTCTGGAGTACAACACTTCGCGCTGTGCAGCTGCATACTGTATGGCACACTAAAATTTCCTCGCAAACTCTTTCAATGGAGCATTATCCCTAACAATCATTATGGCTTCGAACAACCCGTCTCATCAGGACCCAATTTTTTTTCAGACCCGAAGAGCGTTGAATTGTAAGGGAATTATAAAACAGGGCGCCAAAAACGCGAGAACCTATTTACGGGCTGTTTTGTAGCGATGCTCCGCAGCTGCTATACGGATATTTTGGAATAAGAAATTTGTAACAGAAGGATATCAATGAGAAATGGAAATCTTCAGTCGAAATGTTCTTGACCAAAGTTCGATCAGATCCGGCGGTGAGAACGATTCCTTCTAGAATGCTAGATCTGGTTTCCACTGTGATCTCGATCCAAAGGCGAATGTCCGCCCACGCGGTCTGCTTGAGTGCTGAACGGCCACTGCGTCGCGCCTTTGTGAACGAGTGTTCACCCAGCGGAAAACAGCTAATTGCAATTGTACTTAAAGGCAACATACACGCTCGTAAACGTGATTGAGGTAACTACGGAAAGAGAACAGTATGGCTCAGAACAAAACGTCTACGCATTTTGAAGCGTCAAAAACAACCCGCAATGCCGTTACAGGACTAAGAAGTTCGCCCTGCGCTATATTTCTCTGCCCCCTGTATTTGCCGTATCCTCCAAAACAGGAGTCCGGGCCATCTCCACCGTTGCCGATGTGTGTACATATGTGGCTTACTTACTGTACTTATTGTACCACCAACAAACGTCGACAACGGTGGCAATGGCCCAGCACCCTTGTTATGGAGGAGGACTGCAAGTACAGGGGGCGGAGAAATACAGGGCGGGGCCAGCTCCTCACCTGCGGTCGTTTTTTCGCTTCAAAGTGCGTGGGCGTTGTGTTCTGAGCGATGCCATTCTATTTCCGTAGTTATCTCAACCACGTTTACGAGCGTGTATGCTGCCTTTAACTCCATATTCATCTATTACTCCTTTCCTGCAGTATTAGGGTGAGTTCATTTATGAAAGGCCTCTCCAATAATTAACTTGTTGAGCATGGGTGAGGCTGAGCTCGTTTCGGGAGGGTTTTTGTGACAGTTTGCTCTCGGTTAAGAGTTGTTTGGCTTACTTTTTGTTCTCTGGGAGAGACATCTGGGAACAATGATTCGCCTTGTAGTCTTCTTTTGCCTGTAAGACCACTTTTGTTCCTGAAAAACCCGACCAGCCCGTATTGAGAACTCCGCGTTCATTATAGATTTCAAAAGCTTCTTTCATGTGAACACTCTTCCTAACGCTGCAGACAGAGAATACGAGATTAATATATGTAGAGATTAATACTGCTGAAGCCAGCCGTTCTCCGCCGTGTGAACCATCGTCCAGAAACACCCCAACGCGACGGCCGCGGAGCACGCACGCCGACCACATGAGCGGACATTGACTGACATTCGAACAATCTCCACTAAATGGCCTAACCGTTCGAAATTGACGAGAAAAAAAATGAAGTGCTCTCCTCGGGCGCAAATACACTAAATAACAACAAACCACTATTTCATAAAGACATTTAAAGGCAGTGGTCACGATGAAAAACGTTATCGAAAAAACTACAAAAATCAGCTTAGATCAAAAACAGCTGAAAAACTATGAAGGTAGCGCGGTGAAAAACGGTCTACAAATAGAGTTTCTAGGGCCCAAAGAAGCTAGTTCGTGCACACGTGCACAGCGATGACGAAATAGATCGCAGTCTCATGCCGAGCAGTCAAAAATCATCGACATTCAGGGGACGAAATAAATGCAAATTTAACGAATAAAAACAGTTGAATAATGAAAGCATCACTTCAGTCAATGTTTTTGACTAGATACACATAAATTCGAAGGTTCATTGATTGACATTCAATTTCAAGCTAGCTGATGTTCTTGATATAAGAGGTCATCGATGCCGATGATGTGGAGTGGGCTCGTCCACCATCAAAAGACAAGAAAGTTCAGGTTTCAAATTCGGCCCAAAACAGTGGTTTTTTCGCGATTTTTTCTTATAGGTCCTACTACTCGAGACCCAGGAAAGGATTTGGAGAGAAAAAGACGACAAGCATATTTGATCGCGACCACTGCCTTTAACGATTTCCACAGTCAACCTTGTATAGAACCGCATTCCTCAGCTTCTCAAAGCCCACTCCAATTTTCAGGTATTTCCATTACACTACGTCTTCAGAGTATTTCAGAGGTATTTTCAATTCTTCTTCGCAGATCAGGCTTCGGCCAAACTAGTCTTCTGGTAAGCGAATTGGGAGGATGAGAGTGAGGAGGAGGTTTCGGCTTCACAATATCGAAAACAAGAAATAATCCGCAAAACAACCGCGAGAGCGCCAAGACATTAGAATATTAATCTGTTAGGCTCTCAGCAAAGTGCTCTCCCGGCGACGGCCGCCGGCGGTGGCGGGAGCCAATTTTAGCAATCCATCCATCCGGCCGACGTACATACATGTCAGAGAGGATTTGCGCATGATGAAGAAGACATTTCAATGGCAACGGGCGACAGGTGTCAGAGGCGAGTGTGGAAAGGATGTTCAGAGGAAATGAGTACATTTGTCGGAAATGATCTCTATTTCAGAGGGAATCAGTTTGAGTCTGGCAGTTGTACAGTGGGCAGGGCGTGTTAGGCCACGACTGGCCGGCTGGGGTTTGCCCACAATCATACGATGTGTGCAGTGAGCGGTCGTTAACCCTGATAAAGATTGAATCGATGCTTTCTCCTGCCCACCACCGCTAACAGCCACAACTAGTCATAGCTAGCAGTCCAGGCTGATTCTATCGCCTCACACACGAAGCCGGTGCTTATGGTGTGCTGGTGCTTTCTGCAGAGCAAAACAAGTTTGAAGGCAAATTGTGGTGCGCGCGAAGCGCGCACCAGATTTGGCTTTAACTCGCCCACGCGCAACTCTGCGATTACGAAATCGGCGTTCGGAGTAAATGTGGAAATGCGGTTTTGTCTTCATTGGAAAGAGCGTAAAAAGTTGGGGTATACACCCAAAGATGGTTTAAAATGGTTTCTTGGCGCTCGAGAAAAATGGCGAAAACCACGTGATTTTGGTCGAAAAACTGTTAATCTCCTTTTTTTTCAGACGGCGTTCACGATCTTGTTGCAGTACTTAAAATTGAGCTAGGAAGCTAATTTTTTGGCAGGAGGCTAGAAATGGATGCAGCTAGCTCCTATTCAATTTTGGAGTTGAAAACTCAATTTTAGCGGAACCTCAATATTGAGGGTCAAGACGGGTAAAAACATGTAAACATGTTATTGCAAACCATCCGACGTTCCCTGAACTTCGAAAATGAACTAGTGAAAATCAACACAGCTAATGATAGGCTTCCGGCCAAGATTGTTCTCTCTTTGAGATGGTTGGTGTAAATAGGATTTGAGGAGTGCGCAGGACGCCGCAGAAAGAGACGATTATAATTTGCCTCCGGCACAAAATTCTCACTCAGGAATTATCCTGTTGAAGTTGCGCTCTGGCCTATTGAGGCAAGTTAAAACCTGTTTCACGTGTACTAAGTCAAGACGCGTATGAACATAGACATGTTAAGACAAAGGTATTAACAATGTTGCTGGTATAAAAGGCTCCTCATCTCACCGTGTGCCTCAGTCGGCTCTTCGGAGCCGGACCTGGAAGGTGGCCTTAGTCACTTTCCAGAAGATCCACCGGATTCCGGAGGATAATTTTTGTCGCCGAGGGGATATCCCCACGGCTCGGGGTGGGGGGGGAGGTGGTACCCAAAAATGGGCCCATCTCCCCACGGTTTGCAGTGTGGTGGACCCCACTGCGAGCAGTGGTGGTGGGGTCACCCCCACCTCCTCTGAGAGTTTTGACCGAGAAGAAGCCGCGAAATACCTGCTTGCCGCGTAATAGCCTCTAACTAATGCTCGCCGCAAAATAGCCGCCAAATGAATCTCGCCGCGAAATAGCCGAGAAATAATGCTCTCCAGGCAGATATACGGAGCATTCCAGAGGCATAATTCAGATGTCAGCACCTCCGTCGGTTCAATTACTCAAGTTTGAGGTTCGTGGACCTCGTTCAACCTCTGGAAGCCCCGCCCAACCGCTGGCGGCCCCACACGGTGGCTCGTCGAGCCGGCGACGGTTGCGTCTTGGTTAATTTTGATTATTTCTGAATATTCCTCGGTTATATCTTGGCTATTTCTCGGCTACTTCTGGTCCGTTCCATGAGAAGCCGAGAAATAGCCGCGGAATAGCCTGGAAATAGCCCACCAGGAGCCGCTGCGGAGCCTGGTGGCCTATTTCCCAGCTATTTCGCGGCCAAAACTCTCAGAGTCCCGTTAGGATCACAACAGGGATGATCCTTGTGGAATGGTCTCTTGGCGCTCGAGAAAAATGGCGAAAACCACGTGATTTTGGTCGAAAAACTGTTCATCTCTTTTTTTTCAGACGGCATTCACGATCTTGTTGCAACACTTAAAATTTAGCTAGGAAGTAAATTTTTTGGCAGGAGGCGGGAAGTGGATGCAGCTAAAGGCCATAAAACGGCCAATGTCTCACCGTCGACTGCGTATCACGCTGCGCGACCGCACGTGCGTCGAAGCAGACGAGTTTTGGCCGCCGCGCGACGAGTTCCGGCCGCCGCGGCGGCCGA
The DNA here is from genome assembly GCA_029168955.1 of Aplectana chamaeleonis. Classification (NCBI taxonomy): domain Eukaryota; kingdom Metazoa; phylum Nematoda; class Chromadorea; order Rhabditida; family Cosmocercidae; genus Aplectana; species Aplectana chamaeleonis. Next base: position 82,458 of record JAPDOI010000547.1, on the reverse strand, counting down.
AACGTCGCGCGGCAGCCAGAACTCGTCGCGCGGCGGCCAAAACCCGTCTGTTTCCGACGCGCGTGCGGTCGCGCAGCGCGTGATACGCAGTCGACGGTGAGACATTGGCCGTTTTATGGCCTGTAGCTCCAATACAATTTTGGAGCTGAAAGCTCAATTTTAGCGGAACCTCAAAATTGAGGGCCACGACGGGTAAAAACATGTAAACATGTTATTGTTAACCATCCGACGCTCACTGAACTTTGAAAATGAACTAATGAAAATCAGCACAGCCAATGATAGTCTTCCGCCCAGGATTGTTTCCTCTTTGAGACGGTTGGTGTGAATAGGATTTGAGGAGTGCGCAGGGCGCAGCAGAAAGTGTGCGGGCCCCTTGTGGGAATTCTCAGGACGCCGCAAAAAGTGTGCGGGCCCCAGTGGGAGTGCACAGGACGCCAAAGAAAGTGTGCGGGACCTCAGTAGAAAAGAATGGGTCCTTTTTTATGTCTGCGAGTCACAATTTTTAGGAGTTATAGTCGTCCGACCACACCGATCGGTAATGATTTAATTATTTACCGTAGGGAAAAGCTTTCATAAACGGTTTTTCCTCTCCAGAGTGGGAATCGCTAAGCAAAAATCAGGTCAGAAAGGGGACCTTTGGTAAAAATATATGAAATTTCCAAAAGTTTAGCTTCCTGGCAAAAGTAATGATTTGGCAATGTTATAACTACAAGAAATGTAGAAGTTGACAAAATAAAATAAAAAAAACGTCTTGAAATATCTTTGAAAATGATTTGGCACAAAATAACCAGAACTAATGAAAAACTGGGAAATGTAGTGAAATAACCAAAACCAGATTTGGCGGTCATTCATAGGCCAACTTTGATAAGTAGTGACTGACGTGGAATTAAATTTTACAAGCTTCTCCGTTAAACTTATCAAAGCGAAATCAAGCGCGCAACGGAAACCTTAAAACGTTTCATTGAAGATGTAATACGGAAATCAGGGTGGGTCAAGCTATGTGAACGTAATGCTCAAATCCGATGCGCGCTTGATTTCGCTTTGATAAGTTTAACGGAGAAGCTTGTAAAATTTAATCCCACGTCAGTCACTACTTATCAAAAGTTGGCCCATGAATGACCGCCAAATCCGGTTTTGGTTATTTCACTACATTTCCCAGTTTTTCATTAGTTCTGGTTATTTTGTGCCAAATCATTTTCAAAGATATTTCAAGACGTTTTTTTTATTTTATTTTGTCAACTTCTATATTTCTTGTAGTTATAACATTGCCAAATCATTACTTTTGCCAGGAATCTAAATTTTTGGAAATTTCACGATGGAAACGGTCGGCGAGTTTTCACCGGAAATCGAGAGTTTGGAGGTCCACTGCAACATTAGTGTTGAAAAACGGCTAAAATTGGTCAGAATAGCTCTATACGGACCTGAAACTTGTATGAGCTATGCCCGACCCACCCACTTTATCCGTAGCCAACAATGAAGTGAACGGGGCAGACAAAGTTCATCCATGTGTTGGGGCCATATAGGGCTACTGATAACTCGTTTTAGCCGTTTTTTCAACATTATTGCTGCAATGGACCCCGCGGAATCTCGATTTCCGGAGAGAACACGAAGATCGTTTTCAACGTGAACACTGCCTCGTGAGGGTTCACTAGCCGTCGAATTGAAAAAAGAAACACCAAAACCCCGGTGGGAAATGACTAATGCTGCGTTTGTTACGAGCGGATTGTGCGAAAAATCATAGTGAAGGATTTCTCAGTAGCCGTTTTCTTCCTCGTAGGGCTTTCATTCTCTATCTAATCATTCAAAAAAGATTCGGAATTCACAAAATTATCTTTCTCATCAACTTTTTTTCATAATGCATTTGGTATTCATGTTTTAACATTTCAGACGTTCCCTAGTAGGACATTTGTAAAGTTGTGCTCCAAACTTTGCCAGAAGCAAGCTATCGTTCTGCATGTCTCCCACTGCTATTTTGGAAAGGGCTAATCACTAATGCAGTGGTGAAGGGCATTAGAAGAGTGAGTAGAGAAGCAATTATGGTTTGTATCTTATCTCTAGGAAACCGCGTCGTTGATGTTATCTCGCTACCTTGAAAGCCGAGCGGTTGCTTTTCCATTTCTACCATTGTGCTTCCTGAAAAACAACCGCTCGACTTTTATGATAAGGCTATCATAGCATCGACGCGGCTTCCCCCATCCAGAGACTGACGATACATGAGGTTTTTTGGGTTCCGATTTTTTTCTTCCATTTTCTCATTTTCCTCCACTTATTTTTTTCGAATACTTTTTCACTCGAAATTTTCCTTTTTTTCAAAAGTTACTTTCAATATTAATAACTATTATTTTGAAATTTCAATTTCTGATTTTTGTCTTACTTTTTTTCTGTGCGAAGTGCTCAGCTCTTCTTAATTGCATCAATCTTTACAGGCTAGATCCGTATTTTTAGGCTTATGTATATCACTATCATAGTCTGTTCTTGTCCAAAATTTTTGTTTTCCTGGTTTGGTTGGAAAGTTTGCATTTTTTTAACCGAGGATTTCATAAAAGCCAGTCCTGTTTGCATACTGTCTCTCCCTTCGCTCCCCACACGCACGCAAAGTAACAAAGTAAACTCCGCTCAGATTTAAAGGTTATTTGACCATGAATACAAAAATATTCTCGTTCAGAGCAGTCTGAAACCAGCGGTTTTGCTTGCGAATTGATAGGTTCGATGAATTAGAAGGATGAATTGCTTCTAGAAATCAAGAACATACGCATCATCGTTGCAAAATCTCAATGCGAAGGGAGCATAGCTTACTGAGAGAGTGTCTCATAACAGAAATGGATTCGGAAAATCATTGGCGATCTTTCAAAAACAAGAATGAAAAAATACTGCAAAGTGAGGTTGGATAATGGGGATATCGTGTCAGAAGAAGGTTCAGCAATTATGCGTCACTCATGAGAAGGTGTGACGTACGATTGCAGACTAGCCGCTGAGCTTTGGCAGGCTTACTCGTTTGTCACTGGAACAAGTAAGGTTCCGTTACAAGGATTCGCTAGTCTAGAGGGTATGAATGGATTTAAGAAGTTTAGCATTCATATGGATTGCCGCGGTGGAGATCGTCTGCCTGCCGCTCATGCATGCTTCAATCAGCTTCATCTTCCTCAATACGAGTCATACGAGAAGCTCCGAGACCCGCATTGAAACCACTGTACTGTCGTTCTCTGACCCAATTTCCGGTCCGCGATTGCGGCTTCTCAATCACGCAACGCGATGATAATCGTGCTGTTACCACGTGGTCCTGGCACGATTCACCTATCTCCCCCCACGATTACCATCATATTGCGTGATGCAACAGCCGTAGTACGCAAATGCTTGCCGGGATTTGGCTCCGAGAACGACAGTACCTCATGGACTAATATCGCAGAGGGGGGCACTATGGCGCGATGGACTTGGCCATGCCTATTTTACCTTGACGCACTGAATTTGAGCACCTACCCAGGGTTTTCCTCTCCTGCCAAAATCAGGAAAGTCGTTGCGGCACGAAAAAAAATGGGCGTGGTGAAGTGCGATACCACAGTGCCACCCCCCGCTGCGATAGCACCTTAGGAAATTAGGGGGTTTTCAGAGTTCCACCGTGGCGCGGCGCGACATCATGATTAAAGGCTTCCGCATAGTCGAGCGGCAAAAGCCGCTCCGCAAGGTTGAAGGATAGGGGTCGGCTACGCAGCTTTGTACCTGCCCTCTATTTTCCATCGTTGCGGAGCGACTTTGAGCGCCAGACTATGCGCAGGCCTTATGACGCGAATCGACGAGCGGCGCGTTATCGATCGAAGCGCACAGAAAGCATCTAATCTCGCCGCGCTGCGATGGAACTCTAAAATAGGCCTAAATTGGCCTACACGCCATACTGCATACAAAAATAGGGGTATCTTTCAAAATCCAATTTATTGATGTTTTTCTTATCCCATCGTCTGATTATTGCATAAATCTTTTCTTATTATATTCCTGTTCTTGCTGTAGTGCTGTCTATGCCATTTTCTGGTCTTTTCAAGAATTTAACCCTGACAAAGGTTTGGCTGGTTAAACTTAGCAAATTTCCATTTGGGTTTGTCTCGCAACGACCCACTGTGAGATGCGATGGCGTGTAGTTTAGTGTCGTGTAGGCACCCTTATCGACGAACAAGCTAGCTGCGTGATCCGGTTGATCGAGAGCAGTTACTGTCGTTCTCGGAGCCGAATCCCGGTCCGCAGTTGCGGACAACGACTGTCCAGCCATTGTCCACAAATGCGGACCGCAATTTGGTTCTGAGAACTGCAGTACGCATATCGGCTTGACCACGGTTAAAGGCAGTGTTCACGATGATTCTCGCTTCCAAGTTTTCCACTCAAAACAATGTGTTGGCAACCAAGTGTTACCAAAATCACGAAGAAACGGCGAGGAACGCACTAATTCGTCTTATTTCAGTGACATTATTCTATGGCCTGGACTAGTTGTCTGGTTGGATTAACATGTTCACGGTGGTTGTCACCGGTAAAAAATGGGACCAATCGAAAATGGAAGAATATTTTGGGCAAAACAGTATTAGTTAGGGCCCGAAGGAAAGAACGGAGTAACACAGAATGGAGAATTGCAAAAGACGGGTCCACAAAAGATTTCATTGTCACAACGAACAGTTCCATAGATACTTAAGAGGCGGGCTGATACTTGAGGATTTCGTACCCTTCTGGTGCGCTTTTCTCGGTTTCTTCGTCATTTCAGTTCTACTCGGGGGCCAAACAATCGATTTAGCGATTAATCTCAAAATCGAAGATTATCGTGAACACAGCTTTTAATGTGTCAGCGAACCCGCGTCGACTACGATGCACTGTCCTTTGTGGAAAAAAGGGGCATGAGGCGTTTCGTAGACTTGAGAACTCTGTTCTGCGTCGGTTCTCTTTCCCTTCCTGGCTCGTTTTCTACCACTCTTTCGACAATGAGAGCTGAGGATCCTCCTAGCACTGTGGAAAGTCACAGAGGATGTTCATCTTGAACGCTGCCTTTGAATGACAACAGAAATGGGGTTTGCTTGCCACGACTAGGGTATCTAAGGAATCTTTCACTTTCCTGTCCCTATACGGTTTTCACGATAAACATTGTCTTCGAGCATTTACCGGAAATCCAATGTACCGGGTTTCACTGCAACAATAATGTTGCAAGAATTGCTAAAAACGAGCCTAGATGGTCCCACATGGCCGTGAAATTTGTATCCGCTATGCCCTACCCACCCGTTTCCATGTTGGCCGCTTAGTCTGCATTTTCAAACTTGAGTTTCTCGAAAAACAACCGCTTCGCATCTACGATTGTGATAATACGAGTGCGAGTAGCTTGGAAGGGAAGGTTACATGCCTCGAAGACCGTCTTAATCGTAGACACTGCCTTCAAACATAGGTCGTTTCAGCCTCTAAAGTTCTACCAGAGTCCTGCTAGTGACCATAAAAACTTTGAACTGGAACTCACGGTTTTTTTTGAAAAAAAGCCTTATGCTGATTTTCTACCTGTCGCATTACTATTCAAAAAAAATCAGCCAAGTCGGAAGGGTTCGCCGCACAGAGTGATAGCGTTGACTAGTAGCTACTGATCGCTTGGTTAACACTTTAGTAGCGTCTGCGATTCTCTTTGGCTAATGGCTAAGCCTTGGCCTGCTATCCGTCTGCTTCCTCAACTTGACAGACCTTCTCTCTGGTAAGTTTCAAACCTACGACATTAGTGCGAAAAGGCGGCTGAAAGGTGTGCGGCTCCGACGATTTGCGCGCTTCCCTGACGATACGCAGCCTCATGCCCCTCACAGTTCGGTTCGTTTCTCCCAATCTTCAATGCCACTGATGCTGTTGATTGGGCCACTGATATTGTTGTCCGTGCGAACTGGAGGAACGAGGGCTCCAACAGCGGTGGCTCGGAGATCAACTGCAAAGGCCTCAAACGGCAACAACTGATCCGAAGATTGGGAGAACGAGCCGAACTGTCAGGCGGCTTGAGTCATGTTCGGTGCGCTCGGAGGTGGGAATCGTCTGAGGGCAAGCGGTCGATTTTTAAAGAATCGCTTGCTGGGACAGCTCAATGTTTTGCGCCAGCTGCTACCGTTTTTCGCCCAGATGCTAAAGTTCTTCGTGATAAGGATGTTTTAACGAAAAACCACCTTTCGCTAATCGAAAGCGAGAGCTCTTCTAAAACGCCCCGAACCTTAGCTTGCTCGAAATTCTTCGCTCAATGGTTTTACGGCGAAGAACGTTTTTGACCTTGGCGAAGACCTCGGATTCGAGCGAGTTGGTATACCGCCCTCTATGTACACTAGCATTCATCAGCAAGACTAGGATCATTTTTACTATATATATATACAGTACCGTGCAAAAGTCTATTCGTTTTTGTTTTTCGACCATAACTCATTTGTTAGCAGAGCAATCGGCATCATTTTTGTATCACAACTTCAACACAATGATAGAACAAACACACTACAAAATCATCTCTAAACAACACTTACAACCAAAGTTACAAATAAAAAATCAAATTATGACAAAAGAGGCTAATAAAGGATATTATTTTGAAAAATAATAAATACTAAAAAAAGGCTGAAGAGCGCAACGGTACTATGTTTCTGAATAGTATACATCTTGTACTTGGTAGCCATACCGTTGGCATCGATCACCGCCTGACACCGTCTAGGCACAGAGGCTACAAGGCTGGTGAGGATCGGGACAGGGAATAGACTTCCAGGCTTGCTCGAGTTGTGCACACTTTTCAGTCGCATTTCGATCAGTTTTGCCCTGAAGTGCCCTCCCAATTCTGCCCAGAGATGTTCGATTGGATTTAGCTCCGGAGATCGACTCGGCCAGTCCATTACGCGGATGCGGCGCTGGTCGAACCAATCCTTGATCAGACGAGAAGCATGTTTCGGATCAGTGTCTTGCTGGAAGACAAACTTCCTACGCATGGCAACTCCCCCAAATGGAAGCATATGGTTCTCCAATATGCTCTTGTACATCTCCTTATCCATAGTACCTTCTATGCGGTGCAGGGACCGACACCATTCGCGTGAAAGCGGCCCCACACCATGACAGCGCCTCCACCATGTTTAACGGTGGGGACCTGATAGCGCGGATGCAGTCTGGAACCTACTGGGCGTCTAACGGGGCTTATTCCGTCTCTCCCTATAAGAGTGTACGTGGATTCATCTGATCAGATGACTTCAGACCACTGTTGCGGAGTCCAGTGAAGGTGGTCTTTAGCCCACTGCAGACGTGCCTTACGGTTCTTCTCAGAGATCATCGGCTTCTTGATAGGACGTCGTCCAAATAGGCTTGAATCGCGTAGGCGTCTCTTGACAACATCCAAGGAGATCCAAAACAAAATACATTAAAAAATATAGGTCACACACTACGAAAACCAACCTTAAATGATGATGCTCTACGAGCTCCTTGCGGATATCGGGGGCTGCCATCCTCGGATTCGCCTTGCTCATTCTTCTGATGAGTCGATCTGTTAGAGAAGATGTAAGACGAGGCCTTCCCGTCGATTTCGCTCAAACTGGTTGTTTCAGAGGCTCTTGAATTGCACGAATAGTCACATTGAACTGTTGTGCTAGGAATGCTGTCGACAAGCCCATGGATCGGCCTCGGCAGATGGCTTCGCTTTGCTTGTGAGAGAGAATCTTAGAGCCCTGGGGTCTAGCCATTTTGCAAATAAGAAATAATAACCATAGGCTGTAAGAAAACGAGAAAAAAACAAATTATAAAAAAAAATTGAAATTGGCCAATTATACGAGTTTGGGAAAAATCAATCACATATATAGGCCACTTGAAACATATTATCGCTGATATGTGCAACGCATTTAGAATATGTTTCCCACATGGGAAAAAAATTTCATACAAAACAGTTTGCGATTTGCAAAAGTTATGAATCAAAAAACAAAACGAATAGACTTTTGCATTTGTACTGTATATATATATATATATATATATATATATATATATATATATATATATATGTATATATATATATATATATATATATATATATATATATATATATATATATATATATATATATATATATATATATATATATATATATATATATATATATATAAAGGTTTTATCAATATTCGCCATCACTCCATGAGAATAACAATTTCTATTGCTTCTCCTCAAAACAAATCTATCGAATTTCCGTTCGTCTGCACAGACAGACAGAGTAATCGAGTATTAGAAAAGGATAATAAAAGCTATCAGTCTCTTTGTGGTGCCTCGAGATGAGTAGATTAACAATATAGAAGTATCGAAATCGGGTTTGGAAATGACACATATTTTTGGGAAGGCGTATATAGAGTGCCCAACACCCAAAAATGTGCGGAAAACTGGTTTTCAAGGAGGGGGTAACCCAAAAAGCTCGTGTGTAAACGAGCCATCCCTAACTCCGAGTATATCTCAACGTTTTTGAAGGCAGCATACGCGCTCGTAAAAGTTATTGAGATAACTGCGGAATCAGAATGGTATGTCACAGAACACAACGCCCACACATGTTGAAGTGTCAAAAAGTACCCACAATAACGCTACACGAGTGAAAAGATGGTCCGCCCCTGTATCTGCCTGCGCCTGGGGCGGCATGCATGAACGCAGCGAACGGTGTCAGGGAGCCGCTCCGCGTGCCAGCGTCGAGCAACGGGGCGGCCCCGAATTTCGTGGCGTCTATTAATGTGCCTGATTTTCGGGGCCGCCCCGTTGCTCCACGCTGCGCGCATGGCACGCGGAGCGGCTCCCTGACACCGTTCGCTGCGTTCATGCATGCCGCCCCTGTATTTGCGTCCTCCTCCAAAACAGGGGTGCTGGGCCATTTCCACAGTCGTCGATGTGTTTGGTCTACCTATTGTACCTATTCCACCACCCACACACGTCGCCAACGGTGGGAGTGGCCCAGAACCCCTGTTTTGGAGGAGGACCCAAATACAGGGGGAGGGCAGATACAGGAGCGGGGCCAACTTCTAACTCGTGTAGCGTCATTGTGGATCGTTTGTGACACTTCAAAATGCTTGGGCGATGTGTTTTGTGCCATACCATTCTAATTCAGTAGATATCTCAATTTCGTTTACGAGCTATATGCTGCCTTTAGAGGCAGTGTCCACGATAAAAACCATGTCTGACTTTTTGGTGGAGATCGGCAACTGCGGGGCCTAGCGCAACATTAACGTTGAAAAAACTAAAAGAAATGAGCTCGGAATGGTCCCCTACGGCCCCAATGTTGGACACCCGTTAGCTCGTCACACCCAGATGCACTTTCCAGGCCCATCGACGTGAACAAATGAATGCTCGAGATTGTGAGATGAGCGATGGTTTCCGATTAATAGCCCCGTTCTTGCCTTTCTTCCCAACTTCTCTGTTGGCTGGGTCAGCTCGCATACATGGGCTGCAAAAGACGGAAGTTACAAGCCTCGGACAACTAGTCCACCATGCTTCCCTAGCTCAATTTTTTCGAAGATGGATTTGAAAATGTCATCTAAAGAATAATAATGGGAGGGGGCATGTGGATCGAATCCACACCGAGGGTGTGGCTAAGGAGCAGTTCGGCTAGCACACGCGACGCGCGACGGAAAAACGCTGTGCGCGCTCATCGTCCTTGGGGCGCGTTAACCGAGGACCTCCGAAAAAAGTAGCCGTTGTCCCATTGTAGCCGTCCCCCTTTATCATTTTTTGCATTTCATTCATGTTTTTTTGTTTATAATGTGCTTTTTTAGACGCAATGCTTCTCGTACACAGGGGTGGGCACGCGTCCCGGTTAACCTTAGGGGTGAATATTGGACGTTGCAGAGAGGGCAAAGGGGGTGCCTAAACGGACACCAAAAAAACGAAGGGCATGTTCTGCCGAATTTCAGGAGCAAAATAATACACGATTCTCTTCTGGTTTGTCACATCTTCTTCTCCGATTTTTAAGACAAACACTTACAGAACTAAAATTATTGATAGATATGCAGTTTGTGTTCGGAATAATTCATAGTTGCTGTCGAAGCTTCTCAGCAACAACTCTATGATTTAAAGATCATATATAATGTGTTTGATTGTTTTGATGAAGGATTAAACACTACTATGTTATCTAGTAGCAAGTAAGGATTGATGTGGTGTCGTGTTTCTTTGGTGTAACGTTCAATGATTACGCTCGTGGTTACCGATTAGATGCGATGATGCAAAGACAGCGCTCAGACGCGTCATCGTTTTTAGAAAAGGATTAGCGGACTGCTGTATTATGACAGACTAAAAATACAGATATCACGGTCAATATAATAACTAGCCAATGGAATTTCGTCTATGAGAATGACTTATGAAGAGAGCCGACTGTAGAAATTGAAGACTGCAAGTTCCAGTGAAAGAAGCAAATAATCGTATCTTCCTACTTGAAAAGTACCCTGTACATAAATACCCGAATTTCATCCAGCTTGAATGCCGCAATCCCTTAGAGACTGGGCTCGCCGTGCGATATGGTGTTTGTCCGCAGCTACACAGCGCACACTGGATTGGATGCGCGCACGATATTAAATAAAAATGTGTTTTATTACAGAACGGGGAGGAGAAAAGAATCAAAAGTGGAGTAAATGGAAGAAGGCAGAAATAGGATGCTTTCAATGTAACCATTTCAGAAATTTAATGTAGATAAACTAAATTGGAGCAGGGTGAATTTTTCGGACTTGGCAAGGCTCATTTAAATGAACTTTGTTGATTAAAAACAGCATTAATCATGAGAATCAAAAGCATTGGGAGAAAGAGGAGAATCTGGCAAACTTTTAGGTAACGGAAGCTTTGATATTCAATGTGATTTAAGGACCTTAAAACTCGTCCCGGTTTTGTCCCGGTTTTCAGGGTAAAACCGGGACGAGATTTATGGTCCTTAAATCACATTAAAAAACGATCTTGTTGAAGATAAACTGTTTGCCAGATTCTCTCTTTCCCAGAATATCCTTTGCTCGCATGTTTAATGCTACTTTTGATCAACTAGGTTCGTTTGAATTAAACTTGTCACGGCTAAATACTTACCGCTGCTCTAACTTTGTTTGTTTACATTACATTTCTAAAATGACTACATCCAGAAAAGACATTTTTTATCATCTTCCATTCCCTTCGGTTTCAATCGTTTTCTCTTCCCCGTTCTAAAATAAAATACATTTTTTATTAATTTTGTGTGAGCGTCCACTCCCGTGTGTGCTGTGTAGCTGCGTACACACACCACATCGCACGGCGAGCCGAGTCTCTAAGGGATTGCGGCATTCTACGTGGGTAAAAATCGGGTTTTCCACTTCCTACGCATCTCATCAATCCCTAAATGGTTCCACAACACAAAATAATTCTGAAAATTTCTTCATCAGAACGATCAAACACGGATTAATCCTTCATACATAGGTTCAGGAAAACATTCGATAGAAAACATTAATTACTGCAATAAAAGTAGCTCTGTTGTTGTTTGTAATTGCTGAATTGTAATGAATAAAAAATTTTTCTATCTTTTGTCACAAAATACCCTCTTATTAGAAATTTTCTTCATAAGATTGTTTGGAAGTTTAAAAATTACACTACCTTTTTTAATGACATTTTCGGAATTTTCTTTTTTTTTATACTCTGGTTTATCAAAATAAGGGAGTCAAGATCTTGGCTGTTGTGCTCGACTTCTCGGAAAACAGCGGATTTCGATTTCCCATAGGGGGGTGCCTGAAAATTAGCGAGCTAAGGGGGGTGCATATTGTGTTTATCTGGGCCAAATTCCGGTCCGCAATTGCGTCTCGACACGCTTTGTGGCCGCACGCTCCCGAGTCAGAACAGCTTGCAGCGCCGCAGCCGCCGATCTGCTGACTATAGGTGGGTTTTGGAAACGGGAAACTAAGAAAAATTGAAGAAAATGGTATAAAAAAGTCACATCAAGTCGGCTTTGGCGCTGGAAACCCGACTGACTCGAGCGCGTGCGGCTGCAAAGCGTGTCGAGACGCAATAGCGGACCGGAATTTGGCCCAGATAAGCAGAGTATTCAAAATCGCCACGCCGGGACGTGTGCCCAGCCCTGCTCGTACATACCATCGTTTCAATGGAGTTCGCAACTTTTTTGAGAGCCCTTGATTAACGCGCCCCAAGGACGATGAGCGCGCACAGCGTTTAACCGTCGCGCGCGTCGTATGTACCAGCCGAACTGCTCCTTAGCCACACCCGTGGTGTGGATTCGATCCACATGCCACGGGAGGGACCATAACTCCGTTCCTAGAAGGTCTTGTACGATTCCAAAAACATCATTGGAATCAGCATGGGACTGCCTCCAAGATCTCATCGTGAACACTGCCTTTAAAGGCAGCGGACACGCTCAAAAATGATATCAACTTTATGGATTAAACTGAAGGTCTGAAGCTGTTAGTATTCAGAAATAGGGAAAAAGACGAAAACAAATCGACGGATTTGTATAATATAACGGTATGTTCTATATGCCCAGAAATGGACGAGTTTTACAGCACTGGCTGAAATAGCGGAGCTAGCAACAAATTTGTTGGGATAACGACGCGAATGTACTCGTACGGCCCTTTCTGGAACGCTTACGCCGTTAGAAGCCTAAAAAGTAGACTAAAGTGGCCGCAATCGAGCATTGAATACCTGTATGGAGGGGCGGAGCCCGTATCGATGGGCGGAGCAAGGATGATTTGGTGACTGGCTACGGCTCAAATGCGGTCGTTTGGACTCGTTTTTAACGCTTGCAACTTCGTGAGGGCTCTTCTAGGGCCTGCACGACCCCACTAATGTAGTTATCTCAACAACTTTTTCGAACGTGTCTGCTGCCTTTAAGAAAAATAGTGCTTGGGTCCTTTTCCTCAAAAACTTCGGGACAGGGGCTGTCTACACAACGAGGGAAGGGTTGTCCCGTTTCTGCAGTTTGAAACGTCACACCACTCAACGTGAGCCAAGTGGTCCCGAGTGGAATTAGAGCCGCATAAGACGGGACAACTCCTCCCTCTGTGTGTAGAAAGCCCCTGTCCCAAAACTTCCAACAGTGAATGCACATCTGAACAATCTGGTTGTGAATAGCTCGCAATTTCTCAACTAGTAATCGTTCGCTGCGAATGGGACAAAATACTCTAACCCATCCAATCCACTTTCTCTAGAAGAATGTGTCTTCTGTTCGCAGAGGCGGTCGCGGCGGCCGTCTACAAACCCGATAAGTGGCACCCACAAGGTATTTACTTACGTGCACTCAGCAACGCGATTTTAGGGGCGGTTTCGAAAAGTGAGTTTTCCATAGATCATGTTCGATGTACGGTTCCTACAACACTTCGAACGGTAGCGTGATTTCTTGGAGCGCGGAAACTTTAAAGGCAGTGTTCACGATGAAAAACGTTTTTATGTTTTTCCGCCTATCTTGAAAACGGTCTTATGCTGATTTCAATGATGTCCATGGAACCGTACAAGACCCACTGGAAACGGAGTTGTGGCCCTTCGAAATTTAGCAAGAGAAGCATAGTGGACGAGTTGTCCGAGGCTTGTAACTTCCGTCTTTTGCAGCCGATGTATGCGAGCTGACCTGAGTAAAGAGAGAAGTTGAGAATGAAGAGGAGAACGGGGCTTTTGATCGGAAACGGTCGCTTATCTAACCACGAATCCAGTGCAACTGTTATAACGCGTGGGCGGAGTGGCCCAATGGGTTGATTGGCCCACGAGATTTTCACCCACTTACCGGCCGTTTTTCGTCGCACTTTCGCTCTCAATCTTCTTATAGGTACCCAAAGCTTACGTTTTGACCAAAAAACGTGCAACTGTTTCTTCGTGAACACAGCCTTTGAGGCGTGATGCAGGAATTGCTACGATGTGACGCGCTTCCCTCCCACCAAGTGGCTCGCACTCTCCTAGACAAATATGGAGTTAGCTTACAACCTGGCGGCCCTACAAATCCGTCTGCTACCCGAAATGGCGCTTCCAACTCCAGAAAGCAATGTCTTCCAGCGAGGCTACGCCACTAGCCGACCAACAATAGACCAGTTGGGATCGCATAGCATTGCTACCCGCTAGCAGCCCTGTCTCAATCATGTTGAATACACTGCGTCTCAAAAAGATAAGACACCCCTCGAATTTGTCGGTCTCGTGTTTGTTGAGCAGGATAGATATTTTTCGCCGAAACTACTGTGATTAGGATGTGAAGTAACCTCCGTATACCTCTTTTGAGTACGATCAAAAAATTGTGCACTTTTCTAAAGTGAATTTTTGCTTTACGGCGAGTATCAAATAGATAGGACACCCTTTTTTAAATCGGAAATCTCGTTGTATAAAATCTAACGGTCGATTAACCCTCGTTGCTCCTTCATCGCATCAAATACTCGATCTGGTATACTACTGACCAAATTAACCAAAATTTGCGAGCCGATCTTGCACCATTTCTCGGTTTTGGCCTGTTGGAGCGCATAAAACGAGAGATATCGCCGACCATTGGCTCAGAGCCGAAGAATTAAAATACCCCAGAGGTTTTTCATTCTGTTGAAATTAGGACTGTAGACTAGTTTCTCCGGACAAGATAGTTATCGCTGAGCGAAGAATCCGACATTAGACCTGCTCACGTGAACTTTCTCGTTTTCTTGCAAAAAACTGCAACTTTGTGGCCCGAAAACAGGAGAGCATGAAGGTAGACGTGTTTCTTACATCCTCTGGTACTCACTAGAGATCATCCAACTGCTGGCGAACGCACGCTGTAGACGTCCTCGACGGGCGAATGCTCTGACAGAAAATGGGAGAACTACCTTCACGGTTCTGAAGTCTAAATTGGACTGTACCCATCATCAAGTTCCTTTAGTAGGACTTCCAGCCATCAGTCTTATCAAGATTCAAATTCTTCTCCTCAGAAACCATTGCCTATACACAAATATTCGAAGTCGCTGTGTCCTTTAGCCGTCGGAACTGCTGCCGTAGATCTCTCATTTTCAATCAGAGCATTTGCCCGTCAAGGACGTCTACAGCTTGCGTTCGCCAGCAGTCGGATGATCTCTAGTGAGTACCAGAGGATATCAGAGTAACACATGAGCAGGTCCGAGGTCGGCTTCCTTGCTCGGTAATACCTATCTTGTCCAGAGTGGCTAGTCTACAGTCCTGATTTCCACAAAATTCAGAATCTCTGGAGCATTTTAAATTGTCGGGTGTGAGTCTGTGGCCGGCGAAATCTCTCGATTTCTGTGCTCCAACAGGCCATAACCGAGAAATGGAGCAATATCGACCTGCAAAGGCAGATCAGCTTGGTCGAAAGTATACGAAATCGAGTATTTTTTTATCGAATTATTTTTTACACTATTTTATCGAACTAGAATTCCGATTCAACCAAGGGGTGTCCTACCTTTTTGATGCGCGCTTTACCACAAAATTTTTTCTAGAATAGTGCACAAACATTAGATCGTACTCGATCGAAAGAGGTATGCGGGGGTTATTTGAAATCCTGGTTATAGCAGTATTGATGAAATAGACCTATCCTGCTCAACAAACAGGAAACCGGCAAATTCAGGAGGTGTCGTATCTTTTTGATACGCAGTGTACTTGTAGAGCATTGTCGGGAAGAACGTTCATGCTGATGAGCATAATTTGCCCTCTACTCCGGAGCTTAAAGGCAGTGTTCACGATAGTTTTCGTATCCGAGTTTTTCACTTAGAACAATGCGTGGGCCACAGAGTGTCACCGAGATTACGAAGAAACGGCGAGAAATGCACTTAAACGTCTTGTTTCAATGACATTATTCTATGACATGGACTAGTTGTCCGGTTTGATGAACATGTTCACGGTGGTTGTCACCGGTAAAAAATGGGTCATCTGAAGATAGAGGAATATTTTATGCAAAGCTGTATTAGTTAAGGTTCCAAGGTAAGAAAAAAACAATAGAGAGTAAAGAATTGCAAAGGACGGGTCCACAGAAGATTTCGTTGTCACAACAAACAGTTCCTGTGAGAGTAAAAAGGCGGGGTGAGAGTAAAGGATTCCGTGTACTTCTGATGCGTTTTTCTCAATTTCACCGTCATTTTAGTTCTACCCGGGGGCAAATTGATCGATATAGCCAATAATCTCGAAATTGAAGATTATCGTGAACACTGCCTAGTTCACAATTGAAGATACTTAGAGCAATATCCGGTTATCCATACTAGTAACCCAACAGCGGGTATACCTCAACGCTGAGCAACGTATAAAAAATAGACTACAGGTGAAAGCTTCGTGTTGTGATGACTTCGCACAACATAGAATAGGTTTGAGAGAGTGATCTGAAAAGGGGGAGATAATGAAATGGCATGTTTTTCTCGAAATATTAATAACAGATTAATTTATCAAAACTGTAACCAGTTACACGGCGTGATTTCGTACGGAGACTCTGAAAATTATGCTCCTGACTCGGCTACATTTCTCGTTTTCCCGGTGAAGGAATTTTCAGGGGTGATCCTGCATATAGCCTTCGTTTCCCCACTACTCGCACTTTTCTATATCACTATCATGGAAGTGGTGCGGTTTTTAGAGTGATATCATCATTTTCAAGGTTGAATTTTTTGAAAAACAACCGCTTCGCATCCACGATTGTGATAATACGACTGCGAGTAGCATGGAAATAAAGGTTACATGTATCTTCAAAAATGGTAAACGAAAGTAATGTCCTGCAATCAAGTTCAATCAACCCTCCACACAGAGCAGTTGTGCTTCTTTGCCATCCTCCTCAGTACCAGGTACGAAAGCTGATAACTTGATGATATCAGGGCATTGTCCATGGCAACACGGGCTGATTGCACTTCATCTGTGTAAGTGCGTTCTGTGACGTGAGTGCATCCCCCTTATCCTATTGAGCGTCGTCATCAGTGGAGGCGGAGCGGAGGAAAAGCGCCCCGTTCAGCACGTTAACGGAGTTTTCAGTGGTTGTCTCTGTGGCGTTTTAGCAGTCACACACAGCAACAGCTCAGCCCGACCGCGCCATTCACTCTGCCCTCTGCCGCACGCGAATATTCCGAATGCCAGACATCCACGGCTCGCCATCGAAGCCGAAGGTAAAAGGGGGCAGGACGCACATTCGAACACATAGTTTCCAAAATATGAAGGCATCACCAGAGCTGCTTTTTCGAGAAATGATAGAAAAATGCCACTGTTTGACTTCTTGTGGTCCATTTGCAGTAGTGTTTACACAGCTGGAAAATCCGCGATCTTTGTAAGATTCTTTGGCGTTCGCAGACCCAGATTCAAAAAATGGCACACATTGCAGCGAATTTCAAGTCCGCCATGCCAGTGGCCTCGAGTAAGAAATGGATGGTTGTACAGCCTGACTCATATGAGTGATTTTGCTGAGCCAGAAATTGAAAAAAAAAGAGTTACAAATTTCTCGCTTGGGCTATTTGCCATGTATTGTGACCGCATGAGGAGTCACCGTAAAAGGAATTTATTTCCCAAAGCCCTTCTTTGTCATTGTTCATATTGATTGATCAACGTGTTTCCTCGACTTGAAATGCAATTGCACCCGAGGTCCACAACCGCTTGATTTGTCTCAAGCCGTTAGTGGGTTTTCGCGGCACTACTGGGTACTTAAAAAGGCGTCCTATAAACATACATATGTCAAGAAATTCCTGGAAAGCATCTTGCTGCGCGCCGAAAGTCACTTTTAGTTTTTTGTGTACAATCAAACAATTCGGGCTATCTGACATCACCCACAAAACTTGAACCTCTGAAAATGCGTCCCTCGAAAGTTTGGTCTACCTGAAAACTGGTTGTGGGGGGGGCGATCATCGAGCACTTCTGGGTCGACCATCTAGCATTGTTCATAGAATGTGAATGCGAACGTCAGGCAACGTGAAAAACATTAATGGAACAAACTCCGAATGCAGAAAAACTTCAAAAAGTTCATTTTTACAGTGTATTCAAAATGGTTTTCTCTACGAATAGAAGTGTTTTAGGGGGCCTTTTGACATTTTGGTTCGCTAAAGAGGCCAAGTTGTACAAGAACATGAAAAAATAATATATTGTTTTCTGCGCTTACAATGCCTTTAGGGCTACGGCAATCGAATGATGGAGCGAAAGGTTGCGAGAAAAGCCTTTTAGCTTGGCATATGACTGCATTTTCCTAACGAAACCACTAATTTCAAATCCTAACTACGCCTTCACACCTTTCCCACTCAAGATAAAATACATAGGAGTCCTTCCTCCAGGGATTCTAGATACCGATTCGCAAATTAGGAATCTAGGAGATCGTTGGCGGTCTGAACTAATCTGGAACGAATCGTTCCCATTGAGAAATCCTTCCATAACAGCAGTACACTCTGATGCAAAAGAACGAGAGGGTTTCACTGAGCTGTGGCTGGAGCAAAATTCCTTTCGGCTGGGGACGAAGCTGTTGAGTGCCTGTGCAATTACCCTAACGCAGGGTAAATCAACAGAACAGGATTGCTATGAACAAACGTGATGGAATTCCCAAATAGGGCATTAATTTTTGGCCAGACTTGGTTGAGCATGATGCTAATCCAACATCGACCTCCGGATTTCCAGTACAACCTCCGATGTTAGTGGTTAAACTTGTACATTTGAAATTAACCGTGTGACGGAAAACGTCATCAGTAAACACTGTCATGGTTATTGATATGTTGTTATCAGTTCCGTGACATCGAAGGACAAATGAGATGTTGTGCACAGGAGCAGGAAAAGGACAAGATAAGGCTCACCTTTTCACATTCATCGCACTTGTACATGAGACGAGTGTGCTGCTTCAAGCTGCCATCCTTCTGCACATGGTATATGAACAAGTGGGACTGTACGTTCTGCTTCAGTGTGAATGCCGCATCGCACACATCGCAGACGAATGTTTTTTCACGGAAACGACTGAATCTGGAAACTAGACACTCTCAACTGGATACTTAGGAAACGCTTCCTCCGGTTCATGCGTGCTCATCTAAAGGCCACGGGATATGCCTCCGGCCAGTCATGCAAGGGAGCAAGTTGTTCTTCTCACTCAGAAAAAAAATTCACGTCCTTTGTCTAGGCGGTGTGCATGATGGAAAACACATTTAAAAGTGGAAAACAATCTCGAAAAAATTGCCTGATGCTCATTAAGAACGATACCTTTTAGCAGCATCTCGAAGTCTCTGATCTTCCCGAGACATTCCGTTCTTTCTCCCTACGTCTAGTATGTGTATTTGGTGCAGCAAATTACAAACTTTGGAAACAGGGTTGCGGTTACAATGTGTTCAAATCGCGAAAAGAGCGGGGGAGGAACGAAGGGCCGCGATTGGAGGATACACCAGCTACCGCCAAACGTAGTCGTTCCTCCCCCGCCCTTTTATGGCTTGGGCGCCCTACGATTATCACCCTCGTAAGAACTGTGCGCTTGAGACTCCTTAAAGGCAGTGTTCACGAAGAAAAAGTTGCACGCTTTTTTTGGCTAAAACGTAAGCTTTGGGTCCCTCTAATAAGATTAAGAACGACAGTGCGACGAAAAAAGGACGGTAAGTGGGTGAAAATCTCGTGGGCCAGCCAACATATTGGGCCACTCTGTCCACGTCCTATAACAGTTCCCCTGAATTCGTGGTTGAAGGCAGTATTCACGATAATCTTCGATTTTGAAATTAATCGCTAAATCGATTGTTTGGCCTCCGAGTAGAACTGAAATGACGAAGAAACCGAGAAAAACGCACCTTAAGGGCACGAAATCCTTAAGTATCAGCCCGCCTCTTAAAGGCAGGGTCCACGATAATTTTCGTCCTCGGTTTTTGGCCGGAAATCGAAAGTTCAGAGTGTCATTGGAGCACTGGGGTCGAAAGAACAAACGAAAACGAGCCAGAAAGAGCTCCATACGGCTCCGAAGTCCGCTCGCGCTAGCCCTTT
Source organism: Aplectana chamaeleonis (assembly GCA_029168955.1). Taxonomy (NCBI): domain Eukaryota; kingdom Metazoa; phylum Nematoda; class Chromadorea; order Rhabditida; family Cosmocercidae; genus Aplectana; species Aplectana chamaeleonis. The sequence goes on along the minus strand of JAPDOI010000547.1, from coordinate 62,616 downwards.
CGCTCGCGGTCGAGTTTCTCGACGTGAACGAAGGAACACTCGAAATCGCGAAATGAGCTATGGTTTTCGATCAAAAGCCCCGTTCTTCCCTTCATTCTCGACTTCTCTCTTTACTCAGGTCAGCTCGCATACATCGGCTGCAAAAGACGGAAGTTACAAGCCTCGGAAAACTCGTCCACAATGCTTCTCTAGGCCAATTTTTGAGGGACCATAACTCTCATCCCAGAAGGTCGTGTACGATTTCAGACACCGTTGGAATCAGCATGGGACCGTTTTCAAGATAGGCTGAAAAACAGAAGAACGATTTTCATCGTGGACACTGCCTTTAAGTATCAATGGAAATGTTCGTTGTGATAATGAAATCTTTGTGGACCCGTCTTTTGCAATTCTCCATTCTATGTTGCTCCGTTCTCTCCTTCGGGCCCTAACTAATACTGTTTCGCCCAAAATATTCTTCCATTTTCGATTAGTCCCATTTTTCGCCGGTGACAACCACCGCGAACATGTTCATCCAACCAGACAACTAGTCCAGGCCATAGAATATTGTCACTGAAATGAGACGAATTAGTGCGTTTCTCGCCGGTTCTTCGTTATTTTTTAACACTTGGTTGCCAACGCATTGTTTTGAGTGGAAAACTTGGAAACGAGAATCATCGTGAACACTGCCTTTAAATGAGCGATGATTTCCGATCAAAAGCCTCGTTCTTCCCTTCATTCTCAACGTCTCTCTTTACTCAGGTCAGCTCGCACACATCGGCCGCAAAAAACTGGAGTTACAAGCCTCGGACAACTCGTCCACAATGCTTCCCTAGCTGCATTTTGGGGAGCCTCAACTCCGTTTCAAGAGGGTCTTGTACGATTCCAGGGACATCTTTGGAATCAGCATGGGACCGTTTTCAAGATAGACGGAAAAACAGAAAAATGAATTCTATCGTGAACACTGCCTTTAAGGGCAGTGGTCACGATGAAAAACGTTATCGAGACAACTACAAAAATCAGCCTAGATCGAAAACAGCTGAAAAATTAACATCGACATGGATCGTGAAGAGACTTCGCGTTCACTGTTGACGGTTGGCGCAGACTCGGTGCACCTACGTTATATCATATGGCACCGAGTTTGCGCCAACCTTCAACAGTGAACGCAAAGTCTCTTCACGATCCATGCCGACATTATGAAAGTACCGCGGTGGAAAACGGGCTAGAAATAGAGTTCCTAGGGCCCAAAGATGCCAGTTCGTGCACACGTGCACAGCGTCGTTCAAAGAGATCGCAGTCTCATGCTGAGCAGTCAAAAATCATCGACATTCAGAGGAAGCAATAAATGCAAATTTACCTAATGAAAACAGTTGAACAATGAAAGCAGGAACTTTAGTGAATGTTTTTGACTAGGTGAGTACACAAATATTCGAGCAGGTCAGTCCGAAGGTTAATGTTCATTGATTGAAGTTCGAGTTCAAGCCAGCTGATGTTCTTGATATTAGAGATAATCGATGCCGATGATGTGGAGTGGGCTCGTCCAACATGAGGGACAAGAAAGTTAAGGCTTCAAATTTGGCCGGAAACAGCGGTCTTTTCGCGATTTCTCCTTGAAGGTCCTACAACTCTAAACCCGGAAAAGGGTTGAAGGAGCTCGATGAAATGCTGGCAGTCATGAACAACAGTGACAATCACGAGTAAGTAACAGGCACGTTCCCGCTGGTTTGGAAAGTTGCCACCTCACATAGATCGTCAAACATTCCCCCCCCCTTTCAGACTCCGAGTGTGGTTTGCTCTCCTTTTTGATAATAATCGGATGTGTTTCATTTCAAATTCGACTCCGAACCATTTTAGGCCTTGAAAACGACGAAATTGTCGAAACGTCGGCCAATAAATATTCCACCCAAGCAACCTGTGAGGCACAGAAGCAAAAAAAGATGGAAAACAATGCCCAGGTCTCAAGAATACCAAGCATGGAGTAACAAGCATACTTTGTCGCGACCACTGCCTTTAATTTCATAATTGACCTGCTTTTGCGTTTCTTTTACTAAGAAATCTTTAGAAATTGGAATTTTCTGATTCGCATGTTGAGATTTAGAATCTGTCACGATGAAGATTGTGTAGCACACCGCCGACTTATTCTTCAAAAAGACAACTCTTTTATTTGATTAGCGGTATAATGCGATGGAATCGCTGATCCAGGCGACATTCTCCCTTTTCCTGACTGTTTTTAGTGTTTCTTTCTTCCCCACTTTTCTTTGTTGAGCCCAAAGCTTATGTATTTTCAAGGAAGCGGAAAACGTTTTGTTCAATTTGCAAACACTGTCTTTAAATGGGTGGTGGCAAAATCATAAATACATCTACGGATATTTCGAATCTGGCCCACTCTGTATGTCATTCAAATCTTTCATAATTAATAGTCAACTGAAGAAAGCAGGTCGGAAAAAAAGGTTTAGAAAAGGTATACTTTTCTTTTTCGCGGGCTCTGTTAGCGGAGCAGTTTTAAAAGTCTATGAAATCTTAGAACCGAATTCAATCGCAAACTCCGTCTTTAGTGTACTTCAGTTTTCTGCTCTAACATTTGCAGATTCTCTGTAACAGCAGTGTCTAGAGCGACGTGAAGTGTAGAGCGGTGGGTTTTTTTCCCAGTGTGTTCCAGGAAGCAGGGCAAAACAAGCAGCACTCAGCCAAAGACATTTCTGATAGCATCAGAGAACCGCGTAAGTGGAGTGTCCTCAATTATTCTCGGATGGGTTGCTTTAGACCAGCCTGAGGCGGTCGTTAGTTGACCACATCAGAACAATAAGAAATAACGTATCCCGTCGGGGAAAGGATTTTACTCTGCACTGTAAATAATGCATAAAGAACCTGAGAACCTAAGGTGCAGACAAAATTTGCCAAACGCATGTCCACGATGAGAAGATTTCCCTTTTTCTCAGCTGGATTTTGAGCTTTGAGTCTTACTAAAGAACGAATGGGGGAAGAACAAAAAGGAGCGTTCGAGAAGTAGGTGGGAACTGTGACCCGTTTTGGACTAAGGTCAAGTTTATACTTCCAGCTCTCAGCTGCGCGTTGGCGGACTCACGGATTCACCGCATTCAACGAGTGTCGATTGGTTTGGCGTTATACTCGAGGGGACGTGCTGCATGGCGAGCACGTCCACTTACGGTGCTCCAAATTGCAGAAAATACTCTAGCAAAATAGGTCATTGAATTGGTACACAATTCGCTATCGCACGTGATGAATTTCAATCAAAAAATTTTGGAACACAAGCTCTTCCATAGGTGTGGCTACTAGCTTGCCACTTTTTTAAAGCATGACCTCCTGAGATAAAAACTGTGTGCTCCAGCGATAGCCAAGCTCCGGCTGTAGAAACCTCAGCCATTCACAGTACATCCTATCGCGCTAGGGGCAGGTGCTGTAACTATGATAGCGTGGATCAATTTACAGCACGTGCTCCTGCGATTAAACTTTTGCAGCACGGCACTTCCGACAGAAACGGGTACTCGAGTTGATTGTACGTTTAATACGCTTTGCCGCGATAAGGTGATGATCAACGCGCGACGCTTAATCAATCGAGACTCGCCAATGTCATGTCATCGCGTCGCGCTGCGATGGAAGTGTGATCCCGGCCTAAAACACCGCGCCGCAAAGCCTGCAGACGTGGTTCATGTTCTCGACTAGAATAAAGGTGCTAGTACATGTAAGAGGGACATTTTCGCTTGAAATTTTTTTGAGTGCTCAATCTACAAGATGTGAACGGAAAGTCATGGATTCCAAATAGGTTTGCGTAACTTGTGGCTGCTTCAACTCATATTGAATTTTTTTTCGCGTGAAGAAAGCAATATTTCCACAACAGTTTTCAGGCCAGAGAAAAAGGAAGAAACCAGCTCACCTTTTCCGGGGAATTTCACTAACTGGCATAACTTCTTCATGAAAATGATCGCCCTGAAATCGTGTGCACTGAGTTCGTATTAAAATCAAGGAGCCACCGTTTTCAAAAAAAAAATCACCAAGTCCAGTTCCCGTTTCGAAGGCCTCGTTGATAATATCGGAAACAGTTTTGCTTCTTCGCATGACTCTAAAATATATCAGAAAAAGTTTTACTTGCAGTTGGATAGTCTAAGGTTTGTATTGTTAGGACTTTAGATAAGGTTTCCATGCATGCGAACGAATCATACAAGAAATGTTGTGAAAGAAAAGAGACATTTCGTGTGATATAATAGACTTCTTCTGACTAGGGAAATACTATTGAATGACCCGGCCGTTAACGACAAAATGATTTCTCTCCAGGTGTAATTCTAAGATTTTTTTTACCAATGTTCGTAGCTGCCACGGAGATCCTCAAGCCAGGTTGCGGAGGAGTTTTCTTATTAGGTTCAAGGTATTTACTGAGGATCAGAAGTCTTTTTTAAGGTGCTCAGAAAAAAATGTCGCGAATGTGGCAGAAAACGTTTTTTTGGTTTTCTGTTCTGGGTCTTGAACACAAAACTGAGCTCCACCTGTTAATACAAAAATTTCGGCAGGCTTGCTTCGAAGCCTCCCACTACGGCTAACTTCGGCATGGATCGTGAAGAGACTTCGCGTTCACTGTTGAAGGTTGGCGCAAACTCTGTGCTATATGCTTTAACATAGGTGCGCCGAGTTTGTGTCAACCTTCAACAGTGTACGCAAAGTCTCTTCACGATCCATGCCAATCATACATAAACTTGTGCGCTAAATACGACTTCTGATGAATCCAAAACGCTGCGATAATTTTGCTCCGTCACTTTTCTGTAGAGGCGATTTAGGGTCGTCAACACGAATCCGAAGTCCGTTTATCGGTATTCGACAGATTACGGTAGGTTACGGTGGGTATAAGGTAGTTTGGTCAAAGTCTCAGATCTCCGTAGGTGAAAACTTCTCTGTGGAGGTTATTTGGGATTTTAGGTCCTTTCATCCTTTTATCAAACACTAGTTCGAAACACAAGATATCACAAGGTTGTTGAGTTGAATGAAAAACATAGGTGTCAGGCAGGAATCGAACCCTCATCGCTTTCCTGGCGAGAGTGTTATCATTACACTGCCAACACCGCTCTGCTTTCCTTAGCTAATTTACACATGAACTGTGTCGGCACAATGGCAATCACCCCTTATGTCAACAGCAATCACCCACTCATAGAGATACACACAATTAGAATATATTCCTTCGCATATGATCGGGTCTTCCAGCGATACTTTTCTTGCGAGACAGGCGTATTCATATGAATGGCTCATGCGAATTCAATCAAAGCGCCAGTTGCCGCGAAATCGCCCCACCTCGCATTTTTAGTCACACGGAACCAAACCTAACCAAATCTCGCGCATAGTACATGAATGTGTGGTGGTTCATGAAACATGCCATGATGTGGCTAGAAGGATGCCTCGAAAACATATCAGAAAAAAACAATGTGCTTGTAACATAAAAGGCCGAAAACAAGTTACTTGTAACATATATAACCTTGCGACTACTTGTTAGTTGCGACTTATCTCAGGTCACTTGGGTTACATGCAACATATCGACGGGATACCGCGTGCAGTGCTCCTCCCATTATGTTACATGTAACTTAAATGGCACAGGAAGAGTCGCAAGTAATCTAAATCGGACAAGAGGCATTTCCAAGGGGAGTATACGACGCATTCTTGGAGTCAGCATTAGGACTAGCGTTGCTGTCGGTTCTATTACACAAGTTTTAGATACTTGGCCCCACACGAATATGGAATGCCTCGCTCAGCGTTTTTCGCGTAGCGTATGATCTGGGACGCGTTCTCCGCGTCGCGTGTCGTCTGCGTCGCGTGATGGCCATCCACGGTGAAAATATAAACGTAAGTTACATGTAACATAAGTGTAACTTACATGCAATATAAATGTAAGTTACTTGCGTCATTCAAGTAACTTACATTTATATTACAAGTAACTTGTTTTAATTTTTTTGAGTTAGCGACCCGTCATGCAGCTGCAAGAGCACCACACGCGGATATGGCATTGGAGTATCGGGATCTCTAGAGATCAAGTCGCCGCGTTCCTCGCAGTGACGAACAGAACCGGATGATGCAATATCGATCACATTCAGCGATGGGGGGCGAGCGAAGATACACCGCAGGAAAGCCTTGACTCTGCTGCGTTACTGCCCGCGAGCGGCAACCGACGCCGCGACGATAATGTTCGAAAACATTCTTGTCGCTGCGTTAATTCCGACGCTCAGCGACCCCTCGCCGGTTGCTGTAACACTGCAGACCCCTCATGAATGGCCTGATGTCACGCCGGTGCGCAAGGCCCTTTCCGGCATGGCAGCAAAGCCCGCACTGGTTTTCCCACCACCTCTATCATTATTCTCACCGCAATATTCACTACGGGTCATACGACTTAAAGGCACTGCTCGCGATAAAAATCGCTTTTTTGTTTTTTTGCCTATCTTGGAGCCAGTCTCATTCTGATTTCAATGATGTTTCTGAAATCGTTTAAAGGCAGTGGTCGCGATCAAATATGCTTGTCGTCTTTTTCTCTCCAAATCCTTTCCTGGGTCTCGAGTATTAGGACCTATAAGAAAAAATCGCGAAAAAACCACTGTTTTGGGCCGAATTTGAAACCTGAACTTTCTTGCCTTTTGATGGTGGACGAGCCCTCTCCACATCATCGGCATCGATGACCTCTTATATCAAGAACATCAGCTAGCTTGAAATTGAATGTCAATCAATGAACCTTCGAATTTATGTACACATCTAGTCAAAAACATTGACTGAAGTAATGCTTCCATTATTCAACTGTTTTTATTCGTTAAATTTGCATTTATTTCGTCCTCTGAATGTCGATGATTTTTGACTGCTCGGCATGAGACTGCGATCTGTTTCGTCATCGCTGTGCACGTGTGCACGAACTAGCTTCTTTGGGCCCTAGAAACTCTATTTGTAGACCGTTTTTCACCGCGCTACCTTCATAGTTTTTCAGCTGTTTTTGATCTAAGCTGATTTTTGTAGTTTTTTCGATAACGTTTTTCATCGTGACCACTGCCTTTAAGACCCCCTACGAAAGGAGTTGTGGTCCCTCGAAAATTGAGTTGCGAAAGCACGATGGACGAATTGTCCGAGGCTTGTAACTTCCGTCTTCTGCAGCCAATGTATGCAAGCTGACCTGAGTAAAGAGAGAAGTTTAGAATGAAGGGAAGAACGGGGCTTTTGGTCGGAATCCATCGCTCAACTCACTATTTCGAGTGTTCCTTTGTTCACGCCGAGGGGCGGAAAGGGGCCGGACTTTCCCACAGCGGCGGGGTTCGCGCACTTTTCTAAGCCGTTTTGCGGCCCCTGGGTAGCTTTTCGTGTTCTGCTTCTGAGAGCCACGAGAAGCGTTTGTCATGAAAAATTCGAGGTTGAAGTTTATCGCGAACAGTGCCTTTGAACCCAGTATTATCCTCTGCTACCATGTCGCGTGCCGCCCCTTCGTCGCCTTTCACTCCACGCCTGACGTCGCGTCGCCCAATGTAATCGATATTGCAATCCCGAGCGTTGTTAGACGCAGCGAGCAATGCTGCCACATCAACTCTGCAGACCCCTTCTGCGGTGCCCCCGTCGCCCTTCAGATCTACTGTATGCTTCTGCGACCGCCTGTCGCTATCTCCAGTCTTTTAAATCTGTCGCAGTGTATTAAACAGCGACGAGCGACACTCTGTCGCTTATTTGTAGTATGGCTTGTGCGACACGTCGCAGCGGCGGGCGCGCGGCAACTGCTCCTACAACAGAAAATACCGTTCATCCAATGCTGGTACAGCTGCGTTTTGCTTTAAATTGCATGCCTGACGGTCTTCGCTTAGAGCAACGCCGCTACTTAAACTTTACAGGCCCCTTCAGAGCCGTTACTTCCCCGCCTCAGGCGTTTGGCAACCAGTATTGTGTCTAACGGTAGCAATTTTGATATCGGTAGTCCACTCCGCTTCCTGAGAAGGCAGAGGCAGATTCGCAGGTTTGTAGCGCAGAGACGGGGAGAAGCTCACCGGGATCGAGACTACAGTCCCTCAGGTACAATAAGAAAACATTTTGTCGCGCGTGCCATACCGGGCCTCACGGGAAAAGCCTGCGCTGAATTTCAGGAAACTGGCAGCCTGGTAAATATGTCGATGTGCCTGCAAGGTGATGAGGAACCTTCTATTTACCCGCCGCGTCGCCGCTAATCTTCCTCTCTACCTGCGGGGTATATACAAGGTGTATCACCGACAGCTCGTCCAGAGGTGGGTGAACTTTGGACTTCCTGGGGCCCTCCCCTGTTTTCCCTATTACCGCCTTATGGGTGATGGGCGTAGTGTATTTCAGCAGCAAGAGAGGATGGGGAAACTCAATGTTCCTTCCAACCGAGCGCTTCGCTCCTCCCCCGTTCGTCCAATGACGAGCGGCGCTATCCCCCGTTTCCCCGCCTTGAAATACACGACGACCATCATCCCAGCCACAGATCTTGTCACAACCTTCGTTATTGCGCGGAACTGGTCCCGCACGCTGAGTGATAGATGGGAAAACCTGCCGCTGCAGCGACAGCGAAGTATAACAATGCGTTCAGCGGGTTTTGATCTTGAATGAAAATCAACCCCTGCTGCCTTTCCTATTGATTTGACGAGAACAGATTAATGCCCATGTTTTCCTCACGAGCCCTGCTGCAATTTGCACGCTTTAATTCCTATCAGAGTAATTGTGACAAATGAGTCATAGCTCACCTATCTTCACCTGAATTTTTCTCTCTTTAAAATTATTGTCCATTTCATGCTCATCGGGACTGCGGTGAAGGTTTCTGATGTAATGGGCATCAACTAAATTGAAGTCGTCGTCAGCAAAGCATGTTATTCCGCTCGGAATTTTCCGTCTTGATGGATGTTCGGAACACTTGAGTCCTGCAATTCATTGAATAAATCTTATAGTTATACCCATTTTCGGGTTCGATAGCAGTGCGGTGCGATAGCATGATAATCATAAATATCGATTGTGATCTCGTCGCACGTCGATTCTCATTTGGAGAATGGCATCGCAGCGATCGAAGATGGAACTGTACAAGGGGCTTTGCACATTTTGACATTGTTTTTTGTCGTGCTACAGATGCACATCATACTCTAACAATAAGACTATACTTAGAGAAAATGGTCTGCATTTTTCTAATTTCGAATTTTCGAAAGCATACAAAAAATCAAAAATTCGATTTTCCAAATGTATTCGACATTCGGAATTTTCGAATACACTTGGAAATCTAAATTTTCGAACTTCAGGTTTTGGAATGCATTCGAAAATCAAGATCCTCAAATTTCCAGATAATTTTTTTCGAATTTTCGAGCAATGTTTCTGCTTTTGAATAATTTTTCCGAATTCCCAAAATACATTTGAGCTGTCATACTGTCATACTCAATGACTGTCATACTCAATGACAAATTCATTTTCTTCGATGATGAATAGCAATTTTTTCTGAGCCTTTTTATCGGCCGATTTACTGAGGTACCCTACACTCGACAACAAATTCCGGGATCCGTCGTTAGCTCCACGTTAACAGTACGGGCTCTACTTTAGAGCGAAATTCCCATGATGCATGCCGTGCACGTGAGCCTCACCATCCTCTTCTACCATCACACCCATTATTGACCAAGAAAAAATTTCGCTTAGAAATGTAGTATATTTGAAACTTTCTGTGAGCACTGTGGGCTGAATAAATAGAAACCACTGCAAATTCTCATATTTTTGCATTTTAGCACCTAATAGTTTTTTTCTGATATTCAGGTTTCTGACTCAGAAATTATTTCTGGAACTGTACTCTATTTTTTCAAAAGCTGCGGAAACGCTTCACTCACCTTCTATACACTGAAAGCAAAGCTCGACTGTGTTCTCCGGAGCACATGGTGGTAAGATTTTCTCGTCAGTCGTTGATCGGAAAAATACGCAGTTTTTCCGAAATATGTGAGGTAAGACGTTGCCTCGATTCCGGAATGCCGTCATGCGGAAACCAAAAAGTCGACCGCTACCTCAGCTTATGATGATGAAATGATCCACCAAGCCCCTCGGCCATATCAGTAAGGTCAAACATGTTTCCATACGATAGCGAAAGGCTGATTGATATTATTTGCGCATACATTCTACACTAGAATCTTGTAGATAGAAATGAAACCGACTTCTGAACCCGAAATCGATGTCGACATTGTGGAATAATGGCGAGTGTGAGCCATTCGCCAAATAGCTTTACATTTCTAATTTGTTCAGCAGCTTGCGCTCCATATGCCTTAAAAGGCAGCGTCCACGATAAAAACCATGTCTGATTTTTTGGTGGAGATCTGCATTTGCGGGGACTAGCGCAACCCTAACGTTGAAAAAACTGAGAAAAATGAACTCGAAACGGTCTTCTACGGCTCCAAAGTTGGACACCCGTCAGCTCGTCACACCGCAGATGCACTTTCCACGCCCGCCGACGTTAACAAATGAATGCTCGAGATTGTGAGATAAGCGATGGTTTCCGATCAATAGCCCCGTTCTTCCCTTCAATCTCAACTTTTCTTTTTACTCAGGTCAGCTCGCATACATCGGCTTCAAAAGACGGAAGTTACAAGCCTCAGACAACTCGTCCACCATGCTTCTCTAGCCCAATTTTTGAGGGACCATAACTCAGTTCCTAGAAGGTCTTTTACGATTCCAAAAACATCATTGGAATCCGCATGGGACCGTGCCAGCGCATCACGCGCTTGACGCGTGGGCGTGGTGTTAGAGTATGAATGGCTTGGCGGCGCGGCATACACGTGACGCCCGCTCAGCCATGGCGGCGACGGCCGTAACGACGTTTTCATAGGTTTCGTTATTAATAAAATAACCCATCAACAATGTCATTCCATTTCATAGGTATTATTCCCACTACTAACCTCTGCTACCATGATGGAGAACACGTGTACATATTTTGCTTGCTCGGCATAGTTGAAGCTCACTTTAATTCGCTCAGCCATAGCGTCGCCGCGCGAGGAATCATTGTCTCTGCCAGCGCATCACGAGCGTAGAAAGTAATCGCACTCCCACGCCTTGGCCGCGCGTCAGGCGCTTAACGCGCTGGCGTTGAGGAGTATGAATAACGCCTTACCAGGAGGTATCTACACAGAATATTAGAAACCCATAAGGACACTGTTTCTAGAGGCCATGAAATTGATTGTGTTGTCACCCTTTCAATTTTCGCACTTCTGAGAGTTTTGGCCGAGAAATAGCAACGAAACCCCTGCGTACCGCGTAATAATCGAGAAATAGCCGGCAAATAGCTGATCACCGCCGCCAAGTAACGCCCACCGCGAAATAACCGAGAAATAATGCTCTCCAGGGAAGTATACGACGCATTCTTGAGGCATGATTCACGTGTCGGTTCAACTATCGTCGATCGCTGGTCGAGAGATAGGCGCGGCGCAGCGATCTAACATGATATTACTCGATCGATGTTCATGAGTATCGTTACCTCCTCGCTTGCGTGCGTGCCATGTGTGTTCTTCGCGGCTATCTTTCAACCAGTGATCGATCATACCTAAGTTTGAAATACGATCGTTCTCCGAGCCAAAATCCGGTCCGCATTTGCGGACTACGGCTGTTCCATCATGCGATACGGGAGAAGGGAGAATCGTTCCGGGACCAAGTGTTAGGGACTGGGGCTGTCTACACACCGAGAGAGGAGTTGTCTCGTTTTTGCAGTTTGAAACGTCACGCCACTCAACGCGAGCGAAGTGGTCCCGAGTGGAATTAGAGCCGCAAGAGGCGAGACAACTCCCTCGGTGTGTAGAGAGCCCCTGTCCCACCAAGTGGTCCCATCGCGATTAGCACGTGTCGCATGATGCAATAGCCGTAGTCCGCAATTGCGGACCGGAATTTGGCCCAGAGAACGGTAGTAATTGATCCCGACACAGCCTCTGGAGGTTCCGCCCGACAGCTGCCGGCCCTGGATGGCCGGCGACGGCCGTGTTGTGTGGCGGAGGGCCGGCCGCGTCTCGTTTAATTTTGCCAATTTCTCGTTATTTCTCGACTACTTTGCGAAAAGCCGAGAAATATCTGAGAAATAGCCGACCAGGATCCGCTGTGGGGCCTGGTGGGCTATTTCTCGGCTACACCTCTCAGAGACACTCTGCAGCTCCTCTTTGGCAGCTGACTTTGGTTCCGAGTCTAGCTAATATTGTTTCACATTAAAGGCACAGTACACCCTCAGATATGAATTTTGAGATTTTCGTGTAATTTTGTAGAAGACCTCTCCTATATAACACGCGCCAAATGCCAGATCTCATTTCCTCCAAATAAGCGAGATATAAGCAACCACCACAGGCCCGACCTCCTTCGCTCACCACCACAGGCCCGACCCCCTTCGCTCACCACCACAGGCCCGACCCCCTAACAAACTTTCGAACTCGATAGCGGCTCGATGGATGGATGAATTCCAACAAGTCGTCGTTCTTCAGTCCATTACCGAACTGTCTCCTTATCCTGCCTTTCTCTTACGCATTGATTGCGAATGAAGAGAAATACAGGCCTGAGACAACTCGTCCACCAATTTTTCACCCTCAAAATCTAGGCATCTTTGAAGAGCCATAACTCTGTTCAGAGGGGGTCTTGGACGATTTCAGAGATACCACTGTGATCAGCGTGTGACTCTCTCCAAGATGAGCGTGAAATCTGAAAATTAATTTTTTGAGTGTCCGGTGCCTTTAAAGGCAGCAGACAAGCTCAAAAATGATATCAATTTTATGGATTAAACTGAAGGTCTGAAGCTGTTAGTATTCAGAAATAAGGCCCAGGTCATAGTTGGATGAGCCGACGTCTCCAGCCCGGTCGATACACACAGAATGCATTGGAAATGGGATGCAAAAATCACTCGGTGTACCTTTCTCTACTATTCAGCTATCAAAGGCAGGGGAGGGTCATCCACAGCTGCGTACACCTACGTAGTATACTTGGACCGAATCGAATGCTCGAATCATCATCCGATTGAAAAAAGTTGACTTCGAATAAACCGACTTGGTCGACTATTCGAAAAGTGTGAATTCCGGCTAAATTGAAAAGTCGATCACTCGAAAGAAGGCGATTTTCGGATAAGTCGAGAATCCGATCATTCGGAAAAGGGCGATTTGGGATAATTCGGGAAGTCGATCATTCGAAAAGAGTATTATCCGACTTATTCGAAAATTTTGCCGCTCTCAAGAGTTCGCAGTTACTGAGTGATGTAAAAAATCCCAGCTACTACATCTGGACACATTTATTGACTGTGCGCGTAGTCTATGCAATTTTTTTGTAAACGCGTGTGTAAAACTTCATTGTTATCTTTTTTCACTATCCCTTGTAATTGGTTTTTCCTTATTTTTACTTGTGCGTGCAATAAATTTCATATTGAGTTTAGGGCTCATAAGATTCTAAATGCCGGTCTGGGAGTGGAAAAATGGGGAAACTGTGAGCGAATTATGCTGCTGATCGATGAGAAAAATCGTCTCATTAAGTGGGGTGAATTTGCAAATTTCTAGGGAGGAATAGAAAAAAATATAGTAGAGGCCTAATTTATAGAGAGAACGTCATAGTGTACATAAACATAGACGCAACACGTGTAGAGGAGTGAAAAACAGAGAGAAATTTGAAGGTTTTATGAAGTCTATATAAAATGTCAAGACCCGGGGTGTGATCATTGACGAATCCGGTTCCTGAGAATTACTGTAGGTTACGGTGGGTATAAGGTCATTTATATAGCCGGCTTAGCCTACTTTGATATTTCGAATATTGACAAGTAGACTTCGATTCACTGTTCGCCACCACGAATTACCCTCCTCGAAAAGTTTTGAGGCTAATCTGAGACTTTGGCCAAGTTACTATACTTGTTCCAAATAAAATTCATTTCGAATATCCGACTTTTCGACTATAGTCGGATATCGTACTTTTTCGAATATTCGACTTTTCGACTATAGTCGGATATCGCACTTTTTCGAATATTCGACTTTTCGACTGTAGTCGGATATCGCCCTTTTTCGAATATTCGACTTTTCGACTATAGTCGGATATCGCACTTTTTCGAATAATCGACTTTTCGACTATAGTCGGATATCGCACTTTTTCGAATATTCGACTTTTCGACTGTAGTCGGATATCGCCCTTTTCGAATATTCGACTTTTCGACTATAGTCGGATATCGCACTTTTTCGAATATTCGACTTTTCGAATAAAAAGTCGACTTTTTTATCCGACTATGAAAATAATTGAAGTGCAAGTAACTTTTTTTTCACATGAAAACACGTCGATTTCTCACTCATCCACTCGCGGGCGTTCTGACAGATCAAAGCATCACTTTTCAAACCAAAATCAGACCGATACTCAGACACGCTGACGGTTGTTCAGCGGGGTAAAAAGGCTTGTCGGTGCGACGGCGGGAGCCAAAATGGGGAGGGTTCGAATTGTCGGTTGTACCGCAGATAGAGAGAAATTCAATTCACGGAGACGGTTATTTGGCGGTGGAAAAGGGGTTGACGGTGCAACGGCGGGGACGTGCTCTACCGTCAAATATGTGACACGTTCCGCAACTCGGACCAAAAAAGATGGGTGAGCCGGCGTCAACATGTTTAGACAAAAGTATTAACATTGATAGGGGTATAAAAGGCTCCTCATCTCACCGTGAGCCTCAGTCAGCTTTTAGGAGCCGGACCTGGAAGCTGACCTCGAGTCACCTTCCTCGAGTCACCTCGAGTCACCTTCCGGAAGATCCACCGGATACCGGAGGATCATTTTTGTCTCCGAGGGGAGGGGGCTCCCCACGGCTCGGGGGGGGGGGGGTGGTACCCAACTGTATGGCCATCTCCTCATGGTCCGCAGTAGGGTGCACCCCACCGTGGACCGTGGGATCACCTCTTTTGTGGGGACCCCAATAAGGATTTCCCCGGAGTCCCCTCTGCGGACCCGGGAATACCCAGGATGTATTGGAAAGCGCGTGACCGGAAATCTGGTTCGGTTGTACCGCGGTGTGATATCGGTTGAATGGCGGTGGAAGATCGGTTGTCCAGCAGATGCCCCAGCCGATCAACCGACGTTCCCCCGCCGAGTAACCGCCCATGAGTCTGTGCGGTTGTACGGAGGAACAGTATCGGTTATACGCTGGATGACCAGGGAGGGGCAACCGACATTCCCCCGCGGAATAACCGCTCCCATGCTTGAGTATGGCTGCTTGGCGGAAGTTTAGGCGTGCCTTATAGTATTTGTCACAGGTTTCGTGGTAAGAGCTTATATCTGGTTTCCGTTTTTTCGAGTTTCCGTAGCTATATGCAGCTAGCGTGCTAGATTCTTCAATTTAGATGTGAAAAAGGCAGTTCGCACTGAATAAAGTGTGCCCAAATGGAAATGGCGGCCCACGCGGCCGGCGTGCTTGGCAGGCGGCCGTCGCCTGTGCCGCCCTCGGACGAGTGTTGGATTTCAACGACGGCCGTCCCCTCTCCCGCCGTCTGCAGAGCAGATTGATCGGCGCAGTGCCTGCTGCCAGCCGGTGCCGGCCCCGTTCGTAGTCGATGGCGGTGGGGACTTTTCGCATGCTCGTCCGAGAGCGGCGAACGCGACGGCCGCCTGTTACACGCCGGCCGCATGGGCCGCCAATCTCATTCGGACGCACCTTACGTTCGCCGATCAGTCAGAGCTGTCCGATTTTCTTGTAAAGAAATTGGGTTGATTCTATATGTAACCTTGTTTTTGAAGTTGATTTATTGCGGTAGAGAGCCTATCACATTTTGATTTGCTATGAAATGTCACATATTCAGAGTTCTCCTACCGTGGAGACAAGAGCATCTACAATTTGGGAAAACGTAAAAACATAGGAAGTTTCAAAAGTTGCTAGAAATTATTCTTCCTGAGAGAATCTGCTCTCTGCCGACGGGTCGCGAAATGCCTCACACGAGTACATTAGATTCCCGGGGCTTTGGAGGTATCTCGTCTAATTTTATCGCGAGAATTTACATAAACTACGGACACATTAGCCCCAGTTGGTGGAATTTCAGCTACGTCATCTTCAAGAACTACGGAAATTCTTGCCGAGAATGCGGGAAAAGGGTGGAAGATTCTCGCCTTGATCGATCCACCCTGTCCTGATCAGTACTATAGGGCGATCTCCGCTGCGATCGACCGCACTGCCGTTTCTTCCCACGGCCTGCAGCGTCCCCGCGGTCAAATGTATCGTTGGCACGGTCTTCCAGAGAGCAGTTCGGGGTCACCCTCCATAATCAGCCACAGAGTATCGAGTAATCGATTCGCGAGAGGGCTGGACCAGCACTACGAACGGCATCCATGCGTTCAGCGTAGCCAACGCGGGATGAGATCGCTGTTCAACACAGGCTGTCGCTAATCCCATAACATGGCTGAGCAGGCCGTTGCGGCCGGTGACCAAAATTTTACGACCCTCTGTGGACCAAAATTTTACAACCCCCCTTCTTGGGGTCAAAAAAAATTTCACGACCAAAATCGTGGCCCCTATAATTAGTACTAAATCTCTTTAATTTGACATCTTGAAGTCCACATAACTCGCTACCTTCGCAGAATTATTCCTTTTTTAAGCCAATCCTCGTTGGGACCGGGTTTGAGCCACAGATACAACCCGGGGGTTACCGACGCAACGGTTATTTTTCATGGATAAAGTTGAAAAAAAATTTACTTACCACTTACTAACTACGCGACTTACTACTCCTACCTCATTCTACCTTTCCAAGTGGTTGGAAGCTAAACGCCATTTTTTCCGAAAATTTTACGAGCCCACTCCCCCCCCCCTCAGTTTTTCATTTTTGTTCAAAAATTACGGAATTTTTACGACCTCCCCCGTTGCGACCTGTCGCAAGCCTGCCCAACCCTGGCCCATAAATTCTCGCAACAATTAAGGCGAGAATTCAAGAGCTTAGCGACAGCGAGATCGGAATCGAGAATTTTGCCTATGGTTTTGCTTGGAGTATGCTTAGAGCTTGCACCCTTATACCTTTGATGCAGTATAAGCGGGCTTTAGCGAGCGTCGCGAGGACCCGAAAATCCCTGCACTACGGAATTAGAGAGCGTAATAGGCCGCTCCCTTGAAGGCATTTTGCTACCCACGGGCAGAGTTTTGAGCTGTTGAATACGAAAGGAAAACTTGACAGACGCCCAGAAGGGTGCCCACAACGATCCATCGGTCGCACGAAATTATGTATGGTGCCTCTATAGTCTGGACACGCACCGTAGTCGTCCAACAAATAGCGGAAGTCTGTCAGCAACATCAATAAGGTTTCTTGAAAAAAAAATCGCTTCCATCTGACCTACACCCACAAAGTTTCTTCCAAAAGCAAATATAAATAAAAATTGTATTTAAATAATAACTAAAATCAAATACAGATTCCCGGATGAGCGTAATTATTTTCGAGAAGTGTGATTGACAAGCAGTTTTTTTGTAGTGAGGTTGTAAGATCCGACTTTGCGACAATAGTCGGATTTTGAACTATTCGAATATCCGACGTTTCGACTGTAGTCGGATATAACCCTCTCGAATATTCGACTTTTCGACTGTAGTCGGATATCGCACTTTTTCGAATATTCGACTTTTCGACTGTAGTCGGACATCGGACTTTTTCGAATATTCGACTTTTCGACTGTAGTCGGATATCGCACTTTTTCGAATATTCGACTTTTCGACTGTAGTCGGATATCGCACTTTTTCGAATATTCGACTTTTCGACTGTAGTCGGATATCGGACTTTTTCGAATATTCGACTTTTCGACTGTAGTCGGATATCGCACTTTTTCGAATATTCGACTTTTCGACTATAGTCGGATATAGCACTTTTTCGAATATCCGACTTTTCGAATAAAAAGTCGACTTTTTTTATCCGACTTAAACAGTCGGATAAAACATTACAGGATAACAACAGGATAACAACACAAACAGGATAACAACAAACATTCATCCGATTATTCGATTCGGAACAAGTATACAAGTTACCGTATTCCCACTGTAACCTGATGTATTCTATGGAAAGTTGATTAATGGACCGCAGACTCACGTTAAAGGCAGCAAACACGCTCGCAAGCAATAACAGCATAAATAGGCACACACGGCCCCTAGCAAGTCGTCAACGAACTTTGAAGCTCTGGAAACCATCCAGAATGACAATAATTGGCAATGTTTGAGCAATCCTGTCTCGCACGCCCGTATTTTCACTCCCATTTGAGTACGAGAATGAGAATTGAAACTTGAGAAAACATGTGATAACTTAGAATGATAGCACTATAAAAAGGGAGTGCAGTAGAGAAAAAACTCGATTTACCCCGATATAACATGTTTGTGCACTGATAAAATCCTCTATTTCAAGAGGTCAGCCAAAGTAGAGCGGCATTCTCGAAAGTGGACGAGAGTCAATAGGTAGCCTTCATTTCCCCGCTACTCGCACTTCTATTATCACAATCGTAGGTGCGAAGCGGTTGTTTTTCGGAAATTTCTACTACGAAAATGAAGAAATCATACTCAAAACCACACGGCTTCTATGATAGTGATACAGAAAAGTGCGAGTAGCAGGGAAATGGAGGTTATGCAGACATGTTATACTCAAGTAAACCAAGCTATTTCTCTCGTGCACTCCCACTTGATAGTGCTATCACTCTCAATTATCACACATTTTCACAAGTATCGATTCTCATTCTGTTACTCGAAGGGGTGTGAAAATACGGGCGTGGAAGGCAAGATTGCTCAAACATTGTCAAATATTGTCATCCTGGACAGTTTTCAGCGCTTCAAACGTCGTTGACGACATAGTACGGGCCGTGCGGACCTATCTATGTTGTTATCTAGACTATGCTTGTGAGCGTGTATGCTGCCTTTAAGCGTTCCAAATAACCCCCGTAGAAAAAAATAAGGCTACATTTATTGTAGCCTCTCTGAAATCAACGAAATTTGCGTTTACCCCTCAAGATTGCCCCCCAAGGCTTGAAACTTGGTGCCACTAGGCATTTTCTTCTAGGTTAGTTACAGCCAGTACGGTACGCGTGTGTAGTGTTAAGGGCAGAGCCCAAGTTCGTGGGTGAAATTTTATGTTATGCTCCGAACGCTGTGTGTAGCTAATCTGCCGAATGCGGAGTTTCAATTCTTCAGAATAAGCTAGAAACATCCAGCTTCCATCCCCTACTCCCACTTCAGGGTTTTGTCTCAATAGGGACGTGACCCACGATGGATTTTGATCAAAATCTACGTTCTTCCATTTGCTATTGGTCTAGCTTTATAATGTGGTCAGTATACTTAGTATCCGAACCACTCCTTTTCGGATATCCGACCGGATATCCAAGATTCGGATAATCCGATATCCGAGAATTCGAAAAACGCATTATCTGAATCGAACAAAATCCGGGAAATTTAAAATCAGCATTATCTGAATCTAACCATTATCCGAAGGGTCAAAAATCCGGATAAACTCGGATAAATTTCGGATAAAATCGGATAAAATTCGAGTAAAATTTCGGATAAAATCGGAAAATTTTCGGATAAAATCGGATAATTTTTGAATAAAATCGGATAAAGTGGCACTAGGCCACGCCTATTTTCCGTACCGCCTTCTATTTAGTACATCAACCCAGGATTTTCCTCCTCCTTCCGAAATCGGAAGAGTCGTTGCGGCGCCGAAAAATGGGCGTGGTCAAGTGAGATGACCAAGTGGCTAGTTATTCAGTGTAGAAGTTTTTTGTATAGTCGCTTTGCATACTTTTTACTTGCTAGTTGTCCTGAAAATCCTGTGTATGGATAATACTGTGCTTCCCAACGACGATATAGCAATTGAAGATTTGTTTCCATATTT
This sequence comes from Aplectana chamaeleonis, assembly GCA_029168955.1. Taxonomy (NCBI): domain Eukaryota; kingdom Metazoa; phylum Nematoda; class Chromadorea; order Rhabditida; family Cosmocercidae; genus Aplectana; species Aplectana chamaeleonis. Next base: position 42,832 of record JAPDOI010000547.1, on the reverse strand, counting down.
TTATTAATATGCATATATGAAGAATGAAGTTTGTATGTGAACATGCTGCGAATGCAATGAAGGACTTCTGTTTGCTTAATTATGGATGTTTTCAAAGGCTTGCCTTGAGTAACTGGTTTATTTTTCACCGTTTTGCCTCAACTTTGTTCCGAAAATATCCGAAGTTATCCGACCGGATATCCGTATCCGAATCACTGGAAAAATGGCATTATCTGAATCGATCCATTATCCGCAAATTTAAAAAAGCGCATTATCGGAATTGAACCAGTATCCGGAAAATTCAAAATCGGCATTATCTGAATCGATCCATTATCCGGAAAATTATCTTCGGATAACAAGTATAGTGGTCAGCCCCGGTGCGATGATTGCAAATGACCAGAAAAAACAAATCCGAGAAAACTCGTCCACGAAGTTCTCGTTGTTTGATTTCACATCTTTTTGGGGCCATGACTCCGTTCGTAGTGGGCTACGAGAGATTCTGAGGACACCAATGTGATCAGCGCCAAACTCACTCAAAGACAAGCAGTACAACTGAAGAGTGATTTGGATGTTGGACTTGCCTTTAAGGGCATATTGGTGTGCTGCAGGTTCAAGAACGACCCTAAGCGCCGAGAGCTCATCAGAGGGGAACCAGGAGTTCTAGAAAGACTTGGAGCACTTTCGAGGATCTTCAGAGCTTTCTTGACTTTGGCTTTGCAGCCTCCTTTGCAAGATCGAAAGCCCTGAGTTTTCTCTCAAGTCTGAAAGTGTTGTATTCCTAAGAATACAAACTTCTACTCTTTCTCTAACAGGCTAGAGCTACCGTTCCTGCCGCTGAAGAGAAGACTAGAGAATAGAAGATTTATTAATAGAGATTAACCATACAGCTGACGTGAAGACCACCAGAGGAGCGCGGAGACGTGCAGGCGAGCCTGACTTGTCTGAGGCCCTTTCCTGCGGCATTTTATGCGGTCCGCTTCCCGCTGGATCACTCTTCTGACCTGCTCAACGGGATACCACCTCGCCTTCTTGGGTGGTCATCTGCATTCCAACCTCGCCGATAGCGAACTCTTTCTCTCAGATCGTCTTCTGATCTGCCAGCCATAACGCAAAGAAACAAAAATAAAGGACCAGTTTTCACACTAAAGGCACAGTCCACTCTAAGAGAACTTTTTCATATTCTACTCGAGCCACGGCCTCTAGCAACCCTGCCTAACGCGGGACCTCGGTTCCCTCAAATAAGATTCAGCACGATCCGTGCGGACTGTCCATTCGTTGCCCCGTACCTCCGTGAGTTTAGGAGAGTCGCTTTAGTTTTCAAGTTTCACGTCCCATCCGTTGTCCCGCTGGACAGTAGCTGCTAGACCTTGACTGTACGGAATTCTTTTGTTTATTCTGATTAGGCTAAACTTTTTCGCATTCCATATTCATAAATGAGAAGCGCAAAATTAAGATATGGATCCGGAAAAGTCAATCAAGATGTCACGCCTTCGTATATCGGTCAAATCGCAAAATGGAATGGTCAACTATTTTGCAAGTCGACTGAAAAAGTCGACTTTTCATTTGAAAAGTCGATCTTTCGAGAAAGGGCAATTCTCGAATAAGTCGAGAAGTCGATCATTCGAATAAGGGCGATTTTCGGATAAGTCGAGAAGTCGGTCATTCGAAAAGATACGATTTTCGGATAAGTGGAGAAGTCGATCATTCGAAAAAGCCTGATTTTCGATTTATTCGATAAGTCGATCATTCGAAAAAATTTCAATTTGCTCAAGTATACTACGTATTATAGTTGGAAGCCTTTTATCCGAGAACAGGTGTTTCGTAGCGTTTCTCGTCGATTTCAGTTTAACGAAGTGCGTAGCACATCGCTTCACCAAAAAACCAAGAGAGGAAATCATTCTCTCAGTCCACGGTTTCGTCTTTAATGAATCCGGTCTCAGATCTGCGAGAGTGAACAATATCTCATTATTAAATAGGGAAATGAGAGGATCCAAGATGTTCAACCTACGCGTGGTGGATCTGTGGAGTCGACATATGGAGGCTCATCAAACGAACATCAATTACTCCATGTGGAGTTTTTTTCGTGTTGGGAGTGTAGACGGCTGGCTGCTACACTCCTCTGTATTCTACTTCTACGAGCTGGCGTCGAGAGGAATCCGGGACCGCGCAGCAAGACACCACGATATCCCTGCTGTCACTGCGGGCTATCTGCTCAACATGCAAGCATTCAATGTGGTGGTTGCCTTGGCTGGATGCACCTCAAATGTTCGGGGTTGCCCAGCTATGATGACTACACTCATGCTTACTGTTGTATGTCTTGCTCTGTAAATCGCTCCAGCCGCGAAGCGGCTGGAGAGGTTTGGTTTTGCCTAGGCCTTGTGATCACTTAGAATTTTATAAAATAGTTTATAGAATCTTTGAAACAAAGTTTCTGAAGATTTCCTTCTGGATATAAGCGAAGGGGTCCAGAAGACACCTGCTATCCGAATTTCAGCAAAATCGCTTCACAAATAACAAAGTTGTGAGCCCGAAAGCTTAAGAAAATTTCATGGTGTGCGCCGTAGGCCGTGAGCCGTAGGCCGTAGGCCGTAGGCCGTAGGCCGTGGGCCGTAGGCCGTGGGCCGTGGGCCGTGGGCCGTAGGCCGTCACGCTTTTCAGTCCTCACTGCTAATAGCCACTGCCAATGGTCTCAGGCAATCAACTTGGCAGACAGGTAAGTTGGTAGGAGGTACGTAGGCTGGTAATTAACCGATTTGTAGGTGAGGGGGGATTCTGATGACGTCACGTCGTGAAAAGTGCTTCGTGCTTCTGATGACGTCATCGGGACGTCGTGAAAAGTGCCTCGAGTTTCTGATGACGTCATCGGGACGTCGTGAGAGTGCTTCGGGCTTCTGATGAGGTCATGGGGACGTCGCGAAAAGTGCTTCGGGCTTCTGATGACGTCATCGGGACGTCGTGAAAGTGCTTCGGGCTTCTGATGACGTCATCGGGACGTCGTGAAAAGTGCTTCGGGCTTCTGATGACGTCATCGGGACGTCGTGAGAGCGCTTCGGGCTTTGATGACGTCATCGGGACGTCGAAAAGTGCTTCGGGCTTCTGATGACGTCATCGGGACGTCGTGAAAGTGCTTCGGGCTTCTGATGACGTCATCGGGACGTCGTGAAAAGTGCTTCGGGCTTCTGATGACGTCATCGGGACGTCGTGAAAGTGCTTCGGGCTTCTGATGACGTCATCGGGACGTCGTGAAAGTGCTTCGGGCTTCTGATGACGTCATCGGGACGTCGTGAAAAGTGCTTCGGGCTTCTGATGACGTCATCGGGACGTCGTGAAAAGTGCTTCGGGCTTCTGATGACGTCATCGGGACGTCGTGAAAGTGCTTCGGGTTTCTGATGACGTCATCAGGACGTCGTGAAAAGTGCTTCGGACTCCTGATGACGTCATCGGGACGTCGTGAATGTGCTTCGGGCTTCTGATGACGTCATCGGGACGTGGTGACAGTGCTTCGGGCTTCTGATGACGTCATCGGGACGTCGTGAAAGTGCTTCGGGCTTCTGATGACGTCACCGGGACGTCGTGAAAGTGCTGGGCTTCTGATGACGTCATCGGGACGTCGTGAAAAGTGCTTCGGGCCTGATGACGTCATCGGGACGTCGTGAAAGTGCTTCAGGTTTGACGACGTCATCGGGACGTCGAAAGTGCTTCGGTTTCTGATGACGTCATCGGGACGTCGTAAAAGTGCTTCGGGCTTTATGACGTCATCGGACGTCGTGAAAGTGCTTCGGTTTGATGACGTCATCGGGACGTCGAAAAGTGCTTCGGCTTGATGACGTCATCGGGACGTCGAGAGTGCTTGGCTTTGATGACGTCATCGGGACGTCGAAAAGTGCTTGGCTTTATGACGTCATCGGGACGTCGAAAGTGCTTGGCTTCTGATGACGTCATCGGGACGTCGTGAAAAGTGCTTCGGGCTTCTGATGACGTCATCGGGACGTCGTAAAAGTGCCTCGAGTTTCTGATGACGTCATTGGGACGTCGTGAAAAGTGCGGGCCTACCCCAGACGGGGGGGGGCACTCAAGATTCAAGTAAGAAATGGAATGAACCACCGATCTATAACGCTATCAATCAAAGTATTTCTACACAACTTCATCAACAACAATGACTGATAGCAGCATCAAGCACCTTTTATCAAGGTTTCCATTCATTTTCATGAGAAAGTCGTGGGTGCCCCCCCCCGTCTAGTATAGTCCCAAGAGTGCTTCGGGCTTCTGATGACGTCATCGGGACATCGTGAGAAGTGCGGGACTATCCTAGACGGTGGGGGGGGGGCACTCAAGATTCAAGTCAGAAATGGAATGAACCACCGATCTATAACGCTATCAATCGAAGTATTTCTACAGAACTTCATCAACAACAATGATTGATAGCAGCATCAAACATCTTTTATCAGGTTTTCCATTCATTTTCATGGGAAAATCGTGGGTGACCCCCCCCCCCGTCTAGGATAGTCCCAAAAGTGCTTCGGGCTTCTGATGACGTCATCGGGACGTCGTGAAAAGTGCTTCGAGCTTCTGATGAAGTCATCGGGACGTCGTGGAAACCCGGATAGTGGGCAGGTGTTCGGGACCCGTTGCTGCTCATCCGAAAAGTTGTGAAGACCACCCCGTAGAGTGAGCAGGAGCCCAGACTCGATGCTAGCCATCCGAGAAATTATGCCCCGGAATTTGCGCAGGAGAGAACACCTTGCAAAACTTTTGTAAAAGTGTAAGGATGACAAGCATAGCAAGCAGAAAGTTTGAGATGTTATGTGAGTCATGTCAGGTCATGTTGCCAGGCTGCTTTTCAGTTTCGTAAGGTCATTCACACAACCCCATTTTGAGTGCTCCCTCTTGCTTCTTCACCAGCCTACTGATTTTTTCTGCAATAAATGGTACTTGCTTATTAGCATCCAAATTCAAAAACAAGTTGTTAGAACTATCTCCATTCGCAGCTCAGCAGAGCTTTTTCATATCAGATTCATGGAATCGAAGCGGCTGTTCTGCGAAGGAATGGGGCAACGGAAACGAAATAATGAGTATGTAAAACTGCTTTGTTCCACTGATGTGAAAGTGTCCAGATGGAATGGAAGGTAGTTTCTGACTGTCCCGGTTTTAAGTTAGTTTCATTTGAAAGCGAAGAACTGCAGGCAGATTCTGCATCCGGCTGTAGGCCAGCAGGCTTTCATGATTATCGACCGGGCTGGCTACGTCTGGGCGACCAACTATAACCGGGGCCTAAGGTCCCTGTCAGAGTTGGTTGAGAAAATCACCGTGGCCGACCCGTTCGATACGTATGAAAAACATGGAAGGTGCAAATTACACCCGGTGTAGCCAGATGTGGCTGACGCGATCAATATGAATGAATTATGTGGAACGATATCATGGATATCATTCATTTCTTAGCTAGTATCATGTGAACATCGGTCTTGTCAGCCACACCGAGTGATTTTTCTGAGATAGTTTTACAACAGTTTGGGTCATTGATTCTTGTGACCACAGAAAGAGGACTGATCTAGTGGGGAGATGAAGAGGTCTTCGTTCGAAATTCTTGCATGGGATATTACAGCGTAATATCAAGAAAAAGTGAACGATTCTGTAGAAAAGGGGTCTCCCAAGCAGAAGTGGTTTGGTTAGCGTTACAAATGCTTCAACAAAAAGGGAACAATAGGAAAGCGGAATGAGGAGAGTCTACGAAAAATGAACAATATCCTCCAAGAACTCTTTTCTTTTTCGAAACCTCCAAACAGCGGAAACAAACCGTTGTGGTATTTTACGAGGAAGAATTGACTGGTTCCCTAAAACAATTTAACATCATCTCCCCTTTTAATGATAGCTATTAGGTTCACATGCATATATACATATTTTATCGGCACTCACATAATCAAAGTCCTTTATGGAGCCAAAAGCGCTTCCTCATAGAGAACCACAACGGTTTGTTTCCGCTGTTTGGAAGTTTCGAAAAAGAAAAGAGTTCTTGGAGGATATTGTTCATTTTTCGTAGACTCTCCTCACTCCGCTTTCCTATTGTTCCCTTTTTGTTGAAGCATTTGTAACGCTAACCAAACCACTTCTGCTTGGGAGACCCCTTTTCTACAGAATCCTCCTAGGGTTCCTCAACATAGTCTTTGCATTTATCAACTCAATATCAATGGCCTACGTGCCAAACTTGCTGAACTCACAGTGTATGTAGATAGCACTCAACCTGATGTCATTCTCTTGCAGGAGACCAAGCTTAGCATTTCTTCCTCCTCCCTCCCCCGTCTCCCCGGTTATCTATCCTATCATGTTCCACGTACTTCCCATGGCGGTGGTGTTTCAACTTTTGTAAAATCATCTATCCCTTCTCACATTATTGCTCTTCCCGATGAAGATGTTGTTGAATGTCTTGGAGTTCATATTGTATTACAAAGTGGCCTTCTTTATATTGTCAATGTCTATATACCCCCCACCACATCCTGTCCCATTTCATTTGATCCCACGCCTTACTTACATGATGTCCATGCTGCCTTATCATCAAGTTCGGTTGTAATAGCTGGTGATTTTAATGCTCATTCTCCTTCGTGGTTTTCTCCTCTAGAGCCTGATAATAGAGGTGAACTCATTGAGCTTTTCGCTGATGATTGTGATCTTGTTCCCATCAATGAGGATTCTCCCACTCGTCTTCCAGCGGTGGGCAGACCCTCCTCACCCGACATCACGTTTGTATCATCCTCGCTAGCTATTTCCTGTACCTGATCTACTGATGTGGCACTGGCCAGTGATCATGTTCCCATAATTACGTCACTGGATTTGTCACTTAATAGTTTGCTTGCTCTGTTCTCTGGCTCTCGTTGTAAGTCCTATTCTAATTATCGTAAGGCTAACTGGGACTTATTCAAAGAGGTATTGCTCAGCCAGGCGGCCAGCTACCCATGGAACGGCTCAGTCTACGACAAGGAGAAGTTCATAGTGGATGCCATAGGATGTGCTACCAAAGCTGCTATTCCTACTGGACGTGTGAGGACTTTCCACCCGAACGTGCCCAGTGAAGTGCTTGAACTGATCACTACGAGAGACGACAAACGAAGATCGGACCCCAATGATCCTACGATACAACAGCTGTCGGAAAACATCACCGCATTGCTAAATGAACACAAGCAGCAACGCTGGAAAGAACTCACCGAGTCGATCGATTTTACCGTGGATGCCAAAAAAGCCTGGACCACCTTGAAGCGGCTTTCAGGCAAAAAGACGAGTACTGACCGCAACATGCTCGAGTTTCCGTCTGGAAGATTTGAGCACGGATACAAGGCTGCTTGTCTGCTCGGCAACCATTTGCATCTGCGTCATCGCCTCGGGATAAGCAACACAGACGAACAATGCGAGCAATCAGGAAACTCAGTCGACTGGATGTCCCTGCTATCTCTCCTTCCGCCATCGACAAGGTCATCAAATCGATGAAAAATTCGCGTGCTGAGGGACCCGACGGGATTTCGGCTGTTCATCTCAAACATATTCCTGAATCCTATTACGAACTGCTCTCTGATCTTATTCATTCGTCTTTCAGTTCTGGTGTTATTCCGGCCCGCTGGAAACAAGCTGTCGTCATCCCCATCGCCAAGCCAGGCAAGCCGCCGGATAAGGCTGCCTCCCACCGCCCCATTTCCCTCCTCTCCCCCCTTGCCAAGCTTGAGGAAGGATTCCTCAATCCGCTCCTTCAAAGCAGTCTACAGCACAACACCCACCAGCATGGTTTCAAGAAGGAGCATTCCACAGTCACAGCCCTGACGTCGATTACCGAGCACATAATCGCTGGATTTAACCGCAAGACCCCGGCTGGTAGAAGCCTCGTCGTTGCCATAGATCTTACGGCGGCTTTTGATAGCGTCAGTCTTCCGCTCCTCTCAAAATCGATTCTGGAATCGGACATGCCCAGTTGGTCTAAAAGATGGATTAATAGCTTTATCAAGAACCGGTCTATTCGTGCCAAGTTCGACGGACATCTGTCGTCTTCGGTTCCTCTGAAAGCCGGTGTCCCTCAAGGCGGAGTGTTATCCCCTAGCCTATTTTCGCTATTTCTATCTGATATTCCTGTTCAACCAACTGGTATCCATCTGTGCCTGCACGCTGATGACATCACCATCGTAAGCACGGACTCAGTTATTTATCGAGCCACTGCTACCATGAATGACTACTTACGGACCCTGGCAGTGTATCTTAAATCAAAGTCGCTGACTGCCTCCAAATCAAGTGCTACTCTATGTACAACGGCCACTATTGAACATCGGCTACATCCCAGAGTCATGTGGGATGGCCTCGAGCTGCCACTGTCTAAGCATCCTCGACTATTGGGAGTTTTCCTGGACCCCTCTTTAGGATTTCATGAAAATACGCGCATACGAGCTGCCTCTGCCAACTCGCGCGACAACATTCTCCGCGCCTTGGCTGGAACCTCGTGGGGCAGCACGAAGGAGGTACTACGTACGACTTATAGAGCCATGGTCCAGCCGTTCTTGGAATATGGCGCCCCTATTTGGACTCGACATCTCTCTGAATCCTCTTGGTGCAAGCTGCAGAGAGCACAGAATACTGCCCTCAGGCTTATTACTGGATGTCAGAAATCGACGCCTATTCCGCATCTTCATCAAGAAACCGGCCTACTCCCTGTAAAGCAGCACTGCTTACTCCAGTCTCAGCAGTTTCTCATAAGTATTGTCAAGAGCCCGACCCATCCAAACTACCGTCTTCTGCCGTCCGGCCCCCAATCAAGAAACATACGCACGCTGCTCAATGCTTCCCTGTCTGATGTCGATAAACAACGCTGGGCTACATCCGAGCTCTCCCGCAGAAGACTCCAGATGGCGGAGCATACGCGCTTTGTGGCAGAGTACCTGTCTGATGCTCAGCCCAACCCAATTTATGGCGGCGTGCCCCCACGAGTCGACGACCGCGAAGCCGATCTACCGAGACGCACCCGAACAATTCTCGCTGGTCTGCGATGCGACCACTCCACACATCTAAAGGCCTACGCTCATCGGATCGATCAGTCAGTCCCTGATAGATGCCCTGATTGTGAATGTGCTGGACATGATTCATTGCATATATTTTCATGTCCGGCCAGACCTACAATGTTATCTGCTCGAGATCTATGGTGCAAGCCGTGTGAAGTGGCTAGCTTCCTACGCCTTTGATGCGATGCTCTGTTCATGGCTGAGAAGAAGAAGAAGAAGAAGATGAAGAAGAAGAAGAAGAAATGAGATAATGGGCACCAGGGGTGTGCGTCAATGAATTTTTTTTTTGTTAAGCGTTAATCGTTCATTTTCGGAAAAAAACCCGCCTTAACCCGTTAATGCGTTAGCACGTAAATTTTGCATTTCGTTAAACCATCAAAAAGAAAAACATTACCACGTCAAAAATCAATAAATTATCCGATCTCCCATATCAATCAATGCCACACAGAGTTCGGCGCAGCATAGGGCCTCACAGGGGGTCTGAGCTCCGGAGGGGGTGAAGGGCTCCGGAGATGTCTGTCCTTCGGGGAAAGACCCAATGGACAATTGTGTATGTGAGTGAAAGCGTCCCGAAGCAGTTTTTCGAATGAAATTCAGCTATGCATTGCGATTTGACTGAAATGCTGTTTGAACTGACTTGTGAGTGACGGTGTCCAATTAGGAAGCTTAGGGTGAAGTCATCGTGAAGGTGTTCTCAAAGTGGTAGACAAGACATATGAACCCTCAATGTGAAGTGCTGCCTAGAGCAATTTGCCTACTAAGTGCTGAATGATTTCTGCGAAAGATTTCTATGAGTCAGCAGAGCTGATATTTAAAATGAGCGTGGTCGATTTATCCTGTACAAAAAATTTCCTCGTTCAAGATCGAGGCCGAGCACCGCTAAAATATGAGGGCTAATACCTCTCTCAGGTGTGGTCCCGTCGGAAGTCGGCAATTTTGAAAACTAAAAGTCACGGGAGTAGTATATTTAAGTCCAGCGTGACCGATCTATTCTATGCCGAGTTTCAGTGTCTAAATTGAACGCCTAAGACCGTTACACTGATAGAGGAAGAAGACAAAAAACTTCCAAGTTCACGAATCTAAACTAGGGTTTTAAAACTGCAGTAACTTAAGTTTTAAATGAGGTACCTGGAAAAAAGTCCTAGCTTTAGGAAACTAACACTCTGTACCCTTCCGTTTGAAGCCTACGGCACCTCTGGAGTGTGCCCTTCGCGAAAATTTCCCTGGTGTGGGTTCTGCGTCAATATTCGCGTTTTCTCAGTAATTACTTTGTTAGATGTGGACCCACAGTGCATTTCAGAGAAGAACCCTCAACAGGTAAATGTTCTTCAAATGCACTCTTCAGGCTTGCGGAAGGTTTCGGACGGTAGAGTATAAAGTCTAGTTTCTCAAAGCCAGGATTGTTCCAGATAACTCATTTACTACTTAACCTACAACCTTTTAAAAACCTGCTTTTTTCGAGGGCGCAGGTTTTTTTCTTCTACGTTTACGAGTACAAGGTAGCGCTCTTCAGCGTAGATCTCAGACGGTGAAATTTCGTGTACAGGGTAAATCAACGAAGCTTGACTCAAATATCTTACTCTCGTGACTCCTAGTTTTCAAAATTGTCGACTTCCGGCGGGACCACACCTGAGAAAGTGTGAGCCTACACACTGTAGCAGTGTCCACCCTCCACCCTAAACGGTGAAAGTGTATACAAAGGGTGAACAGCCCCAGCTTGACTCAAATATCCTTCTCTCGTGATCCGTACTTTGCATGACTATGAACTTCGAGCGGGATGGAACTCCCCCCCCCCCCTAAACCATCCGAATTTTATTTCACAGCACAGGCTGTAACCAGTTATAGCGTAGTCCACCTAAAGTTGCACATCTAATTACCAATGAGAAGCGGTGAGTCGAAGATCGATGTGCTTGAAACTCATGGCAGCAGAACCGCTCTCGCTCAATCGATGGCGAGCGTTTTGCATAGGAATTCATGCATATTGATTTTCTGCCGACCGCTTCTCATTGATAAGTTCATGTACGAAATTTGCTGGACTGCACTATACATACACGTTTGCACTTTCAGCCCATTTCTACAGGATTGCGACGGGCGCTGTTCGTCCTCGCAAACATCCGCATTTTTTCGCTTAGCCCTAGCTTCACCATTTTAATACGACAGGAGTATTTAAACTGCAATCAAGCACTAGAGGCAAACCTGCTAGGTAAGCACTGTTTGAACACACCACCTCTAGGTGGGGAGGGGGGGGGGCGGTAGAACACGGTCAAAACTTGATCTACTCACGCTCCTGAGGGGGGGGGCTGAGGCAGCGTCCATACGTGGCGAGAGCGGGCGCTCCCGCTGTTGTGCGCCTCTCGACGCTCCTCAACGCTGCCTGCAAATTAACACAGGCAAACACCCCTGTCTCGTGTGAAAACGTTTGATCGGGTGATCAATCGCTCAAGTAGTCGCAACGGCTGATGATTTCCCACGGTTTTCAACGTCCGTGGTGGGATTATGAAAAACAAGGGCAGTAGTTTTAATACAGGTTTAATGCCACCTGCTTTAGTGATGGAGCAGTAAGCCTAAAATTTGCTGCTTGCTTCGTGGTGCCGGCGCAAGCGCGCGAGAGCGAGCGGGCGAGGGCGCGAAGAAGGAGCGACCGTGAGCGGCTAGCGAATCGTGTGCCCACGACGATCATCGATTTTGCGTAATCGCACGCTCTCGCCACGTATGGACGGAGCCTGAGCGAAATTGGCATTGGAGTGGGGGTCTGAGCAAAGCTGGCCGACCCGCACCTCGTGCGGTACCCTGGCTTCATAATTCTACGACAACGACTTATAAATTAACGTGATTTCAAGACTTTCTCGTTAAGCGTTAATCGTTAATTTTCGAGAAAAAACCGCGTTACCCCGTTAATGCGTCAACACGTTAACGTTATAACGCACAACCCTGATGGGCACTAGCGAGGCGATTCCTGGAAAGGTTTGCCTAGACTCAGATTTCTATTCTTATCAGAGTTTAGCCCATTTAGTACATCCAAAGACCGTTTTTCCTAGCTGGGGCGGCAGGGGCACGATTGATTTCGTGATTTAAGGAGAGTTTCAAGGGCGAGGACTTTCCTGCCCCTGTCCTAACCCGGCCTGATGATGCATTCGCCCCCCCTTGCGTGTTCGGCGTCAATTATGGGATGTGGCGTGTGTGCAGCCAACAATTCCTGCGCAATACTTGACGCCGAAAATTTTGTGTGGGCAAAAAGGGCAAAAATTCTTCTGCAAGGTTTTCCTTCATACTTTGGTTGTTCTTCTGACCTATTAAGTTTTTGAGACGCTCTGCCGGGAGGTTTTATTATCTGAACATTTTCGCTTTTTTGTTTTTCGCTGACAGTGTGAATCTGTGGTGATACCAATTTTCTCTCTCGCTCAAAATGAGTGATCGAAGAATGGCCAGTATTTTTCCCGAGTGCGATCAGTTAAAACAGGTATGAATTTCTCTTTGAAAGTCCGTTGTGTCATGTTTCAAATTAGGACTGCTTTCAGAACTACGACAAATGCTTCACAGATTTTTTTCAAAAATTCATTGCATCAAACTATCGGCACAGATATGCTGTAAATCCATGCGACAGACTTCATCAGGTCTATAGAGAATGCGTAGAACAGGTAACTAAGATTCCTCTATGAATTCGTTTGTTTTTATTGATTGAATGTGACTTTTGTGATTTCATTTCATTTATTACTCGGTAGAACCGTGTGAAAGACAAACAATTAAACGAAATACCCCAACAGCAAGTCAAAGAGACTAAACATAGCAGCGCAACAACCAAGCAAATGGTTAAATTGACCATGAAGCATACATAGCACGCTCGCATCATTACGCTGTGGTCACTCTACAATGCTAATGTCTTATGTCAGCAAGATTGGCAGCAGCAAGTCTGATGTGTGCCCGGACTGCGGTACAATCGGCCATGATACCGCACATTTATCAACCTGTCCGTAGAGACCTACCACGCTGACACCAATGGACCTATGGACGAATCCACTGCTGGTCGTCCAGTTCCTCCGCCTATGACAAAACCCTCTGTGTGGCTGCAAAGAAGAAGAAACATCACTCCTGAGACAGCAGATAACTCTCAAGTGCCTTCTTGAATTGAGTGAATTGGGACAGGGGCTGACTACACACCGAGGGAGGATTTGTCCCGGTTTTTGCAGTTTGAAACGTCACGCGCCTCAACGCGAGCGAAGTGGTCCCGAGTGCAATCAGAGCCGCCAAAAGCGGGACAACTCCTCTCTCGGCGTGTAGAGAGCCCCTGTCCCGAGTGAATTTCCCAACTACCAACCCTGACCGAAGTAATTTATTAAACTCAGACCCCGCCCTGTTGACGAAGAAGTGCTGCCTTACATTCCGCCTGGCCCCAACTAGGCGGAATTTCACCGGCGCTCCCCTAGTAGTTGATGGTTCAGGTTGAACAGCCGGCTAGCCTTGATACCAGCACTCCCATGAATGAGCTTATACATCATTATCATGTCAAACCTTCTTCTCCTGTGCTCTAGAGTGGTGAGGCCCAAATTAGCGTTTCTGGTGACATGACACACGTTCCGATTAGTCTGAAACCATGATGTCCTGAAGTAAGCTCTACGTGTGAAAGTATTATAGACTTTCTCTAGCGCATCAATGGATCCCTTTTTGTATGGATTAAAGACCACAGTATCATAATCCACAGTTGGACGTATGTACGTTTTATACACCTCCGTCAGTACTCTGGTAGTTGGTAGTTGAAAGTGCTCTAAACGTGCTGTGCATCATCCTGTTCGCCATGGACACAATTTGGAGGCAGTGATCATCGAAATTAAGATCTTTCTTGATAAGAGAACCAAGGTCCTTAATCTCGCTGACCTCGCTCAACTGCACACCGTCAACAGCATAGAAGCTTTTAACTCGCCTCTTACCAAACTTCATCACTTTAGTTTTTTCACTGGAAAGCGGTAATTTCCATTCATTTGACCATTTGACTACATCACTTAGAGCTTTCTGCAAACACTCCGAATCTCCCATGGTCCAAACAGGATTATACAATTTAAATTCATCAGCGAATGCAGCGCAGCCAACGTTGTCCAAGGATAGCGTTGAGAAGTATGAATGGCGCCTAGCCTTTGGCTCGGAGCCAAATTTACTCTGTTCCTTCGCGCGCTTGTGCGGAGCGAGGCTAGAGACAGCGAGAAAGTGTGGGGAGAAGAAGACGCAGCATACGCGCGCAGGCGCACGCAGACGATGAGCGGGAATAAATTTCAATTCAATTCAATAGCTTTATCTGGCGACAAAGAAACATACAAAATGTATGTGAGATAGGTTTAAACAAGACAGCCTGGACATGCAGGCAAACAAAATTGTAGGCAAAGAAAACACTCGTACGAATAAGAGCACCCTGAATTTAAAGCTTTAGCAGAAAGCACGGCCATCGACCCCATGCAATGACCTGAGGTTGAAATGGGATAGCCTGCTTTTGAAAATCGGAAAATGCGCGGCCTCAAAGATCTCTGAAGGTAGTTTGTTCCAAATTGGGATGACTCTAAATGCAAAGGAATGCAGCACGTTGGACTTCGACGTAAATCTACGTGCGAGCTGAAAAGCGTGCTGGTGGGAGCGAGTACAGCGGCTGGTGAACACGAAAACATTCTCAAATTGGATGTCGCAAAGACCGTAAACGATTTTATAACATAAGTGTAAATCGAACTCGGTTCGCCGATATCGTAGGGTTTCGATCCCCAACATTTCAAGCCTTGTCGTATAGTCTGGTACTTCTCGCGTAGGAAACACTTTGACAAAAACGCGTTTTGAGTACCGCCTTTGCACGTTTTCCACGATTTCATCATCCTCAAGAGAGGATGGTGACCAAACCTGCGTACAGTATTCCAAGAGCGGTCGGCAGTAGACAGTGTATGCTTTCCTGTAATGTTCGAGACATGGGTGTTGCAAAGATCTCAGGATGCAATTTACCACACGAGAAGCTTTCTTAGAGATTTCCTTGCAGGGGGATTCCCACTTAAAGGCATCGTACGCGCTGAAATCCACTTTCCAGTTTTTATGCTCAATCACTTCCTCGGGCCCCCGTGAGAAGGTACAAAGAGCTTGGCTGCTCAAAAACGTACCATTGTGAGCATAGAGGAAGTGGAAAGTAAGGAATTCCGTCAAAAGGGGCCGGCCCTTCCGTCAGTCATTTGGCGTTTTCGCAATATTTGAGCAGAACGTCGTGTCGCTAAGTACAGGGCATGTCACTGTACGCTAACGCACCGTCGGACGAAAGTGGCATTATCGACTGGAATTTTCTCGTCACACAACGAGCGATTGCTTCCAACGCTGCGCCAATGGACGAATTGTAGCACTGTTCCTTGCGCCCTCCGCGTAACTATCCCGAGTCGATGCCGGCGCGAATTTCAAATGATTTTCAGAAGTTTTTTTAAAACGTTTTTTCTTGAAAAGTTAACGTTTTTGAGCGGGCTTTTCGCTACCTTTAGTCGCTGTAGGGGGCTAACAACTCAAAAACGCTTAAAAACGAAACATGGTTTTCAGCGCGTACGATGCCTTTAAGGTCGGTGCTGATAAGCACACCAAGATCGCTGACAGTCTCGCGTACGGGAATCGCAACATCGTTTAGGCGTAAAAAGCACTCATGTTGGAAATTAATATGGGACAAGCTGCATTTTTCTTCAGATATTTTTAGCTGCCATAGCTTGGACCAATTTGCAAGCCGATTCAGATCACGCTGAAGCTCATGAAAATCGATGGCGGGGTTGCGAAGGGGACAATATATCTTCAGATCATCAGCAAAAAAGCTTGCATGTGCTCGACAATCCGTCAGAAATGTCGTTCTCATAAATGAGGAAAAGCAAAGGACCCAGAACGCTACCCTGGGGAACACCGCTGACGATTGGGCAAGGATGATATCAAAAGTCGTCAATTTTGACTATGAAGTCGCGAGGTGTCAGAAAGGAATTCAACCATTTTAATATGTCACCAGAAATGCCGTAGCCTTCAAGTTTCAGAAGTAGCTTTGGATGACTGACTGTATCAAAAGCTTTAGCATAGTCTATGTACACAACAGCAGTTCGGTAGCCTTCGTTCACAGCCGAACACCGCTGCCGAGATGTCGTACGTTCGTGCCGTGGCAGTGTGGAGGAAAGAAGATCGCCTCCGTGCAAACCGACGTCATCCCCTCCACAAAGAGGGTTTTTGTCATGGGAGAGGTGCTGGCCGGCCGCAGCTCTCCTTCGGATTCTTCTGCAAAGGGCCTGCGTGAAGAGGAATCCTGGACCCGCTCAGAAGTATCTATGCGCCATGTGCGGCAATGATGTTAACTGGAGACATACCAGCGTTCAGTCCTTCGGATGCCAAAGGTGGGTGCACTTCTCCTGTTCGGGTCTCAGTTCTGTGAGGCATCATAACTCATCTTTTCGTTGTGTATTATGCTCCTCACCTTCCAACTCAGATTCCTCTATCTCAAGTCGCCCCTTTCAATTGTGCATATCAATCTAAACGGCCTTCGTGCCAAGCTCTCTGAACTCTCTCTCTTCGCACGTACCTACCATCCAGACGTGATCATGGTTCAAGAAACCAAGCTCTCTCCATCCCCTACCTATTAGAGTGTTGGAACGAATAATTTTTTTTGAATATTCGAATAAACGAATAATTCGAATAATCCACTTCTTCGAATATACGAATATTTCACTTCTTTGAATATTCGATTATTCGAATAGCCCGAATAATCCATTTCTTTGAATATTCGAATATTATTCGATTAAACGAATATTTGGGCAACACTATCGCGTACTATCCCATCCAATCCACTCGGGCAAACTGGGGCATCGACAACAGGTTGAGAAGTTGTCATCTCATAAACTGCACCCTCTTGACAACTCAAATCGCTCGCACTGTAAGCCTGACAACTGCCCGTTGCCCAGCGACGTCCGCCTGTTGTCGGGCTGTTGACAGTTTAACCTGTCGCGTTGAGCGGCCTATTAAGCAGCGGTTCACATCCTGCAAGACTTTTATGTGGCTTAGGAACTACTTTGCACCGACCCGCGTCGCGGTCGGCGCATCGACATGCATCGCGGTCAGCACACCTACACGCATCGCGGTCAGCGCACCTACATGCATCGCGGTCGGCACACCGACACGCGTCGCGGTCGACACACCGACACGCAGCGTGGTCGGTACACCCACGCGTCGCGGCTGGGTCGCCCAACCTCCACTGAGGCCGCCCCCGGATGGGCAGGGCTTCCAGATGCTGGGCGGGGCCAATATACCGCATACTTGGGTAATTGAACCGGCTGCACTCTTGTCACTTAAATTTAGCATACACGCTCGTAAACGTGGTTGAGATACTAACTATGGAAGTTGAGTGGCATGGCTCAGAACACCACGCCTACGCATTCTGAAGCGTCAAAAACGACCAAAAGTGACGCTACACGACTGAGGAGTCGGCCCCGCACCTGTATCAGCCCGCCCCCGTATTTGCGTCCTCCCCCAAACAGGAGTGCTGGGCCATTCCCACCATCGTCGATGTGTATGGCTCACTTATTGTACTCATTGTACCACCCACAAGCGTCGCCGATGGTGGAAATGTCCCAGCACCCCTTTTTAGGAGGAGGACGCAAATACAAGGGCGGGCAGATACGGGGGCGGGGCCAACTTCTCACTCGTGTAGCGTCATTGTGGATCGTTTTTGACGCTTCAAAATGCGTAGGCGTTGTGTTCTGAGACATACTTTATATTTCCGTAGTTATCTCAACAACGTTTACGAGCGTGTACTCTGAGTTTTTGCCGATAAATAGCCGCGAAACAGACACAAAATGCCTTTTTCCCGAGTAATAGTCGCCAAATAATGCTCGCCGTGAAATAGCCGCAAAATACCCGCTAAATTGCCGCCAAATTTGTGGTCTGCTTCGGTCTAGTTTGGTTTAGCTTAGTTGAGTTCAGTTGAGTTATGCGGGGTTTATGCGATGGCGAACTTCCTAGTGCTGCTTAGCCGTGTCCTACTCCGGAATCTCAGCGACATTTCGAAAAAACTCAGCGACAATTCGTAGTAAGTCGTTGAGACCGACACCATGTTACTGGGAACTCGCATAGTAGTAATATCTCAGCTTCCACAGCTCCATGAGACGTCTGGGCGACAACCGAGACGTTAGGAGTGGCTCAGGATCTGGCACGAACTTGAGACTACATCCAGCTGGTCGTCCTAGGTGGCTGGAAACCATCGAATTCCACGTGCAGCATTATGGAAGGAGAGAACTTGGGATTTTGCGTCAGAATTCAGGTGAAGTTCACCGGGGGCCGGATGCATCAACGCGAATCTCGGGGTTTGGGCAGGCGCGGGGCACGCAGGGCAGCGAAATTGGTATGCTAAGCCACCGAGGCAGGGGCAGGGGCAAAATTCCCACTGCCCCGGAGTTCAAAGGCGGGGGCAGAGGCTGCCCCGGCGGGGGCAAGAATGATGAAACGCACATAACAAAAAAAAAAGAAACAGGATGCCAGTAGTCAACCGACATTATTTTTTATTTAACTTAACGTAAACATTTGTTTGCTCGAAATTATTACTTCAAAAGGCAAAGGGTAAAATTTTTGTGTGCTTTTCTTAACATACCCTCCTTTTTTGACATTTTGTTTGTTTGTCACCATTTCTAATGGAAAAAAATTCATGATACTGCCACAATTTTCTTTTTCCAATGAATTTCCGTATCGCTTGTACAATGCACCAACGTATTACAGCCTTAGAATTTCGGAGAACCTTTCGAGAAAGCGAAATTTCAGGAAATTTCGTTCGAAAATTGTTCCATATTTTTTTGAAGGAATATATTTCGGGACGCATATAAATCGCACATTTTTTTCGTTTCATTCGTGTTGCTTGCTTATTTTTTTAATTCTAAATTCCTCTGGATCCTTCGGATTTTGGAAGAAAAAATAAAAATTTTTGTAATAAATTCGGTTTTCAATCTGCACGATTAGAACATTTTTGGTTGTGTCATGAATGTTTCCGTCCAACAATCCTTCGAAGGACTTTTTTTTGGAAACTTCGAAGAAACTTCATCAAAACTCTCGTTTTTGTGCATTAATACTGCATAAAGGTGTGAGAAAATTGAGTAGGCTACGATATTTGTGGGTAATCGCGATAGGTCACTAATGTAAATGCGTCTGATTACGATGCAGTTGATTTTAAGAATTCAATTTGAGGAGGGAACGCCTTATAATGACTTTTCTCGTTCTTTCCCATGCGTTCACCTCAATTACGTTATTACGCAGTGACAAAAAAAAGACAAATGATTCCTCGACTTGATTTAAAAAAAACCTATAGCTCAATAGTAATAATCGTCCGTCGAAAGGCTCATCCTTTTGCACCTTCCTCTGTTCCCTGCGCTCTGTTTCCTACATGTTCCTGGCATGTAAAGAATGAACATCTTGCTAACCCTTACTTTCTAGACATTGGAAACAAATGAGTAGAAGCGGTAATTTTGGCATATCTATTAAGCTGAGAAAAAAAACAAAATTGCCTCGAAAAAACTTTGGCATTCAGTTTCTTTGCGCTTTGAACATCAAATTAACTCCATAGTGAGTAAAAAGTTCGTTGCAAAATTTTTAAACACTATGTCATTCCACTAATTTTATTCTTCTTTATAAATGCGCAATTCAACAAAGCTATTTATTATACCTCATACTAGAACTTAATTTAGCAAAGGGTAAACGTAATGTGCCTGAATGCCAGAAAGAAAAATTCCGTGAGATTCAATAAACACCAAAACCTATTCAAAATTGTTGTTTATCACACAAAGTACACAAAATTTGCAGATTTGCACACGATGTGAAACTTTCAGCCCATAAACGAGCGTACTCCGAAATTAAATCAAATGCAGAAAATTGTGAGTGACATGAAAACATCTGTGTTCTATTAACAAAGGCTGGTACCAGCGCAAACGGCCAATGTTCTTACCGTTGACTGCGTATCACTGAGCTAGCGACCGCACGCGCGTCGAAAGCAGACGGGTTTTGCTGCCGCGCGTTACACACGTTTCGAAGTTACCGGCACATGCGCCTGGAGACGGTGCCGAAACTCAATGCGCGGCGGTGTTAAAAACTCGTCTGGCAGCTTCCGACGCACGCGGTCGCGCAGCGTGTGTAATGCAGTCTGACGGTGAGATATTGGCCGTTTTATGGCCTGTACTTTACAAGAACGGGAAATGCAAGATGTTCAAATCTTCTAGAAACAAAAAACGAGAAAATTAGCAGGCACAAAGCAGACGAGGCGAAAATTCTCGGCTGTCCCGATTCATTGATCGCAAGTTTCGGGCGTAAATTGACTCGTGTGTACGTGATTTTTCTACACTGCGCTGGGGCTAGCTGCCCCTACGCCATCGAGTGCTTGTGCATACGGGGCAGGGCACCGACTCTCGGGGCACCTGCCCCAGAGGAACCAGACCCTGCCCCTGACCTTGCCCCACCAAAGGCGTTGATGCATCCGGCCCCGGGAAAGTAGACAAATAGCATCACCTCTAACCAGTTTCATGAAAATACACATGGAAATGGCTCATTCTAGCCATCTATACTTATGAGCCGCTCGAGATTTAAACTTTTCTCTATAACTAAAAGGTGGAAATGGGCATTTCTAGCATTTTGACAAAATCCCACTGAGCGATTTTAATATATATGTAAATGACTTGCTATACTTAACTTGATATTTATGAAGTACTGAAGAATTGTGAGAAATTAGTAGTCACTACGCTAAGATGTTTGAAATGTAAAATCACTCGTTATCGCGTAGCTAGATGCCTCACACGGGAACCGGAGATGCCCAGGGTTTCGGAGGCATCTAGTCTAATTTTGACCCGAGATTCTACGTAAATTACGGAAAGTGTAGCCTCAGTTGGTGAAATTTTAGCTACAGCGCCCGCATATTCTACGCTTATTCTCTTTACAGCATTCGGTCAATCGACCCACCCAGTCCTGATTCGTTCTAGAAAGGCAATCCCAGCTGCTATCGACCGCATTGACGTTTCTTCCCCACTTCACGGCCTGCCGCGCATCCCAGTGGTCAAAATTATCCCCACCATGGTGATACCCAGAGAGCGACACGGAGTCACTCCTCCACGGCTAGCCACAGAGTGTCAAATAATCACTCAATGAGATGACTGGGCCAAACTCTGTTCGAACGGCATTCCCCGCATTCTCGGCGTATGCCAGCGCGGGAAGTGTTTAAGATTGCATTTCAACGAGTTGAGCTGTCGCGAAATCCGTAGATTCTCGCTACAAAAATTATAGCGAGAATATACGGGTTTAGCGACAGAGAGATCAATGTGCTGGAATTTAACCCTTCGTTTTTACGTAGAATACGCGTAGAATTTGCACTCTTGTACCGTCGACACAAGAATATGCGGGTTTTAGCTGGGTCGTAGCTAAAACCCGTAAATTTTTACTAGCTAGCATGGAATGGGGGCGGCGTTACAGGCCGCGCCCTCGGAGTGCATCTTAGCTACGCGTTGGCAGAGCAGAAGGGCAAAATGGAGTGCGATCTTGTCGAATATTCAAATTATTCGTGCTGAATATTCGAATAAACCGGAATGATTTAACTTTCTTTTTTGAATATTCGAATGCGATTCGAATAAACGAATATCTCCCACTTCTAATTGCTTTTGAATATTCGATTATTCGAATAACCCGAATAATCCACTTCTATGAATATTCGAATTATTCGAATATTATTCGAATAAACGAATATTCGGGCAACACTCTACTACCTATCCTCATCCCAATATCCCAGGCTATACTTCTTACCAAGCTCCAAGGTCATCTCTCGGCGGTGAAGTTTCTACTTTTGTTCTATCTTCACTTCTCTCACACCTCATTCCCAGCAACCCCACGGGATGGTACTCCTCGAGTACCTCCCAATCCATCTCCCCTAAAAACACCCCTTTCTCTTTTCAACATATACACATTCCACCTACAACTTCATGCCCTTCATCTTACGAAGTCCTATCCCCACTTTCCTCAAGCAGCTGAGCGACTGCTCCTCTCATCCTCGGTCGTTTTCGCGGGTGATTTCAACGCTCACACCTTTTGCTCGTCTCTCGGTCCTGGATGTTAGAGGAAATGACGTCGAAGAGAATGGGCAGGATGAGTGCGACCTGGTCATTTTAAACGAAAGATGATCAGCCCACTCGTCTCCCTGCCAACGGCCGATCTTCTAGCCCAGACATATCTCTTTGTCTCGTCCAACCTTTCTAGCTGCTGCTCATGGTCTACCTCGACGACTTTGCCAAGTGACCATGTTCCTGTGTCTTTGTCCACATCGATCTATCCAATTCTCTCGCTCCCTTTTCTGGTGTTCGCCAACGTTCTTATCTTAATTTAGGCCGGGAGCAGACTGGGCGCCTGTTTAGTGAAGTTGCGCTTCGCCTATCGGCAGATTACCCGTGGAATGGCGACGTGCACCAGAAAGAGTGCCATTTTTCTGACGCAATCCGCAAGGCCATGAATGCGGCTATTCCTATCGGTGCGCGTCAAGACGTTCCATCCAAATGTCAACAGAGACATCCTCGACAAAAATTAGAAACGAGAGATGCGAGGAGAGCGGTTAATCATCTGGATCCCGTGGTTGCTGAGCTTTGACAGTGAGATCAGAAAGGATTTGATTACATTTAAGGTATAATAATAAAGCCGTAAAGCATAGTCGATAACAGCAGCCAGAGGAATATTACACGGCCTGTACTATGTCGTCAACGATTAGCGAAAGCGCAGCTGAACTGTCCAGACGACAGAGATTTGACAATGTTCTGAGTACTAGCCGCGCACGCCCGTATTCACTTGAGTAACAGAACGAGAATTGATACTTGTGAAAACGTGTGATACTGAGAGGATAGCGACCATCGATCGGGGAGTGACGAGAATAGTTGGTTTGCATTTGAGCATAAATATTGCCGCAGAGACTGACAAAACTTCCATTTCAAGAGGTCAGCGAAAGTAGAGCTAGCATTCTCGAAAGTGGACGAGGAGCCGCTGTATAAACATGTTATACTCAAGTAAACCAAGCTATTACTCTCGTGCACCCCATTTGGCAGTGCTATCACCTCAATTATCGCACGTTATATCACAAGTATCGATTCTCATTCTGTTACTCAAAGGGGTGTGAAAATACGGGCGTGGAAGGCAAGATTGCTCAAACATTGTCACCGTCATCCTGGACAGTTTTCAGCGCTTCAAACGTCGTTGACGACATAGTACGGGCCGTGCGCACCGATCTATGCTGTTATCTCGACTATGCTTACGAGCGTGTATGCTGCCTTTAAGAAAGAAGAGTGGGAGAAGTTCACTGGGCAGTTGGATTTTAAGACGGACAGTGCAGCTACTTGGAAGGTTTTACGGAAGCTTTCGGGTAAAAGCTCACCCGCCACCGTCTCCACAATCGAATTCGACAACGGTGTATTCAGATCAGGAAAGGAAGCCGCTTATGCGCTCGGGAAAAGTTTTTTCATCTTCAGTGCTAAACGAGGTCCGCAGAATAGAGTGACTGTAAGAGAGCTGTGCCGCCTCCCGCTTATGAGCACGGCCGAAGCGTTTACTACGGCGCAAGTTGAGGAGATTGTAAAGGAAATACGGAACTCTAGAGCTATTGGTCCTGATGGGATATGTCCTGCTGTCTTGAAGAAGATACCCACTGACTTACTACCGCTTCTCACTGATGTGATAAACTCGTCGTTCAGGTCGTGTACTATCCCGCAGAATTGGAAGACGGCAAACGTCGTTCCGCTGCCCAAGCCTGGCAAGCCCCAAGCTTTAGTCTAGGGATATCGGCCCATTAGCTTGTTGTCTCCTTTTGCTAAAGTAGCTGAAAAGCTGATCGTCAAGGACCTGGCTGAGCATAACGAGAGACAGGTGTTTCAGCATGGATTTAGAAAAATGCATTCCACCACGACAGCTTTGTTAGAAATTACGAGCTATGCAATTGATGGTTTCAACGCCTATAAGCCGGATAGAACTGTAGCAGTTGCCTTGGATCTCATTAAGGCTTTGGACACAGTGAATCTTGGTATCTTATCAAACAACTTACTGGAGTCATCAATCCCGCCATAGCAAAAGCGCTGGATAGCTGCATTCACTAAGGGAAGACGGGCTAGAGTGATGTTCCAGAATCATGTCTCAAACAGCATTCCGATTGCAGCTGGAGTCCCACAGGGCGGCGTATTGTCGCGCTGCTCTGTTCGATGTCTGTACCTCGAAGATATGCCCCCCCCTCCCCAGTATATCAAGGTGGTCGCTTACGCTGAGGATATGACTGTCTTGTGCCGTGATCGGGACATAAATGTGGCCGCCGCTAAGATTAACGGGTACTTGATCACACTGAAAAGCTTCTTTTCGACCGCAAAATGCTGAAAGATTTCTGCGTCAAAGTCATCGGTATCCGGTAGCAGAAACGGACCCATCTTGAACACAGCGCACATCCGTATGTCGTATGGAATGGAGATTCGTTTCGCCTTGCGGCCCGCTTCCCCAAAACTCTCTCGGACTCGTGCTCGATCCATCGCTCAAGTTCCATAAGAACACGGAACAGAAGCAGGCTATCGTGAAAGCGAAGCTTAACGTGCTTCTCAGGAATTTCTGATAAAGTTACATGCGAATTAACGACTCTAAACATGTTACCTGCAACTTAATTTCATAGATTTAAGTTACACATGTGGCCTAACAAGTATAATATATTGCATGGTGCTGGTTGACTTACACGTGACATAAAGTACTGACGATACCAACTTAAATGTAATTCATTTATCGCACATGTAACTTATCTCGGGCGGGCTGTTCCCTAGGGAGGTATACGACGCACACTGCCGAGACTGTCTAAGATGTCGAGTGCGTCGTCGGCTCAATTCCCAAATTTGAGGTTTTTAGCTTCAGCTCTGGAGGCTCCGTCTAGCCGCTGGCGTCCCACAGGCATGCTCGGCGAGGCATGTCGCGTGTCGTGGGCTGACCGGCGTTGCGTGACAGCCGTGTCACGTTTGGGTGTCAGGTAACATGTAACGACAGGGTAAATTACTGGTAAGGTTGTGTATTATTAGAGCAAGTTACATGTTACTTTAATAAAAAATCTGGTCAAGTTACACGTAACATCGTTTCAAGTTACTTGTGAACTTAGAGTAAGTTGCGTGAAGCCATCATGCAACTTGCGTCAAGGTCTCAGGTAACTTGATGAGAAATTCCTGAGTTAGAGCCCTGGGCGGTACTTCATGAGGTAGTAGCAAGGAAACCATTATTACAACGTATAGGGCGATTCTCCAGCCTGCACTGGAGTACGCCGCACCAGTCTGGCAGCATCTAGTTTCGGAATCTTCTTGGACTAAGATGCAACGCATACAGAGAATGCAGCTCTTCGAATCGCCACCGGATGTGCAAGTAGTTCCCCCAGTCGAACACTTGAATTCTGAGACCCGCTTATTACCAGTAAGGGAACACTGTGAGCTCCAGGCCCAATAACAATTTTTCATCAACATTGATAAACCAACTAAATCACCGTCTTGGAGAGTGCTCCAACCCCGTGGGTCAGAGAAAATAGAGAGGCGTCAGAAAGCCATTCGCCGATGCTCCCAGCAAAGTCAATCTACAGAGATGGCACGACTCACAACAAGAACGACTCTCCGTCTGTTGCGTGAGGAGCATGCTCAATTCGTGCAGTGTCATCTGGAAAAGGCGGCCGTTAATCCCATATTGGGGGTAGTGCCGCCCCAAGTCTAACATCAGTGGCTGAACTCGGAAGAAAGATGGTGCACGCTGGCATCGCTGCCGCTGTGGTCATTCTACCATGCTTATGTCCCTACGTCAGCAAAATAGACGGCAACAAATCAGATGTTTGCCCGGACTGTAGCTGCCATCGTATGATACTGCACACCTTTTCAACTGTCCGGAGAGACCTACCACGCTGACCGTAATGGACTTATGGACGAATCCGTTACTGGTCGCCCAGTTCCTCAACCTATGACAAAACCCTCAATGTGGCTGCAAAGAAGAAGAAGAAGCGGAGCGGTGGGCCTTAGTGAAATATAACTAGAGATAAGGAGGTTCCGACGAAAAAGCCACCGCTCCACGCTGTGATAATCGAAATCAACAGGTTACTACGGCGGTACCAGAGTTTAGATATGTAGGAGGGTTACACCAGAGGAATTTCTGAAATGGTATTTCGGAAACTCGATAGAGCAAAAACAGTAGACACCATAAGCGAAGTGGTGAAATTAAAGGTAAGAATGAAAAGAAGGACAATATCCACCTCAAAGTCGATGAGTGTGTTCAATTGGATTCCAGCCAAGCGAAGCGCATTTTAGTCCCGCGTGATCCTCCCGAAATGAACTCGCCCACAAATCCTGCCGGCGGGGTAGACGCGGGTAGACGCAGGACAATGCACCGAATGCACTCCAAATTAAGAGCGGCTGAGAGTGCCGCCTGCTCTGAATGCCAGAGTTGCGTGACAACTCCATCCTCCGAATCCCTTTACAGGTGTTGAATATTTCTCGCCGGTTTTCTTCAAACAAGGTGCTTCAAAACGGAGTTGTACGGGAATGCTGTGGTGGTAGCCAACGCTCTTCAAGCTTTCGAACTTTAACAGGAGAGGGTTCCCTGAATTGGGGTAGGCCTCATCGCATGATTCACACAATGGATGAGATGTCCGTTCGCGCCGCAAACGTTGGCATTGGTTTATCCCGGCATCCATAAAAACCCCTCATTATCTCATGATCTCTTGGTCAGTCCGTAGAGAATTTTGATCTTCACATCTCGATACGGTTTCAAGGGCTCTGACACGCGGCTAAATCTGAGCGCTGAGCAGAGTGCCGTCATGAGCGAGCGGCGCGGCATGATGATGGAGAGCCGCATTGATAGATCGCGGCGATCCATCGCGATACGGCTCTCCATCATCACGCCGCGCCGCGCCCTGCCCTTGGCACTCTGGCACTCTTGCTCGACCCTACGCCTGACATCCAACGTCATTTATGGTGCGTTTCGCCAGCACCACCGCAGACGACATACCAGAAACGTACGGCGACCCTTTAAAAAATGCGTTTTCGCCGCAATAAGTTGTCGTGAAACCCTATCGGAAGACAATGCTTTGAGATTGACGTTGGACGTAGGTATGTTCCTGCTGGGAAGGTGTAAACACACGATGAAAGCAGAAATTTAGGGTGAAATACTGAAGGTATATACCAACAAATGTTGTCGAGAGATGTGAGGTTATCTTATGGGAGTGCACAGCCACGAATTTCTCTGAGTGATTTCGTTTCTTACTTGGCGTGGGAGACTCAATTCAATTTTTATAAATTCACTAACAAGGGGAATTACTTTCAGTCAGCTGGGTCAATCCGGGAATGAAATGTAGTTTTCTAGAGCTGTTTTTGCATAAATTTCCACCATTATGTTTCTTCGCAGTTGCCGAAAGCTAATCTGAAAAAAGGTTTTTCTGCCAGATTTCCGTAACTACCAAAATTGTACCTTCCAAAATGCGCAATAGTCTTTGGAAAATCAGGGAAATGGACGCTCATAATCTCAGTTCTGGCGTCCCGAAAATACCTACTCTCCCTGAGCGAAGTCGCTCGGTGAAGGCACATTTTACAAAACTTTGCACAGACGCTTTGACGGATACGGATTTTCTGTTGGGCGTTTATTTATAGCAATGAGAGGGAAGCTCTTGTCAAAGGCGTTTTGAAAATTGTCCCAGATTTGACTTCTAAAACTCTCAAGATGGGTTATTCAGAAGCGCTGATCACAATCTAGCGTTTATCTCTCGATCAAAGTTGCAAAGTTTTCTGACTAGATTCGCTTGATTGCAAGCGTCGCGACTCTTGAAAATTCCCGGAATTGAATTGCTACCAGCGTCAGATATGGCTCAAATTCGTTTTCCTGGGTTGCTTGAGGTTGAACACGAATCTGAGGTCCGGGCTTATCGATTTTGACAGATTACAGATTTCGGGGGCGAGCTCAGATTACTGGTAGAACTTTGGTTATATGTAAGTGTTCAGCAAGCTCAGATTTGACTCAAAAATTTGTATTCGTGGATAATATGGAGTGGTAAACGAATTTATCGTACATTCCATGTCGATTTTCGAATGTGAGCTCGGTTGTTTGAAAATGGCAATTTCCCACAGTGGTGTGGTGATCTACCATAACGTACAGCAAACTCACAATTTCGACAAACAGACTCCATGTTCGTGTTGAGCACCCTAGATTTCCTTTTGCACACAAGAGTTTTGAGCCCAATCCGGGATTTTTCTTTTTTAAAACAATTGCACCCTAAAAATTTGTTGGGTACCATTAGCTTGCTGCCAGGTTTGAAAAACGCGCATTAGCATTCTGTTTGGAAATGGCCAGGATGACTAAAAAGTAGTTCCCTTGTGAGAGGGACGTGTTTATACGACTCAATCCAAAAATAAACCTCTAGCATGGTATGCGATAGGAAACTGGATACCAACGGATATGTGAAAGGCTGCTATACATATAGCCTAGCTCCTCATTTTGAGGCGGCCGAAGTACGGCATATCAGGCTTATTATGTCAAAAACCTCCTTATCCCGTTATATACGGCATTAAGACCAACCGCGTGCGCTGCTTGTGCTCGCCCGACTCCATCTCAGCAAATTAGGCTTTATGCGTGAAACTGTAGTATCAAAATCAATAAACCCGAGGTTGAACCCCTGTCTTCTATTACACGACATAGATGCAGAAAAGTAGGCAACGGTTCAATGAAGGTTACGACGTTGTGTGTTTAATCACGTTGATGTCGGTACCAAGTTTCTAAATGATTTTTCAACGATGAAACATCAACAAGGGGCGGATGCGAATGAGATGTGTTCACTCATGGTAGTGAAGGAACTCCTGATTGTAGAGTTCGGCTCGTGGGCTG
The DNA here is from genome assembly GCA_029168955.1 of Aplectana chamaeleonis. NCBI lineage: Eukaryota > Metazoa > Nematoda > Chromadorea > Rhabditida > Cosmocercidae > Aplectana > Aplectana chamaeleonis. Next base: position 13,934 of record JAPDOI010000547.1, on the reverse strand, counting down.
AAGCCTAGTTCTTTGGTCTACGAATAGTGTTCCAACGGGGTGGACTCTTTGGACATAGACGACCTACTAGAGAAATTCTCATGAGAAATGTTTGTCCCCACTTTAGTGCCAAGTCCTGAATAAATTCACCTCATCAGACAAACTGAGCTGTTTGATGAGCAACCGAGCTGGTCGGTCATGCCCAAACAATTGCTAATTTGATTGCACAATTCTTCAGTGGGTCGTCTATTCCAAAAGAGCACCAACAGCTGCCTTGCCAAAAAGTCAAATACATAAAGATCTTGTGAATAAGCTTCATGGTGCCTGTGTATGCTTCATGGTCAATTTATCCATTTGCTTGATTGTTGTGCTACTATGTTTAGCCTCTTTGGCGCTGCCGAGATGTCGTACGTTCGTGCCGTGGCAGTGTGGAGGAAACAACATCACCTTCGTGCAAACCGACATCACTCCCTCCACCCAGAGGGTTTTCGTCATGGGAGAGCTTCCGCTGGCTGGCCCCAGCTCTCTGAAGATTCTACTACAAAGGGCTGGCGTCGAGAGGAATCCTGGACCTGTGCAGAAGTATCAATGTGCCACCTGCAGCAAGAAAGTCAACTGGAATGGAACAAGCGTCCAATGCTTTGGATGCCAAAGGTGGGTGCACTTCTCCTGTTCAGGTCTTAGTTCTGTGAGGCATCACAACTCATCCTTCCGTTGTGTTCTGTGCTCCGCCCCAGCAACTCTGATTTCTCATTCACCAACCGCCCCCTCTCTATTGTACATATAAATCTTAACGGCCTTCGCACCAAATTGTCTGAACTCTCACTCTTCGCACGTACTCATCATCCGGATGTTATTATGGTTCAAGAAACCAAACTCTCTCCCTCTACCACTTATCCCCAACCAAACATTCCAGGCTACACTGCCTATCACATCCCAAGGACAGCTCTTGGAGGCGGAGTTTCTACGTTTGTGCTTTCTAACTTACCTTCTCATCTAATTCCAAATGTTCCTAAGGACGGTACTCTCGAGTGCGTTCCCGTTCACCTCCCTCTTAAAACTCCACTATCTCTATTTAATATTTACATCCCTCCTACCACTTCTTGTCCCCCAACCTACAACCCCATACCTCTTCTTAAGCAGTTGCATGACTGCTCTCTCTCCCCATCAGCTGTCTTTGCAGGTGACTTCAATGCTCACACGTTCTGTTCTGCGCTTGAGTCCGACGCCAGAGGGGAAGACGTCGAGGAATGGGCTGAGGAGTGTGATCTGGTTATCCTCAACGATGATCAGCCTACTCGTCTCTCTTCCTACGGCCGACCTTCTAGCCCGGACATCTCCCTCGTTTCATCCAATCTTTCTAATTCTTGCACATGGTCCACTTCCACAACTCTTCCCAGCGACCACATTCCCGTCTTTCTCCATATTGATCTCTCAAACTCTCTTGCCCCTTATACTGGTATTCGTCAACGTTCTTATCTCAATTTAGGCCTTGCTGACTGGGTCCTGTTCAGAGAGGTTGCGCTCCGCCAGGCAGCTGAGTATCCATGGAATGGCGATGTGCACCAGAAAGAGCATCACATATCTGACGCCATCCGGAAGGCTACAAAAGCGGCCATACCTGAAGGACGTGTGAAAAGTTTCTACCCTAATGTCACCAGGAGATTCTACAGAAGATCAGGACAAGAGATGAAAAGAGAGCTGAGAATCATTTGGACCCTGAGGTGGCCAAGCTGGATGAAGAGATAAGAAAGGATCTGGACAAGCACAAGAAAGACAGTTGGGAGAAGTTCACTGAAAGGTTGAACTTTAAAACCGACGGAACAACTGCGTGGAAAGTATTGAGGAAGATATCTGGCAAGTGCGCCCCTCCTCGAACTCTACCATAGAGTTCGATAACAGCGTCTTCAAATCAGGAAAGGCTGCCGCATATGCTTTTGGCAAAAATTTCTTCATCACACGTACCAAGCGTGGCTTACAAAACAGAGTCACGGTAAGAGAACTAAGCCGTCTGCCGCTGATGAACGTCACTGAGGCCTTTACTCCTGCTCAGGTGGAGAAGGCTATCAAGGAAATGCGGAACTCGAAGGCTCTCGGACCTGATGGTATCTCAGCAGCCATCTTAAAGAAGCTTCCCACGGAACTTCTACCGATGATCGCAGATATCATAAACACTTCTTTCCGAACCTGCACTCTACCCCAAGCATGGAAGACCGCCAATGTGATACCCCTGCCTAAGCCAGGCAAATCGCAAAGCACGGCGAAGGGCTATCGCCCTATTAGCCTGTTATCACAAATCGCGAAAGTAGCCGAAAAGCTGATCGTGAGGGACCTGGCAGAGCAGAATGAGGCACATCAACATCAACATGGGTTTAGAAAGCTTCACTCCACCACCACTGCCCTTCTGGAGATTGTCAGCTAGGCCGTCGATGGGTTCAATTTCAGAAAGCATCTTAGAACAGTGGCCGTTGCCCTCGATCTAACCAAAGCATTTGATTCTGTTAACCTAGGACTTTTGTCCGAGAAACTATTGAAGTCCTCGCTGCGACCGTGGCAGAAGCGTTAGATAGCAGCGTTTACGAAAGGTCGTCGGGCCAAAGTGCTATTCCAGAATCACGTCTCCGATAGTACACCTGTAGCAGCCGGTGTGCCGCAGGGTGGAGTTTTCTCACCTGCCCTCTTCAGCCTGTATATTGAAGACCTACCAGAGCCTCCTGAAGATATAAAAATTGTTGCGTATGCCGACGATATCACCATGATGTGCCGAAATCGTGACATACAGGTAGCCGCAAACAAGATCAGCGACTATTTCGTCGAGCTTAAAAACTTTCTCGATAGTATGATGCTCACAGTTTCCGCGGCGAAGTCTTCTGTTTCGGTATTCACATCTGACCCAAAGAAACACAGCGCCTAACCTGTTGTCAGGTGGGATGGTGACCTTTTGCCTACAGCGCAATTTCCCAAACTGCTGGGCCTCGTTTTGGACCCATCGCTGAAGTTTCACAAAACGCTGAACAGAAGCAGGCAATTATCAAGGCAAAGCTTAATGTGTTGAGAGCTTTGGGAGGAACGTCCTGGGGTGGCAGCAGAGACAATCTTGACGACATATCGAGCTATTCTGCAGCCTGCATTGGAGTATGCGGCACCTGTCTGGCAGCACATCGTGTCGGACAGTTCCTGGACTAAGATGCAGCGAATTCAGAATGCTGCACTACGAATAGCCACTGGATGTGCAAAAAGCTCACCGATTGAGCACCTTCACGCCGAGGCCCGTATCTTGCCAGTGAAAGAGCATTGTCAGCTCCAGGCTCAGCAGATGTTTATTAATGTCCTTAAGCAACCTAATCATCCGTCGAGAAGACTATTAAATCCCGTGAGAGAGAGATCGATCAGAGTGCCGTTTGCCGATGCTCCGAACAAAGTGAATGTACAGAGATGGACCGACTCGAATCAAGAACGGCTTCGTCTCTTACGCGCGGAGCACACCCGGTTTGTGAAGGATCATCTCGCCAAAGCGGCCGTCAACCCTCTTCTCGGTGATGTACCGCCCAGGGTATGTGATACCGAGTCCGAGCTCGGTAGGCGCGCCAGGTGTATCCTCGCTTCGTTGCGCTGCGGACATTCTCCATTGCTTATGTCTTACCTGCACAGGATCGACAATAGCCAGCCTGACGTGTGCCCGGACTGTGGAAACCAAGGCCACGACACTAAACACCTGTTTGATTGTCCGAAGAAGCCAACAACGCTTACTACAATAGACTTGTGGACGAATCCAGTGCTGGTCGCCCAGTTTCTCAACTTGTGACGAAACCCCTCTCAGTGGCTGCAAAGAAGAAGAAGAAGATTGTGTGCGGCGTCCGTAATCACGTCGCGCCAAGTGGGTGTCTGGTTAGCATTATTCGTCCAGAATGAATGTCCTCTTCTCGCCTCCCCTCACATCAACTTCGTCTTCCCGCAGAATATCGATTTTTTCCGACTCCGACACTTGCAGCGGACTCCTACAGGAGAACACGACGATCGCGGTCTCCCACAGGAGGTGTTTTGTCCTGTAGGAGACCGAACTAAAATGAAGCGGTCTTACAAAGCTGCCGTCGATTCCCACTGGGTCTCCTAATACAGTTGACAAAACAGACACATAGGTTTACACACTGGAACGCGCATTTGAACCATTGATCGAACCCGCGCGGTAGGAAGCGAGACGCGTGTGCATGGGGGTGAAGATGAAGCTGGATTGGTAAAGCAGGCCACAGAAACGCCCCTCTCATTGATTAGGTTGTTTTCAATTTAATATGAGTTCGTAAATTGCCTCCTTGATGATTAAGTGAGGGAGGAATGTATAGGAACAGGCATGTGTCATTACACTAATTTTGCTTCTCCGACAAACTTGTCAAGAAAGACCGAAGTGTGAAAATCATGCTTCGATTTGATGTGCTGTAGTGGCAAATTAACAATCTGGTTACGTTGTGAATTTCATTCCCGAAACCCCATACACGAAAATATTCCGGAATCGGTAAATTTTTGCACGACATTTCTCCCTCCTAAGGAGTCATCGAAAGTGGGGACTCCTAGGTCAGAAAACCATATACAAACTTTTGCTAAGATGGAGACTAGGACTGCACCAGCCGACTCCTGTAGGAGTCCCTGCCAGTGTCGGAGGTACTCGCAAGGTAATTTTTGGGCACGACGCCGGCGTGGGGGTTTATCAGCGGAGCCTCGTCTGATGGTGAAGCGACGCCTCGGCCTGTTTCAGCGACGCCTGGCAGAGTGGGACGCGGGAAATTTCACGAAATATGAAAACGGGTCGACGCCTCTGAAAACGTGTTTACCGTCTCAGTTCAACGCCTCGCCGCTACATAGAAGCGGAACACGGTAAAATCGTTCAAAACGTCCAAGTCTAGAAACCTCTACGGGTTTAATTATCATTGCTGTTTCAACAACTAAGAAACATTTTTAAGACGCTGCACACGCCGGGCTCTTTTCCCAAGGTGATTTCGCTGTTGGCCTAACGTATCCAAAGCTTTATAAAGCCCAAGTGCACCACTCACCACCTGTTTTTCTGTTTGATCCGATTTTGTACGCATTTGGTAACTTGCAGCTACTACGCAGTGCATTTCCTCATATGCCTGTCTACTTTTTAGATTCTCTATATTTTGCGACAGCCGCCGGTTTCAGAAGCTTGGGACCTGCAAACCGAAGACAGAAAATTTATAATCACTTGATTAAAGTATCTGACGTCGTCTCGAAAGAGGTGATGGTCAGAACTTCTTCTTTTAGTTTTGTTCGATAAACCTTTTTTTGAGTTGTTTCCAAGTTTGGAGTTTAAGAAACCTTGCTAATATCTCGATCATCCCAGAAAGGCCGCTGATGGGGGTGTTAGTATTTTCTCAAATTGAAAACATTACTCGACGCAAAATTTCATGAAGATTTGGAAGCAGCTAGTTCAAAGATCCATCTCAAAGGCAACCCAAATATGTTACCTGGACTTTATCTTTAATTACATCAAGTTATTGACCGTACATATCGTACGGTCGAGGATCGACACATGCAGTGCCAAGCAAGAGCCGAGATTGCGCGATGATTGAGGAGACTGTCGAAGGAGGCGATGGCTGGTGTTGGCGCAGTCGGTCCGATTATCTATGGCAGACGCCTGACCTCGCAATCAACGGCTGGAGGCTGGTTAAGATGCGAAGTGACGTCACCCGCCCCTGCCCCGGTGACTGGGAGTCAGCGAGCCGTTCCGGCGGCTAAGACTTGGGTGATTGATTCCCGAAGATGCAATAAATGGGACTGTCTGAAGTAAAGTGCGACCTGCCGGATCTCACAGCCGGAGGGACAGGCTGATCAAAGCCGTGATGGCTTTGCTGGACCATCTACAGGTCGACGCCAGACTGTGTACCGTATGGGGATTTTCGATGACGAAAAGCGTCTTTGCCATTCGGCAACCATCGCGACCCGTTACTCCTACGCTGCGGTCATCAGCTATTAAACGATTCATTTGACTGGGAAGATGTTTATTTTACCGTACGCTGTTACGTCTTCGAACTGCGAGCGAAGCTCCGCAGAAGCTCGCAAATGACGAGCGCTGTGATTAAACAAAGGGATTCAGGTGATGACGAGGCGATATTCCAAAAAGTAAAATTTCGCCTTGGCGGGAGGACAAAGACCGCCTCGTCGCCAAGAACCCCTCGAGCGTTCAGCCACTCGCTAGCCCCCATCACAGTGAGTGTGAACAGGGTCGGCCTAGTGACGACGAGTAGCTTACCGCCCAATGTTCAATGCTTCGATCCATTAGAAACAACTTGAGCCTCTTTGAACTCATCCTCAATTACTCATCTCGATATAGTCATTATATTGACAGCAGCGAAACCTGGCTCATGAGGACGGCTCCTCGGCTCCAGGGTTGCGACCAGGCAACTGGGGTCGTATAGATTTTGGGAAAGTTTGAAAAATTTTAGCGGGCTTTACCAATTGAGAAAAGGAATTTGTTCGCAATTGTTGTAAAGGAAATACAATTAGGGTTGCTGAATTTGTTTCAATTGGAAAATCTTTTTAGCTTCTGCTGTGAACTTTCTGTTTGATGTGTGTTATTTGAGCTTATATACTGTTTCGCTTGATTGCAGCTTACCGACGGCCAGCAACTGAAAGTAGTGAGGAACCTCTCGGGTATTAGAGACCTTGGCTGACTGGTGTGCTCGGGTCAATCCCCTCTTAGTCGTTGGTGATTTCACTGACTGCCATATGCGTTATCTTGTGGCGACTCCGGTATGGGCGTGTGGACGATCCTCATTTGAGAATTTCTGGCCATTTCTGGCCTATCCCATGTCTGAATTATGAGCCACTCATGGGCAAATGTCCTCGATCTGCTCTATGTAATGACCTCATTGCGTTTTTACTGATTGGGAGACAGCCAAATTTCTCTACAAGCGACCACTGTAGCATAGCCTTTGAAATCGCATGTCAACACGATGTTCCCAAAACAGCTCGTAATTTCGATTTCGCAGGCCTAATTGGGACCAAGTAAATCTCTGGTTGATAGGAACAAACTGGGATGAACTCTTTTGCACGTGCCGCAATATAAACGAGGTGTATGAAGCCTGTTATTTCCTATGTCCACCTGCTTTCAATGATAGATGAAATTTGTTTCACCACTTCGAAACAGGGTCCTAAGACCAAAACCTTCCCACCGCACCTGCAACGCTTGGTACGCTAAAAGCACTTCCTCTGGCGTGATTTATATTCAAAGCCTGGTCGCGTTGCCTTCAGCCAAATGTGCTAGGGATTTCGAAAAAGAATACTAAACGATTCGAGAACCGCGAAAAACGCCTTATTTATGGATGAAAAAAACTTCTTGAATACCCTTGAATAAGATATCGTAAAGGGTATCACATCTCAAGATGAGAAGGGAAAGTCATTATCGATGATCAGCAAAAATGCATGTTCGCGTGAATATTTCTCTAAGGCAATTGTTACTCATCGACAACGGTACGCGACCTATTTTCCTCCCGATGTTCGCCGAAATTGTGTTCCGTCCACTATCAGCTGCGAGGTTGTAATGGGTGCCATAAAAAGCTCAAAGACAAGATTTCGCTCACCCCGGACTCGGTGCCCTCGTACTTCATCAAAAGGGCTGCTAACGGGTTATGTTACCCTCTCTCGTGCATATTCAAACATAGTCTTTGCTGGAGTTGAACCTTTCGTCCGCATGGAATACTTCTGGGCACCAGCTGTTCCATCAGTTTAACCGTATGCAAGTTCTCGAAATCATTATCAAGATTGCGAGTATCCTCGTTCCACGACTGGTGTTCGGCTGTGAACAGCTACCAAACTGATGTTGTGAGCTTTTGATACAGTCAAGTAGCTACTTCTGCGTGCTTTCTGCTAAAGCTTTAAATTCAGGGTGCTCTTATTCGTCTGAGTGTTTTCTTTGTCTACAATTTTTGTTTGCCTACATGTCCAGGCTGTCTTGTTTAAACCTATCTCACATACATTTTGTATGTTTCTTTGTCGCCAGATAAAGCTATTGAATTGAATTGAATTGAAGGGGAACTGCCTTCAGGGGAACCGACTTCGACAAGTGTCCGTCGAACTTCACACGTATGGAGCGATTTTTGACGAAGTTGTCAGTCCATCGTTTGCACCAGTCGGGCATATTACAGTCCTACTATGGCTGGTAAGATCTTAAAGGCGGGGGATCATACTTCTAGCGACGAGCGACGCGACGCAATGTTTACCATCATTCTCGACAGAAAATCGATATGTTTGATATGCACTGCCGCTGATCTCGTGGAGTACGATCCTGGCCACTGGCGACCCCGTCACTGAGCTATGCACGTTTCAGCGAATTAAGTGGCAATACAGGCACCTGTCGGTTCATATAACTGCAGCTTGGAGCTGAAGAGTCGTCGCTGGCTAAAAAATCTTCACCGGAGGATTGCGAAAAAGCTTCTAGCATTTTGAAAAGCGATGTAGAGACCGGAAAGACATGCTCCAATCTCGACCCAATCGGTATCTGTAAAACAACCACAAACTGGAACAATTGGAGAACATCGTTACAGTCCGTCCTAAAAAATCATCATATATAGAAACTACCTGTAATGCAATGGTGACTTTGCTATCCGGAGCGTTTTTCACAGCTTCAACCATTTCAAGGGTAGCATTGTTCGGCAAACCGCTGAGCCTGAATAATTAAATGATTGTAAAACAATTGGAAATAGTGTGGCACAAAGCGATAAAACTATGCAGCTCCTCAATGCTGCAGCCTCCATTGCGCACCATTCGTCTTACACATAGACTAACAGTGAGAAGCCGCAATGCAGGGTTGAGCAGGCCGTTGCGCCAACTTTGGGCGGAACTACGACCCCCCTACACTTTGATCAAAATTTCTCGAAAATTTCCCAAATTTTCACGACCCCTCGCGAGATCAGAGATTTCTCGAGCTTTTTGAGAGTTGAAAGATTGGAAAAAGTTCAAATTTGTGGTAAAATTCAGTCAATTCAGTTCAGTTCAATAGCTTTATCTGGCGACAAAGAAACATACAAAATGTATGTGAGATAGGTTTAAACAAGACAGCAACCTGGACTACTACTGAACAAACAAGAAGGTATAGACAAAGAAAACACTCATACAAATAAGAGCACCAAATGTAAAGCTGGCAGAAGAAAGCACGATAAATGATTCCCAGACAATGACCTGGGGTTGAAGTGGGACAGCCTGCACGAAAATCGGAAGAATGCGCGGCACCTCAGTAATCTCTGAAGGTAATTTGTTCCAACGTGAGATGACTCTACAAATGCTGAGGAATGTAGCACGTTGAACTTCGACAGCAAATCTACGTGCTGGCTGAAAAGCGAGCTGGCGGGAGCGAATGCAGCGGCTGGTGAACACGAGCACTTCTCAAATGGGATGTCGCAAAGACCGTTAACGATTTTATAAGCATAAGGGTAACCAAATCAGGCTCGGTTCGCCGATATCGTAAGGTCTGGATCCCCAACATTTCAAACTGCTGTCGTATAGTCTGGTACTTCTCGCGTAGGGACTACTTTGACAAAGAGCGCGCGTTTTGTCAGTCAAATGGTAATTGCAAACCCCCGATTTTCTTTTTTTTTTTTCAGAATAATTTCCAATTATTTTAGGACCCCCAGTTGCGCGAACTCGCGATCCTGCTCAACCCTGCCGCAATGTAAACCTGAACGGTAAGGCTAAATCCACATGACGCTTCTGGCTCGATAACTGGTATTGGTCTGAATCGAATCCATTTTTCAGACATGCTTCTTCTAGAACCTAAACTGCCGTACTAAACAGGAACATGAGAATATGTCGAACTCCGAAAAAGGGCTACCTGTCTTAGGAGCATGCCTGGGTTAACCTTAACAGGACATCTTCTTGCATTTGGACAGAGAACGGTTACGCTTGTCATTGCATGAGATACCGAAAGGGCTGCTCCTACAAAGCTCATAGAAACGGAAATTCCAATTTTGTCAATAGCACACAAAAATCCTTAATGGTCGCTAACCACGAATAACTCAAAAAGTGATCGAGGCAGCCAAAAAAACCAGCGCAACACCATAGACCTCCGGTTGACTTTGCTGCCTCCAAAAGATCGAGCCATTCGATGTGAGGGCCACTAGAGCACTGCGAACTGCGAGCTACGACAATGTAACGGAATAGAGGACACCTACGAAAAGTCGTAGTTGCTCTTATTTTCCTATCATGATCGACAGCTGCAAGCGGGGTTGCAAAATTTCGCAACGGGGGATGGGGGGGGGAGCGCGAAAATGAAGGTTAAGGGAAATCGCACAAATTTCGGTTCAAAGATGAAAATTTTGTCAAGATATCCCAAATATTCTGAATATTCTTGGTCACCAAAGGGAAGGATCGTAGCATTGCTCAAGTTTTAGACACTTGAGCCAGACTACTAATCGGATTTTCCGCGTGACAGTTTTGGTGATCAAATATAAACGGCACAGAAATCGCGTCTAGGGGTGGGGGGAAGGATCGCGCAAATTTGGGATCTTGGAAAAATTTTTGATGGCGGGGGTCGCTCCGATTTCAAAAAATTACGCAACGCCCCGCTTGACCCTGATGATCGCAGTTCGCACAGCTCTATATGGGATCTAGGGCAGCGTCCATAAGCGGCCACCTGCAGAATCGATACATGCTAATTGCACACCTTCGGCGTCCCACCAACGCCCGCCATACCTCGCTCACCCCCGCCTTGCAGGGTTGAGCAGACCGCTGTGCCAGTTTTAGAGGCAGGAGCTACGATTTGTATATATATATATATATATATATATATATATATATAACATATATATATATATATATATATATATATATATATATACCTATATATATATATATATATATATATATATATATATATATATATATATATATATATATATATATATATATATATATATATATATATATACAGATTCTACCTGCCGTTCGGTCACCAAAGAGCACCCTGATTGCGAAAAGTCGTGCTGCGGCGCGGTTGAGTATCCTCAGACAAGGATGTGGCCAGGATCACCCGGGCGCTTTTCGCCTTTGGTGAGTGATCCTACCGATCCGGGTGATTCCACATCACTGTCAGGTATAACTCGCAACCTGTGCGGACTGAACCAGCAATAATGTATATATATATATAATACACAAGTTACACTCATGTGAAAGAAAAAAGAAAAAAAAAATGAGACAAAAAAACAACCTCAAACAAGAAGTAGTCAAAGATGTAAACATTGTAACCAACTGGAACGAACAATAGTCAAAAAGGAAGAGCAGGATTTCGAGTAATCCAAGCGTTACGGTTAGGGATTTACTCGGCTGCCCCCAGGAGCCAGTTTTACTCGTACCAAGTTTTTGAAGGCACCAAATTCGACAGGAATATTATCATTTCTGCTGAGATCCTCGAATAATGGAATAACCCTATTCGTGAAAAAGCAGCGTCGACATTCAAGGTTAGACACGGTGTGATGGAGATTTTATCGGCCCTCCCCGAGTGACAGAGTCTCTCGTTCTTACGAAATCCCCAGGCCTTAGACCAAAGTTTACGTTGAAAAGGATTTGATGGAAGAGAAATAGGTCATTTTTCTTCCTTCTGAGAATCAGAGGCTCCGAGACTAAAGAGTTCGTTCTGTCTTGTCAGCAGTGGAAGGCATTTGCCCATAGATAAAGCCATACTGTCTGATCAGAACTCTTCAAGTAAATTTGTTCTGTATCTTTTCCAATCTGTTTATATTCTTGAGTTTTGGCGGGGTTGAAAGCCAAAGGAACATACTCGAGTAGAAGCCTTACATACGTGGTATAAGCATTGATAAGCACAGATGGATTGCAGAGTTGACAAACCTCTAAAAAATATTATTCATAGCAAAAGTTGCTTTCTTCGCGATAGATTCACAGTGCTTATCAAAACTCAGACTTGTAGTAATAATGAACCCTAGATCAGTTATTTCATCAACTTCCTGGATCTGACAACCATCGACAAGATATTTACTGTTAGCACTGCTATGACCCAAGTGAGAGAACCTTCGTCTTTTCCTTTGCCAGTAGGAGATTCCAATCACGAGACCAAGTACTAACAATGTCAATAGACTGCTGCAGTAAGATACAATTCTCTGGTTGGGAGACGTCGGAGGTAGATCTTGATATCGTCCGCAAATGCACTGAAACCGGTGCCACAGGAACCGATAAGACCAGCGATTTCGTGAGTGTATATGTTGAAAGGATGGGAGACAATACCCCCTTAGGGCACACCGCTCCAGGGCTGGTCTTAAAATCGACCGAGGAAAGTCTATACAGACCGAGAACGTCCTATCAGTTAGGAATGAACGTATCCATGTAAATATTCGAGGATGAATCCCAACCATCAAAAGTTTTTGCAACAACTTGTCATGGGGAACCTTATCAAAAGCTTTGGCAAAATCAAAATAGATAACGTCTACACTCTTTCCATCGTCAAGAAGAGCTGTCCATTTATTAAGCGCTTCAATAGATGACGTCACAGTAGATTTACCTTTCTGGAAACCATGCTGGAAGGGAGAGATAACCTGATTTGATTCCAAATGAGTTACGATTCGTTTTTTGAGAATTTTTTCGAACAGCCGTGAGAAGGTAGATGTTATACTGATTGGCCTGAAATTAGCAGGGTCAGTGAAAGGGGGTTTTTTTGGAATAGGGGAAACAAACGATTGCCTCCATTTGAGGGGGACCTCTCCAGACATAAAGCTCAGATTGAAAATGTACTGTTGACAAAAATTGTGTAAAAAAATTGAATTTTTTAAACGATACCCTCGACAATTAGACATTAAATGTATATTCGACATACCGAATAACCCCTGAATGAAAATTTTCACTAAAGTCTGACACTCCGCCCAAACTACCGTATCCCCACCACAACGTAGAATTTCATGACAGCCTCTGCAGACAGCTGTTCTCGCACAGCAATTTTACTATCAGAGGGCGTTTATTACTACCTTATTCTAGCTTACCAGATGGTGTGGAGCAAATTCAATTTCTCCACTGCCATTGCTCAATTATCATTATTTTCACCCAAATAGGCCGCATCGATGGATTCGATGAGCAGCGATGAGAGGAAGCGTGTTTCCGCTGACTTTAGACAAAATCTGAACTTCCGGGTGGATTCTGATATGAATTGGAGACAAAAATTGGAAGTAGAGCTCGCGCTCCAAGGCAAATGTTAAAACTGTTGGACTCCCATCGCAAGGCGTCGTTATGCTTCCGCGGCGCAGCATGGTGATTCCAATTATACTAATCACGCGGCTTCGCACGATCAATATTATAGGATTTCACCTTGCCGCGCCGCTCGACGCGGGAACAGAAACGATGCTTAAAGCGTCCTTCATAGTTCCTCTGCGAGGCGGCGCGGCATTGTGCTATTCCACACGGGGTCTACAGAGTTCAAAATGCGGCGTGGCTAGCAGCGACGAACAGCGTTGGGCAATGCAATAACGATTCCATTCGGCGACGAGGGCGACCGACGCAGCGTGAATGACGACGAGGGGGGGGGACACCACAGAATGCTTCGACACCGCGAAGACTCTCCGTCAACGCCAGCGAGCGGCAACCGAAGCCTTGTCGAGAATGTTCAGCACATTTGTGTCGCCGCTTCAAGGCTGTCGCTCACTGTGCGGGTCCCTTGAGATCCCCACTCGTCGCCTTCCACGCTGCGTCGGTAGCAGCCGTCGCCGAATATAATCAACACTGCATCCCACAGCGTGGCTAGTTGTTTCAAACAACGCAGCGACGTCAACTCTGAAGAAACCGTATGAGGACGTTTTTTTTGTTGCTGCGTCAAGGCTGAAGGGATCTGCAGAGTTGCACCGCCCGGCGACTGGCCGCCTAGCATCAGCCTTGACGCGGCGACAAAAATGTTTCCAAGCATTATCGTCGTCGCGTCGGTTCCCGCCCGTCGGCAGTGACGCGGGGTCGTC